>CM060962.1:173698817-173781317 GCA_030765045.1 Tenodera sinensis | reverse complement strand
TATGTATGTATGTATGTATGTATGTATGTATGTATGTATGTATGTATGTATGTATGTATGTATGTATGTATGTATGTATGTATGTATGTATGTATGTATGTATGTATGTATGTATGTATGTATGTATGTATGTATGTATGTATGTATGTATGTATGTATGTATGTATGTATGTATGTATGTATGTATGTATGTATGTATGTATGTATGTATGTATGTATGTATGTATGTATGTATGTATTTTTTTTATAAGAATTCTTTATTACCAACATGCCCCATTACAAAGTGTAATATTACATGCATTTATATACATAATTGACAAGTATAATGAACTACAGAGTTACCATAAGTATTTGGATTACATTAATGGTCTTACACAGTTATGTTTACACTAATATAGTTTGTGCAAATTTCTTGAATGCTCTTAAATGTTTTGCTACAAGTTCTTCAGGGGGTACTGGCCAGTTACTGCCGTTATTATTTATGGCTTTAATTAGATCTGTTCTTTGTTGCTTTTTGTGCTGACACTCATAGATTAGATGATAGACTGATTCTGCTGCTCTTCTGCATGTACACGAAGGATCGTCTATTATATGGAATCGATGGTGATATGCCTTTGTTTTCCCATGGCCTGAAACTATTGCTGTGAATTCTGGTGTGTTTGGTAAGCGCAGCTTGAGTCTTGTCCTGATTGAGGGAAAAAAGGACTTACTCACTAGTCCTTTAGTTGTGTTATTCCATCTTCTCTGCCACTCTGCCAAACCTAGTTCTTTGATTTCGCTTTTAAATGTCGATTTAGGGATCCTATCGTAGATTGTTTCCAGGCGTTCATCTTTAGCAGCTTGTTTGGCGAGTCTGTCTGCTAGCTCATTGCCAGTTATTCCTACGTGAGCTTTCACCCAGCTGAAATATATTTTCCATTGGCGCTGTTCTAATTTATGAACTGTCTTCAGAATACTGTCTATTATCGTATTGTGCTTTGAGTTGTTGTTTAGTAAGGAAATTGTTATTTTACTGTCTGTAAAAATGACTATAGTGATAGTTTTATCCTGTAGAGTATGGATTTCTTGGAGAGCTTTAAATATTGCAATTTGCTCAGCTTGATTATTAGAGCACCTCGAATCTAATCTATATTTTAGCTCTCTTAGGATTGTGTCTCCCCTATATATCACAGCAGCGGCTCCAACTTTGTTTTCTGCTTTGCTGCCATCGGTAAAGACAGTTATATCGTATTGTGCATTTTTCTGTGGTTCCTTAATGTATACTTTTTCAGCTGGATGGCGCCATATTGTTAAATCTATTGGTGTGTCATAGTCCCCTCCTCCGTGTGTTGACTCATACTCCTGAATTTTACCGGCAATAGTGATGTCAATAGGTTGATTTCCAGCTATGACACAAGAAGCATCGTAGGAAATAGTCCTATATGCCTTTGCTTGTTTGATATTGAAGAGCCGTTGGACTCTCTGAAGCTTGTTGAGGTTGTTTTGTTTCTTTAGAGAGTCTCCCCATACTGGCGAACCATAAATTAAAATAGGTTCTATGGCTCCCTTGTATATGGTATGAAGTGCCTTGCGTCCCAAGCCCCAGTGGAGTTTTGCTGATTTAGATAATGTATGGATCAATGCTATTGCCTTTTCGTGAACGTGGTCTATATGATTATCAAACGAGAATCTTCTATCGATGTATATCCCTAGGTATTTTAGTTCTTCTACCTGGTCTAATATTTTATCATTAAGATATATATCTACTTTCTCGTTTCGTATATTCCTTTTTCTTCTTACGAGCATAACTTTTGATTTTGTATCGTTAAACTGTAGCTTATTGCTCTTAGCCCAGAATTCTACTTTCTTCAAATCTAGATTCGCATAGTTTTATGTTTCCCTGATACTCTTGCCTTTAGTCATTATTAATATGTCATCTGCAAAAGCTACTACTTCGGTTCGGTGTGAAAACTCTGAGTTGAGTAGCGAATTGTACAGTATATTCCAGAATCCGGGACCGCAACACGATCCTTGAGGGCAACCTTTCCTCACTCCCTTCTCCACTTTATGGGAATTAATAAACAAACTTGCTGTTGTATGTATGTATGTATGTATGTATGTATGTATGTATGTATGTATGTATGTATGTATGTATGTATGTATGTATGTATGTATGTATGTATGTATGTATGTATGTATGTATGTATGTATGTATGTATGTATGTATGTATGTATGTATGTATGTATGTATGTATGTATGTATGTATGTATGTATGTATGTATGTATGTATGTATGTATGTATGTATGTATGTATGTATGTATGTATGTATGTATGTATGTATGTATGTATGTATGTATGTATGTATGTATGTATGTATGTATGTATGTATGTATGTATGTATGTATGTATGTATGTATGTATGTATGTATGTATGTATGTATGTATGTATGTATGTATGTATGTATGTATGTATGTATGTATGTATGTATGTATGTATGTATGTATGTATGTATGTATGTATGTATGTATGTATGTATGTATGTATGTATGTATGTATGTATGTATGTATGTATGTATGTATGTATGTATGTATGTATGTATGTATGTATGTATGTATGTATGTATGTATGTATGTATGTATGTATGTATGTATGTATGTATGTATGTATGTATGTATGTATGTATGTATGTATGTATGTATGTATGTATGTGTGTGTGTGTGTATGTGTGTGTGTGTGTGTGTGTGTGTGTGTGTGTCTGTATGTATGTATGTATGTGTATGTATGTATGTATGTATGTATGTATGTATGTATGTATGTATGTATGTATGTATGTATGTATGTATGTATGTATGTATGTATGTATGTATGTATGTATGTATGTATGTATGTATGTATGTATGTATGTATGTATGTATGTATGTATGTATGTATGTATGTATGTATGTATGTATGTATGTATGTATGTATGTATGTATGTATGTATGTATGTATGTATGTATGTATGTATGTATGTATGTATGTATGTATGTATGTATGTATGTATGTATGTATGTATGTATGTATGTATGTATGTATGTATGTATGTATGTATGTATGTATGTATGTATGTATGTATGTATGTATGTATGTATGTATGTATGTATGTATGTATGTATGTATGTATGTATGTATGTATGTATGTATGTATGTATGTATGTATGTATGTATGTATGTATGTATGTATGTATGTATGTATGTATGTATGTATGTATGTATGTATGTATGTATGTATGTATGTATGTATGTATGTATGTATGTATGTATGTATGTATGTATGTATGTATGTATGTATGTATGTATGTATGTATGTATGTATGTATGTATGTATGTATGTATGTATGTATGTATGTATGTATGTATGTATGTATGTATGTATGTATGTATGTATGTATGTATGTATGTATGTATGTATGTATGTATGTATGTATGTATGTATGTATGTATGTATGTATGTATGTATGTATGTATGTATGTATGTATGTATGTATGTATGTATGTATGTATGTATGTATGTATGTATGTATGTATGTATGTATGTATGTATGTATGTATGTATGTATGTATGTATGTATGTATGTATGTATGTATGTATGTATGTATGTATGTATGTATGTATGTATGTATGTATGTATGTATGTATGTATGTATGTATGTATGTATGTATGTATGTATGTATGTATGTATGTATGTATGTATGTATGTATGTATGTATGTATGTATGTATGTATGTATGTATGTATGTATGTATGTATGTATGTATGTATGTATGTATGTATGTATGTATGTATGTATGTATGTATGTATGTATGTATGTATGTATGTATGTATGTATGTATGTATGTATGTATGTATGTATGTATGTATGTATGTATGTATGTATTTTTTTTTTATAAGAATTCTTTATTACCAACATGCCCCATTACAAAGTGTAATATTACATGCATTTATATACATAATTGACAAGTATAATGAACTACAGAGTTACCATAAGTATTTGGATTACATTAATGGTCTTACACAGTTATGTTTACACTAATATAGTTTGTGCAAATTTCTTGAATGCTCTTAAATGTTTTGCTACAAGTTCTTCAGGGGGTACTGGCCAGTTACTGCCGTTATTATTTATGGCTTTAATTAGATCTGTTCTTTGTTGCTTTTTGTGCTGACACTCATAGATTAGATGATAGACTGATTCTGCTGCTCTTCTGCATGTACACGAAGGATCGTCTATTATATGGAATCGATGGTGATATGCCTTTGTTTTCCCATGGCCTGAAACTATTGCTGTGAATTCTGGTGTGTTTGGTAAGCGCAGCTTGAGTCTTGTCCTGATTGAGGGAAAAAAGGACTTACTCACTAGGGGAAAAAAGGACTTACTCACTAGTCCTTTAGTTGTGTTATTCCATCTTCTCTGCCACTCTGCCAAACCTAGTTCTTTGATTTCGCTTTTAAATGTCGATTTAGGGATCCTATCGTAGATTGTTTCCAGGCGTTCATCTTTAGCAGCTTGTTTGGCGAGTCTGTCTGCTAGCTCATTGCCAGTTATTCCTACGTGAGCTTTCACCCAGCTGAAATATATTTTCCATTGGCGCTGTTCTAATTTATGAACTGTCTTCAGAATACTGTCTATTATCGTATTGTGCTTTGAGTTGTTGTTTAGTAAGGAAATTGTTATTTTACTGTCTGTAAAAATGACTATAGTGATAGTTTTATCCTGTAGAGTATGGATTTCTTGGAGAGCTTTAAATATTGCAATTTGCTCAGCTTGATTATTAGAGCACCTCGAATCTAATCTATATTTTAGCTCTCTTAGGATTGTGTCTCCCCTATATATCACAGCAGCGGCTCCAACTTTGTTTTCTGCTTTGCTGCCATCGGTAAAGACAGTTATATCGTATTGTGCATTTTTCTGTGGTTCCTTAATGTATACTTTTTCAGCTGGATGGCGCCATATTGTTAAATCTATTGGTGTGTCATAGTCCCCTCCTCCGTGTGTTGACTCATACTCCTGAATTTTACCGGCAATAGTGATGTCAATAGGTTGATTTCCAGCTATGACACAAGAAGCATCGTAGGAAATAGTCCTATATGCCTTTGCTTGTTTGATATTGAAGAGCCGTTGGACTCTCTGAAGCTTGTTGAGGTTGTTTTGTTTCTTTAGAGAGTCTCCCCATACTGGCGAACCATAAATTAAAATAGGTTCTATGGCTCCCTTGTATATGGTATGAAGTGCCTTGCGTCCCAAGCCCCAGTGGAGTTTTGCTGATTTAGATAATGTATGGATCAATGCTATTGCCTTTTCGTGAACGTGGTCTATATGATTATCAAACGAGAATCTTCTATCGATGTATATCCCTAGGTATTTTAGTTCTTCTACCTGGTCTAATATTTTATCATTAAGATATATATCTACTTTCTCGTTTCGTATATTCCTTTTTCTTCTTACGAGCATAACTTTTGATTTTGTATCGTTAAACTGTAGCTTATTGCTCTTAGCCCAGAATTCTACTTTCTTCAAATCTAGATTCGCATAGTTTTCTGTTTCCCTGATACTCTTGCCTTTAGTCATTATTAATATGTCATCTGCAAAAGCTACTACTTCGGTTCGGTGTGAAAACTCTGAGTTGAGTAGCGAATTGTACAGTATATTCCAGAATCCGGGACCGCAACACGATCCTTGAGGGCAACCTTTCCTCACTCCCTTCTCCACTTTATGGGAATTAATAAACAAACTTGCTGTTGTATGTATGTATGTATGTATGTATGTATGTATGTATGTATGTATGTATGTATGTATGTATGTATGTATGTATGTATGTATGTATGTATGTATGTATGTATGTATGTATGTATGTATGTATGTATGTATGTATGTATGTATGTATGTATGTATGTATGTATGTATGTATGTATGTATGTATGTATGTATGTATGTATGTATGTATGTATGTATGTATGTATGTATGTATGTATGTATGTATGTATGTATGTATGTATGTATGTATGTATGTATGTATGTATGTATGTATGTATGTATGTATGTATGTATGTATGTATGTATGTATGTATGTATGTATGTATGTATGTATGTATGTATGTATGTATGTATGTATGTATGTATGTATGTATGTATGTATGTATGTATGTATGTATGTATGTATGTATGTATGTATGTATGTATGTATGTATGTATGTATGTATGTATGTATGTATGTATGTATGTATGTATGTATGTATGTATGTATGTATGTATGTATGTATGTATGTATGTATGTATGTATGTATGTATGTATGTATGTATGTATGTATGTATGTATGTATGTATGTATGTATGTATGTATGTATGTATGTATGTATGTATGTATGTATGTATGTATGTATGTATGTATGTATGTATGTATGTATGTATGTATGTATGTATGTATGTATGTATGTATGTATGTATGTATGTATGTATGTATGTATGTATGTATGTATGTATGTATGTATGTATGTATGTATGTATGTATGTATGTATGTATGTATGTATGTATGTATGTATGTATGTATGTATGTATGTATGTATGTATGTATGTATGTATGTATGTATGTATGTATGTATGTATGTATGTATGTATGTATGTATGTATGTATGTATGTATGTATGTATGTATGTATGTATGTATGTATGTATGTATGTATGTATGTATGTATGTATGTATGTATGTATGTATGTATGTATGTATGTATGTATGTATGTATGTATGTATGTATGTATGTATGTATGTATGTATGTATGTATGTATGTATGTATGTATGTATGTATGTATGTATGTATGTATGTATGTATGTATGTATGTATGTATGTATGTATGTATGTATGTATGTATGTATGTATGTATGTATGTATGTATGTATGTATGTATGTATGTATGTATGTATGTATGTATGTATGTATGTATGTATGTATGTATGTATGTATGTATGTATGTATGTATGTATGTATGTATGTATGTATGTATGTATGTATGTATGTATGTATGTATGTATGTATGTATGTATGTATGTATGTATGTATGTATGTATGTATGTATGTATGTATGTATGTATGTATGTATGTATGTATGTATGTATGTATGTATGTATGTATGTATGTATGTATGTATGTATGTATGTATGTATGTATGTATGTATGTATGTATGTATGTATGTATGTATGTATGTATGTATGTATGTATGTATGTATGTATGTATGTATGTATGTATGTATGTATGTATGTATGTATGTATGTATGTATGTATGTATGTATGTATGTATGTATGTATGTATGTATGTATGTATGTATGTATGTATGTATGTATGTATGTATGTATGTATGTATGTATGTATGTATGTATGTATGTATGTATGTATGTATGTATGTATGTATGTATGTATGTATGTATGTATGTATGTATGTATGTATGTATGTATGTATGTATGTATGTATGTATGTATGTATGTATGTATGTATGTATGTATGTATGTATGTATGTATGTATGTATGTATGTATGTATGTATGTATGTATGTATGTATGTATGTATGTATGTATGTATGTATGTATGTATGTATGTATGTATGTATGTATGTATGTATGTATGTATGTATGTATGTATGTATGTATGTATGTATGTATGTATGTATGTATGTATGTATGTATGTATGTATGTATGTATGTATGTATGTATGTATGTATGTATGTATGTATGTATGTATGTATGTATGTATGTATGTATGTATGTATGTATGTATGTATGTATGTATGTATGTATGTATGTATGTATGTATGTATGTATGTATGTATGTATGTATGTATGTATGTATGTATGTATGTATGTATGTATGTATGTATGTATGTATGTATGTATGTATGTATGTATGTATGTATGTATGTATGTATGTATGTATGTATGTATGTATGTATGTATGTATGTATGTATGTATGTATGTATGTATGTATGTATGTATGTATGTATGTATGTATGTATGTATGTATGTATGTATGTATGTATGTATGTATGTATGTGTGTGTGTGTATGTGTGTGTGTGTGTGTGTGTGTGTGTGTGTGTGTCTGTATGTATGTATGTATGTATGTATGTATGTATGTATGTATGTATGTATGTATGTATGTATGTATGTATGTATGTATGTATGTATGTATGTATGTATGTATGTATGTATGTATGTATGTATGTATGTATGTATGTATGTATGTATGTATGTATGTATGTATGTATGTATGTATGTATGTATGTATGTATGTATGTATGTATGTATGTATGTATGTATGTATGTATGTATGTATGTATGTATGTATGTATGTATGTATGTATGTATGTATGTATGTATGTATGTGTGTATGTATGTATGTATGTATTTTTTTTATTATTATTTTATTATCAGCATGCCCCATTACAAAGCGTAATATTACATGCATTTATATACATAATTGACAAGTATAATGAACTACAGAGTTACCATAAGTATTTGGATTACATTAATGGTCTTACAGAGTTTATGTTTACACTAATATGGTTCGCACAAATTTCTTGAATGCTCTTAAATGTTTTGCTACAAGTTCTTCAGGGGGTACTGGCCAGTTACTGCCGTTATTATTTATGGCTTTAATTAGATTTGTTCTTTGTTGCTTTTTGTGCTGACATTCATAGATTAGATGATAGACTGATTCTGCTGCTCTTCTGCATGTACACGAAGGATCGTCTACTATATGGAATCGATGGAGATATGCGTTTGCTTTCCCATGGCCTGAAACTATTGCTGTGAATTCTGGTGTGAGGTAGGTAGGTAGGTAGGTAGGTAGGTAGGTAGGTAGGTAGGTAGGTAGGTAGGTAGGTAGGTAGGTAGGTAGGTAGGTAGGTAGGTAGGTAGGTAGGTAGGTAGGTAGGTAGGTAGGTAGGTAGGTAGGTAGGTAGGTAGGTAGGTAGGTAGGTAGGTAGGTAGGTAGGTAGGTAGGTAGGTAGGTAGGTAGGTAGGTAGGTAGGTAGGTAGGTAGGTAGGTAGGTAGGTAGGTAGGTAGGTAGGTAGGTAGGTAGGTAGGTAGGTAGGTAGGTAGGTAGGTAGGTAGGTAGGTAGGTAGGTAGGTAGGTAGGTAGGTAGGTAGGTAGGTAGGTAGGTAGGTAGGTAGGTAGGTAGGTAGGTAGGTAGGTAGGTAGGTAGGTAGGTAGGTAGGTAGGTAGGTAGGTAGGTAGGTAGGTAGGTAGGTAGGTAGGTAGGTAGGTAGGTAGGTAGGTAGGTAGGTAGGTAGGTAGGTAGGTAGGTAGGTAGGTAGGTAGGTAGGTAGGTAGGTAGGTAGGTAGGTAGGTAGGTAGGTAGGTAGGTAGGTAGGTAGGTAGGTAGGTAGGTAGGTAGGTAGGTAGGTAGGTAGGTAGGTAGGTAGGTAGGTAGGTAGGTAGGTAGGTAGGTAGGTAGGTAGGTAGGTAGGTAGGTAGGTAGGTAGGTAGGTAGGTAGGTAGGTAGGTAGGTAGGTAGGTAGGTAGGTAGGTAGGTAGGTAGGTAGGTAGGTAGGTAGGTAGGTAGGTAGGTAGGTAGGTAGGTAGGTAGGTAGGTAGGTAGGTAGGTAGGTAGGTAGGTAGGTAGGTAGGTAGGTAGGTAGGTAGGTAGGTAGGTAGGTAGGTAGGTAGGTAGGTAGGTAGGTAGGTAGGTAGGTAGGTAGGTAGGTAGGTAGGTAGGTAGGTAGGTAGGTAGGTAGGTAGGTAGGTAGGTAGGTAGGTAGGTAGGTAGGTAGGTAGGTAGGTAGGTAGGTAGGTAGGTAGGTAGGTAGGTAGGTAGGTAGGTAGGTAGGTAGGTAGGTAGGTAGGTAGGTAGGTAGGTAGGTAGGTAGGTAGGTAGGTAGGTAGGTAGGTAGGTAGGTAGGTAGGTAGGTAGGTAGGTAGGTAGGTAGGTAGGTAGGTAGGTAGGTAGGTAGGTAGGTAGGTAGGTAGGTAGGTAGGTAGGTAGGTAGGTAGGTAGGTAGGTAGGTAGGTAGGTAGGTAGGTAGGTAGGTAGGTAGGTAGGTAGGTAGGTAGGTAGGTAGGTAGGTAGGTAGGTAGGTAGGTAGGTAGGTAGGTAGGTAGGTAGGTAGGTAGGTAGGTAGGTAGGTAGGTAGGTAGGTAGGTAGGTAGGTAGGTAGGTAGGTAGGTAGGTAGGTAGGTAGGTAGGTAGGTAGGTAGGTAGGTAGGTAGGTAGGTAGGTAGGTAGGTAGGTAGGTAGGTAGGTAGGTAGGTAGGTAGGTAGGTAGGTAGGTAGGTAGGTAGGTAGGTAGGTAGGTAGGTAGGTAGGTAGGTAGGTAGGTAGGTAGGTAGGTAGGTAGGTAGGTAGGTAGGTAGGTAGGTAGGTAGGTAGGTAGGTAGGTAGGTAGGTAGGTAGGTAGGTAGGTAGGTAGGTAGGTAGGTAGGTAGGTAGGTAGGTAGGTAGGTAGGTAGGTAGGTAGGTAGGTAGGTAGGTAGGTAGGTAGGTAGGTAGGTAGGTAGGTAGGTAGGTAGGTAGGTAGGTAGGTAGGTAGGTAGGTAGGTAGGTAGGTAGGTAGGTAGGTAGGTAGGTAGGTAGGTAGGTAGGTAGGTAGGTAGGTAGGTAGGTAGGTAGGTAGGTAGGTAGGTAGGTAGGTAGGTAGGTAGGTAGGTAGGTAGGTAGGTAGGTAGGTAGGTAGGTAGGTAGGTAGGTAGGTAGGTAGGTAGGTAGGTAGGTAGGTAGGTAGGTAGGTAGGTAGGTAGGTAGGTAGGTAGGTAGGTAGGTAGGTAGGTAGGTAGGTAGGTAGGTAGGTAGGTAGGTAGGTAGGTAGGTAGGTAGGTAGGTAGGTAGGTAGGTAGGTAGGTAGGTAGGTAGGTAGGTAGGTAGGTAGGTAGGTAGGTAGGTAGGTAGGTAGGTAGGTAGGTAGGTAGGTAGGTAGGTAGGTAGGTAGGTAGGTAGGTAGGTAGGTAGGTAGGTAGGTAGGTAGGTAGGTAGGTAGGTAGGTAGGTAGGTAGGTAGGTAGGTAGGTAGGTAGGTAGGTAGGTAGGTAGGTAGGTAGGTAGGTAGGTAGGTAGGTAGGTAGGTAGGTAGGTAGGTAGGTAGGTAGGTAGGTAGGTAGGTAGGTAGGTAGGTAGGTAGGTAGGTAGGTAGGTAGGTAGGTAGGTAGGTAGGTAGGTAGGTAGGTAGGTAGGTAGGTAGGTAGGTAGGTAGGTAGGTAGGTAGGTAGGTAGGTAGGTAGGTAGGTAGGTAGGTAGGTAGGTAGGTAGGTAGGTAGGTAGGTAGGTAGGTAGGTAGGTAGGTAGGTAGGTAGGTAGGTAGGTAGGTAGGTAGGTAGGTAGGTAGGTAGGTAGGTAGGTAGGTAGGTAGGTAGGTAGGTAGGTAGGTAGGTAGGTAGGTAGGTAGGTAGGTAGGTAGGTAGGTAGGTAGGTAGGTAGGTAGGTAGGTAGGTAGGTAGGTAGGTAGGTAGGTAGGTAGGTAGGTAGGTAGGTAGGTAGGTAGGTAGGTAGGTAGGTAGGTAGGTAGGTAGGTAGGTAGGTAGGTAGGTAGGTAGGTAGGTAGGTAGGTAGGTAGGTAGGTAGGTAGGTAGGTAGGTAGGTAGGTAGGTAGGTAGGTAGGTAGGTAGGTAGGTAGGTAGGTAGGTAGGTAGGTAGGTAGGTAGGTAGGTAGGTAGGTAGGTAGGTAGGTAGGTAGGTAGGTAGGTAGGTAGGTAGGTAGGTAGGTAGGTAGGTAGGTAGGTAGGTAGGTAGGTAGGTAGGTAGGTAGGTAGGTAGGTAGGTAGGTAGGTAGGTAGGTAGGTAGGTAGGTAGGTAGGTAGGTAGGTAGGTAGGTAGGTAGGTAGGTAGGTAGGTAGGTAGGTAGGTAGGTAGGTAGGTAGGTAGGTAGGTAGGTAGGTAGGTAGGTAGGTAGGTAGGTAGGTAGGTAGGTAGGTAGGTAGGTAGGTAGGTAGGTAGGTAGGTAGGTAGGTAGGTAGGTAGGTAGGTAGGTAGGTAGGTAGGTAGGTAGGTAGGTAGGTAGGTAGGTAGGTAGGTAGGTAGGTAGGTAGGTAGGTAGGTAGGTAGGTAGGTAGGTAGGTAGGTAGGTAGGTAGGTAGGTAGGTAGGTAGGTAGGTAGGTAGGTAGGTAGGTAGGTAGGTAGGTAGGTAGGTAGGTAGGTAGGTAGGTAGGTAGGTAGGTAGGTAGGTAGGTAGGTAGGTAGGTAGGTAGGTAGGTAGGTAGGTAGGTAGGTAGGTAGGTAGGTAGGTAGGTAGGTAGGTAGGTAGGTAGGTAGGTAGGTAGGTAGGTAGGTAGGTAGGTAGGTAGGTAGGTAGGTAGGTAGGTAGGTAGGTAGGTAGGTAGGTAGGTAGGTAGGTAGGTAGGTAGGTAGGTAGGTAGGTAGGTAGGTAGGTAGGTAGGTAGGTAGGTAGGTAGGTAGGTAGGTAGGTAGGTAGGTAGGTAGGTAGGTAGGTAGGTAGGTAGGTAGGTAGGTAGGTAGGTAGGTAGGTAGGTAGGTAGGTAGGTAGGTAGGTAGGTAGGTAGGTAGGTAGGTAGGTAGGTAGGTAGGTAGGTAGGTAGGTAGGTAGGTAGGTAGGTAGGTAGGTAGGTAGGTAGGTAGGTAGGTAGGTAGGTAGGTAGGTAGGTAGGTAGGTAGGTAGGTAGGTAGGTAGGTAGGTAGGTAGGTAGGTAGGTAGGTAGGTAGGTAGGTAGGTAGGTAGGTAGGTAGGTAGGTAGGTAGGTAGGTAGGTAGGTAGGTAGGTAGGTAGGTAGGTAGGTAGGTAGGTAGGTAGGTAGGTAGGTAGGTAGGTAGGTAGGTAGGTAGGTAGGTAGGTAGGTAGGTAGGTAGGTAGGTAGGTAGGTAGGTAGGTAGGTAGGTAGGTAGGTAGGTAGGTAGGTAGGTAGGTAGGTAGGTAGGTAGGTAGGTAGGTAGGTAGGTAGGTAGGTAGGTGTGTATTCTTTCATTCATTCATTCATTCATTCATTCATTCATTCATTCATTCAGTCATTCATTCGTTCGTTCATTCGTTCATTCGTTCATAGGTTCATTCGTTCATTCGTTCATACGTTCATGCGCTCATTCGTTCATTCGTTCATTCATTTATTCGTTCATTCATTCATTCATTCATTCATTTATTTCCTCCCTCCTTATTTCCTGCCCTCCTTCCCGTCTTTCTTTCTTTTCTTCCGTCTTTCTCTCTGTTTCCTTGTTTCTTCTTTCTCTCTTTCTTTCGTTCATTCTTTCCTTATTTTTCTTCAAAATATGCATACTATTAATAATACTAAAGGTTACAACGCTTTACATTTAGTTATGTTCGACCATTCCGAAGCGTAGTAATTACACGCTGCGCTTTACTGAATCTCATGCAGCACAGGTGCAAAGGAAAAGCTAATGTATGCTTGGAAAGGTAAACATTTCGGACGCGAATAACAATGAGATTCAGCTTAGATCGCCGAAAGTTTTGGCAAAATCACTAAATTGCCTGTAAATTGTGTTCAATTTTTTCAATGTCTATCTGCTTAAGGTGATAGCGTATATTTAACATCTTCAAGGTCATTGTTTCTGAGGGGAAAAAAACACATCGATTAATGGTGTGGGTTCTGCGCACATCTCACTAGCCCACCAACAGTCACGATCACACGCCACACATGATAAATAAGTAGAGTTCAGTATCGTCATCTCACATATACGGCCCATTCAGTTAAGGTATTTATAAAATTTAGACGTATCATCAACACAAATTATTATATGCAAAATGTTTATAACGATAAATAAGATCGTATCTTAAACGTGATTATTCCTTGATTACCTTCATTAGTATAGGCTCATAGCCTAATATAATAACATCCCCGTAATCCGATTGCAACGAGAAACAGAGAATCTAAATCCAAATACTTTTAATATAACAAATAGACACAATTTGTTTGGTGCTAAATGTTTAGTTTTCTTCAATTTCTATTAGCACCCAGAAAAATAGTTCGTTATAACCTCGAGAAACATCACATGAAATGCACATTGGACAGAGTGTGTGAAACAGAGATGGAGATAAAGCGTTGGAGGGGGAGAGAACGGAAAGGGGACTGAGGAAGAAATAGAGTGAGAAATAGAGGAGGGGCAGACTGGAAGAAGGGAAGAGACACTGAGAGAGTAAGATAGAAAGGGTTGCTGCATTTAACGGAATAGAACCGACGAGAACATCAGGTTCTGTTAGTACAGGTGATATAGTTATTCTAACAGACTTTTTGTGGTAATTTCCGGTTTTGGATGAATGTTCACACCAACAGGTATAAAGTACCAATGTGGTGCCAAAAGCCTGTGTGTGTTTGTGTGTGTATGTGTGTGTGTGTGTGTGTGTGTGTGTGTGTGTGTGTGTGTGTGTGTGTGTGTGTGTGTGTGTGTGTGTGTGTATGCTCCGTTCGTGTGTTTGTACATTTAGCCGCCCACTTAGAAAATTGGTTTTTTGGTTTCATAGCTTCCACAAATGGGTGGAATTTCGTATAAACACGTTTCTGTTAATACTGTTTGTGCACGTGAACTTCCACAAACCGATATAGCTCCGATTGCATTGTATAAATAATCATTTTTTACAAATTTGTGTGCTGTTAATTCTTTCATTTAAATTCTAATTTTTATTAACATATTAGAAAAACGTGACTTAATCACCGATGTTCAAAAATTACCTTGCATGTAAGTATCCATGGAGACGGGATAGAGGGCAATGCAGAGGGAGAATGAAAATTTTGGAGAGGGGGAGAAAGAAAAAGGGAAAGAACGTAGATATATAGTGAGAAAATTTGAGACAAAAGGAACCAGAGGAAGAATAAGAGAAAGGGAGAGATATTGAGGAAGTAACAGAATGAGATAATCCGAACAAATCTGAGGATTTTGAGTTTTCACAGTAAAATTATCTTCTTGTCTTGTGTGTCACGTGGGGATTCTGGCAGGTCAACCAATAGCTTATTGTGCGTCAGACACCGGGAGGAAGGATGATACGAGAGTAACCTATAGATGGTCAGAACGCATCACAGGCGAAACTACCATGGTGGACCCCTAACAGGTGCAGGTATTTCTTCAGCCCGACAGAGTTCCAGGTCGCTACAGAACGCGCGCCACCAGCCAGGTCCGGCTGATCAATCAGTGCCCCTGACGGGCTATTAGCCAACCACAGCGCCTCCCTAGAGCCAAACATGATATTCCCAGAGCGCAAGTTCCGCCGCAGCGCATCCTATTGGCGACTCCGCTATATCTTACAATCTGGAAAGACCCGATACAGAGAGAATGAAATGAATCAAATGAAAGGAAGAGATGAGGGAGCTGTAAAGTGAATAGTCTTCCCAGCATTCACCTGAGTGACCCCCAAAAACTCCCAAGGTCAAGATGGTCGGCCGCGGGAATTGAACCTGTGACCTCCCGAATGCCGGCCACAGACGTTACCGCCTGAGCCATTCCACTCGGTAAAATTATCTTAAGAGCAGGCACAGTAATTATTTAGCAGTTAGCTTCAAGTTACCTACAGTAAAGCGATTAGGTTTGTATATCAATACAAAGATTGTAGCCAACGACCATGAGTTACTGACAGGTGGGTAAACACGGTCTGTTAAATGTTCTCTGAAAGCGCCAGCAGACTGAACGAGGAAGGGTGTGGTTGTAACCTGTTTCGTCAATTGGTAAATTTTAGTATCAGTCCCAAATCATTTCCTTATGCCTTTCGTATGCCTGCTCATGAGTTAATAACCTGTGTCAAACCTGACGGGTCCTTGCCGATCAATCAGGCTGTCCGCACGGCAGAGGTGAACGATCAACCAGTCGATATGGGAAGATTATGTGGTCAGCACCATGCTTCCTCTAACCGAAATGTTTCTCGAGACCCAGTGATCGCTACCTATCCTATCTCCTCAACTGCGTGACGATCCAATACACGGGTGGGTTCCGAATGTACAAGCAGCCCGTGGCTGGTAATTGGAGCACCAGGTTCGTATCCCTTGCACTATTCCCTAACGACATCTTATTGAGTTAGCAGGTTCCATATTTTGTAACGTGTATCATTACAAATTATTGAAGGGTTAGAGTGGCTAGATAATTCAGACATTTCTTAGAAAACCACAACAAAGAGCGTGAATACATATATAACATAACAGGGTGTAAACTCTTAACATCCTAATACCACGGTCTAGTTCACATCTACGAATTATTTGTTCCAAAAACATCATTTTTCTAATGATTTGTCTAAATGACGTTATGTTAATGAGAAGCTCACTCACTTCCTCACTCACTTCCTCACTCACTCACTCACTTCCTCACTCACTCACTCACTCACTCACTTCCTCACCCTCTCACTTCCTCACACACTCATTCACTCACTTCCTCACTCACTCATTCACTCACTCACTCACTCACTCACTTCCTCACTTCCTCACTTCCTCACTCACTCACTTTCTCACTCACTCAATCACCCACTCACTCACTCATTCACTCAGTCACTCACTCACTCACTTTTTCACTCACTCATTCACTCACTCACTCACTCACTTCCTCACTCACTCATTCACTCACTTCCTCACTCACTCATTCACTCACTCACTTCCTCACTCTCATTCACTCACTTCCTCACTCACTCATTCACTCACTCACTCACTCACTCACTTCCTCACTCACTCACTTTCTCACTCACTCACTTCCTCACTCACTCACTCACTTCCTCACTCACTCACTCACTTCCTCACTCACTCACTCACTGCCTCACACACTCATTCACTCACTTCCTCACTCACTCATTCACTCACTCACTCACTTCCTCACTCACTCACTTTCTCACTCACTCACTCACTCAATCACTCACTCACTCATTCACTCAGTCACTCACTCACTTCCTCACTCACTCACTTTTTCACTCACTCATTCCCTCACTCACTTCCTCACTCACTCACTTCCTCACTCACTCATTCACTCACTTCCTCACTCACTCATACACTCACTCACTCACTCACTCACTCACTCACTTCCTCACTCACTCACTCACTCACTCATTCACTCACTCACTTCCTCACTCTCATTCACTCACTTCCTCACTCACTCATTCACTCACTCACTTCCTCACTCACTCACTTTCTCACTCACTCACTCACTCACTTCCTCACTCACTCAATCACTCACTCACTTCCTCCCTAACTCCTTCACTCCCACACTCAAGTATTCTGCGTACACATTCTTACTTACAATCATCTAAAATGTATTGAATAAGGATAGTTTAAATTGATTACTGATATCAGTTGAGGAAAATGCGAATAAGAGATTGTAAATGTTTAATTTAACACCACCTGTTCTTTAGCATTGAAAGCATTTTAGCTCTGAGGAGAGTAACATAGTTCCACTCAAGGTTTCCTGAAATAATGCGTGATTTTCGATTATGCATGGACCAAGATTCTAAGTTATTTCACTTAAAACAAACTTCCAAAGATAGCCGTTCCGCAAGATTGAGAATCGGTAGTAGGTGCATATTTACGAAGCAGGTAAAAATAAAATTCCTAATGTACATTCATTATAAGTCCATGCCAAAGCAAAAACCGCAAGCTACATGACCCAGTCTAAACGAGGAAGGGGCAAATACGCCTAGAAGCTAACACCGCAAACTCTTTGGAATGGGGGTTATAAAAAAAAGGAACAGTAACACCACCTCCGCCATCACCACAACCAACCCCACCACCTCCACAGCAGCAGCAAAAGAGAAAGGGAGAGATTGGTAACTAAAATTATACATTGAAATACTCCAGCCCGAGAATGTGTAATAAGAATTCATTTATATAGAAAAAAAGGAGATGCTGCGTAGTAGATAGGCACCGCTGCAGATCGTGCACTGAAGCAAAATATATTAGACTTTATTAGCTCATGAGAGAGCAAGCAAGAGCGAGAGAGGATGTTTTAGGGAGTCGGCCGAGGAAGAGGAATTTCGCTTTTAATTAACCCTCTTTATATGTCCTGGAATCTGAAAAATTCGGTGCCCCCTAATAATATTCAGGTAGGAGAAGAGGAAGAGAGAAAGCATTTGACCATGAAGCAAGGGCTGCTTTTGTCCTATCCCTTGCTCTCACAACTACCCTCTTCTTGATTCGGAAGATTTGCTGTATCCCAGTAATAAGACACTTCCCTCACAGTTTAATAATTAATATTAACTTCAGAAGAAAAACAGAGTTTGTAATTCTAATATCTAGAGGAAGGGCAAACAAAATGCCACCAGCTAATATTAGTCATATTCAGCTTCAAAGGATAACAGGATATACAACCGTAATTAAGAAGTGGGCTATTTATTTACGGAATCTTCAATAACAGGAGCCCAGTTTTGCAAAGCTATGCTAGCTCTACAGTAAAAAATATGTTCTTAACTTATACAGAGTTTCTCAAAATTCAGCAATATAACAATACAATAAGTAATACAATAGATACACGTAAAAATACAAAACCCCCAAAGTTCATAAATATGCAAATATAATAAATAAAACTATAGGGTAAAAGTGGGGCAAACGGACAGTTAAGGGCATTGTTCAAGATGAAGGCCATACTAATCATTGCAGAACCACAAATTGTCTTTTTGACAGAAGCACTGATTATTCACTTAAATAAATCGAAAATTGATTCCACTGAAATAAGATGCAAGAATAGAAGAACAGGCACTACTATCACTCATACAATTATGATGCACAAAATATGGATCAATTAGGTTTGTACACTCTTAATATGGCACCAGTTTGCAAAAAGGAGGCGCTGCAACCGATTCCTCCCTTCCTTGTAACACTGTTGGCATTCCTTGCAGATATTCTCGTTCCAATAGGCAAGCTTCTTCTAACTTTCCCGGCTTTCGCTGCTGCTGCCTTTTCCTTTTCAGTGCGAGTTTTTACAATTATTTATAAATTCTGAGTTTGTTATTAAAACAGATGCTCTCGATTTCGTTTTGATTCCTGGTTTGCTTTTAATATCCAGGGAAGCTGTTGTAGTAGAACTTAGCTGTTTGAACGCTGTAGAGGGTGTAGAAGTTTGAGTCAGACCGTTTTGTTGTTGTTGTTGTGTTTCCATTATTCGGGATTATTTCCTCAAGATTCTCCTAGGGAGCTTGATTCTGAGATTCAAGAATCTTATTTTTAACACTAGGTTCTCTATTTTCATGTGAAAATGAACAAGGATCTGAATTTAACTTCAATAAATATAATGCAAATCATTATTTAGATATGAATCACATTTATAAATGCTTTAAAACTTGCATTGAATTAATTGCAAGACGAAAGCTGCACTGTTCTTTTGACCTAGCTGAGCCATGTCTGTCTGCCTCACAGTGCAGTCAAACAGAAAATAATTCATAAGACAGACAGACTGAAAACATTTACTCTAATAAGCTTGATCACGATAGATGGACCCCTGATGTTACCGTAAAAAAACTTCATGTCGAACGCATGGAATCTTACAGTCCAAGTAACTAAATGACAAAGATGTTTACATTTTTAATTTCTGTTGCAGGATTGTACGTTTCCTTTGAGATAGTCACAGCTTTTTTCCACAATATGTTGACACAACTCTAACGTACGCATGGTTTCTCAATAAACTATGGTTCCAACATCGCACCGTGGGGTATTTTCACCACATTGTTGGCCACAATTGCTTTCGTTTGAATATACGTGTTTCAATGTATCAGATATGACATACTCAAGTAAATTAGATAAATACTGAAGAGTTTTGGAAGAAATTAATGTGTACCTATCTATTATAATACGATGCTTCTAGGTTCAACAGTAATCCAAATTCCAGTCTTATATTTCACTGCAGTGTTTTAATGTCTTTATTGCAAACGCAAAAGCACTGCTGTCTGTCTTAATGTACATTGACAATAAACACTTCTCAGATTGTTATACGGAATTTCACATATATTTTGTTTGAGCTTCACACAGTACTCGCCTACTGAGAGGAAACAATTCTCCTGTCTTCATCTGAATAGTAGTCATCACTTGTTGATAATTCCTCCTCACCGCTAGCGTACATGTAGATGTGCATATTTCGATAGGAAATTGCATGTCCAAGGATTATTTAGGCAATTGTTTCCATTTTTCTGTGATGTACGCATCATGCTCGTCAGAAGATGAGCAGGGCAGTTAAAACTTCCTAGCATAACTGTAGTTTCTTGTAATATGTCTGTTTTACTTGGAATATATTTAATTTCTTCGTTTGTGATGTCCATAGTTTCTTTCCAAACCTGATTCTGATTGCCCTGCAATACCGTGATGAAGGTTTTGCCACACAATTCTTGTAGTTTCTCTAAGAGAGATTACTTGTAGAGGCACTAGTGAGCTTTGGAATATGTTTGTATGAAATGTTTTCAAACCTTTGTTTGAACCCATTTGCAGGTCATCTGCAGACAATTTATTTGTTCATGGATAAGAGCTTTGATTACATCTTCTAAATAGAACTTTAATCACGTAGCAGTGTGATTTAACAAATACTGCAATTCCTGTACAAGTTGATGTCACTGTATAGTACTCTGAAACAGGAATACTTTGTTTTTTGACTTCTGCAAATAGCTGTAACTAGGATACATTGTCTTCTCACTTTTTCCTATAATATTATGTTGCCGTTTTGAGGGATCGGCTTCGACAAACATTCAGACAGCTTCCATTGGTGGCATTTGCTTCCTCAGTTTCTGTTTCAGATTGCTAGAATAAGCCTTTCTGTATTCAGTGGCTAGTTGAGGCGCTTTTGTAAAACCTTTTGTCACTCTAGCAGCTCTATTTTGCCGGGAGCTCGCAATTTCATTTGGGTAGCACAGGTTAGTATTTCTGAATCCACTTCAGCAGGAAGGTCATGAGTCTTTCCTCTGTTACTTCGCTTTCTGTCTGCTTGCATGATAAGATGAAATTACACTAGGCATTTCCAAGGCACATTAAAGCCAGATACCGTTGTTTTTTAAGACTCCACTTTCGATTTCGTGCGCAGCTAACCACATAACTTTAACTTTTTAAGTTTAATGTATGGAAACCTGTGTTTGAACTCTTTAAGCTTGTCCCTCGCAACATTTACCCCTTTTTATTAGCAAGTTCTCTGCATATTTTAATGTATTCTTGATGTCATTATGACTGCACTCTTTCAGTAAATCAAAATCTTGTTTGCATTTAATGAAGGTGATTGCAGGTCACTCTAAAATAAAAGGAAAAGCAAATACATATTCAGGATAAATAGCAGTGATATTTATTGTAAACGTAACTTAAAAAATATCTCATGTGTTGCACTCACATGACTTTCTTTACTCTTGTACTAAATATTTGTATAAACGTTTATTCCTATATCTTGTTCGTCTTAGTTGAGATAAATATTTTGAGAAATTAACCTTATTTCCTTGTAGGTGCAAAGAGATTATGCAAATACAGTAGGCTTTGAGGGATAGTCAAAAATCTTTTAAAGCTTTGAGACTCCGTTCTCTTTGCACGGCTAAGATATAAAAAATGAATAACGATGTTCCATTTGACGAAAGTTCAAGTTTACAAAAACTCACACAAAGAAGGAATATCTCTGAAATACTTCATTCTACAAAAAAATTATTTGTACATAAATTGTGTTTATATACATTTTTATACAGTAGGATTTTGTCTATCTCTTACGTTATGTGAAAGTCATCCAGAGTAAACAGCACTACATAGACTATAGCCAGAAAATTCAAAATACAAATTTCATTTGTCATAAAAGTATCTTAAACATATGGTACTCTAATCAAAATCCTTAGAGCCGTTTTCGAGAAAATAAAAATTTTCGAAAAATTTTCCATATAAAGAGTAGCTCAGGGTGGAGGAATTTTCTTCAAAATATTCGTGTCGCATTCTTGAAGGACATTAAACTTAAATACCAACTTTGGTTTTTAATCGACTTTTCGTTTTTGAGCTATGCTGCCACAGACTAACACACACACACACACACACACACACACACACACACACACACACACACACACACACACACACACACACACACACACACACACACACACACAAAGAGATACGCACACCTTTTTCTAAAACTGCTTTTTCGGATTCAGGGGGCCTCATATATTTCCTGTGAAATCTCGATATCGCATTTTTGGGTGAAACACAATATTTCCTCTACTTACTCTAAGTAGCAGGGAAAGTAGTAAAAACCTACGCAACAATTCAAAGATCATGCATTAAAAACGAAAGGGGTGCGAAGGTGCGGCAAGTTTCAATGGTTTTGATATAACAATTATTTTTTTCAATACTATCAACTAAAATACCGGGGCGCACCCTGAAGTATTAGTAATCCATTCGAATTTAAACGTAATATTTTTAAAAAATTAATTTTATAGTGAATATTGCTTTAGACGCTGAAAATGATTTGTTATAGAGAACTTTTAAAGCAGAATATGATTTATTAGTTAGTACATACCTGCCTGAGAATAATCCGATATGCACAAATACCATTAACTTTGCAACAACACTTTTATCACCACACGCGTGATATAGCTGCAGAGAGCGTATAGAAGTTGTCAGACGTGTAGCGTCACAAGTTCTAAGTTAAGACTCTCTATACAATCAGCTGTTTATGTAGAGAAATACATAAAGCGTGTCACAAGGTGCTGTATCTATCTAGCTACCATACACAGTGTTTCATTTATGCCAGAAATGACTTTCAAAATTTGAATTTTGGCCAGCCTTTGGATGCAAATACCCCACTGTGCATCGGTAAGAAAGTTACTCTAAATATTCCTTGCAAGTGTCCGCCTGTCCTCATGTCCGTTTGCCTCATCCTTACTCTATATTGAATATATAAGTAATAAAACTAAGAAGTTAATAACAAGGTATTAAAAGTATTATTCACAAATACTTCAAATTGTTTGAACCAACATTATTTTTAAAACACAAATTACTAGGTGGCTCAAGACGTGATTACAATTGATTACATAGGCATTAAGAACATATCATTTATATGGATGGGATGGCTGATCTAACACGAGGTATGCAACAATTTGTTCGTCATGTGTACAGTAACAGAGGTTACTACTTGCTCAATGTGAAGGCCATTTATTTAACACTTCGACTCTCGGCACTTTTTTGCATAAGAAATAGACCGGCTAATATTTTCAGGGTTAATTTCAGATGATACAACTATTTTAGCTTTCATCGTCTTTTACATTTCCTTGGCTTGCTATGTTTTTTTCTGTTAATGTCCTCTAACCTAGTGTCATATCGGACGATGAATGAATGATGCTCAAATGAGCCAGAGGTCCATAGAGCTTTAACTTACCCGACATTCGGCTTCTCAGGATAAGGGAAAACCTCGGTAAAAAACCTTATCCGGATAACTTACCCTAAGTGAGACCTCCTGGACGAGAGGCAAACACGCTAACCATCACACTACAGAGACGGGCTTTACTATGTATTCATAAACCCATACCGGGTATACAGGATGGAAGGGAAGTCATTACATTGATTTAAACCAGTGGTAGATCTCGCTATTTGGAACACATTTTGTATCTTACGTTTTTGTCTCTGACCATTTCCTACGGAGATATTTTAGTTTTATCGAAAACAACTTGGTGACACTGCAGATTGTGTGGGTGTCACTTTCACTAGGTCAGTACATAAACAAAATCACTAACGGTGCATCTTGAGGCCAATCATAAGTTTTAGTTCCCAAAACATTACACGAAAGTGAAAGCCTCCAAACTGTTTATATCCACAAACCAGCTCAATTCCCTGATCAACTTCAACGCAACGTTGTCGACTTATTTCACGTCTGGAAAAGCTGCTCGGAGTATTGATTTATATCTTTTAAGTGATTAATTATTTTGAAATCCTATGTGATGTCCCATAATTACTACTGAAGCTATGTCAGAAATAAATTACTCCACTCATATTACGAGTAACAGACTATTATTGTTGTACAGTCTTGTGGAATTACGCATCTAATTTGGATCAATAGCCATTTTTTTTTTTTTCGAAATCGGCTGATGAAAAAACAAAATGCTATTCCACCTTTTTGTTCGTAATGCTTCTATGAAGCACATCTTAGGAATAATGTAATAACTTCCCTGTATATGCTCTGTTGCCGCACTCGATAAAGCATATACGGTGCAACACCGCAAATTCGAAATTCTGGATAACCTGAATACAAATTTAAGGAAACAATAAAAAGCTTATTTGTAGTGTACAGAAAGCATTCTTTTCATAGAACTGACAAATTCATTATGGAAGCTAAACACATCGGAACGAAATGCACCCATTCTGTATTAACTGCAGTAGTTAATTTATGAGCGAACAGCATTAATGGCCACTAACAATAGCGCAACAAATTGAACTACCTGCCACTATGGCATGCGATCGGCTGTGTCCACAAGTCAGAGGAATACATTGTCGCAATGTTGTGCGTGCTAATCGCAACGTTGTCCTTACATCGCTAAGCTACATTACCTTGTAGCTGCAAATCCTATAGCTGAACTACTATGTTTGGTTTCTCTACTACGGAAGTAGCGGAAGTATTATATTCATCCAAAAATTGGATGTCTAGATTTCATCGTAAATATACATTTGAGGACCCCTAAATTCAAAAAAGCACTTTTAGAAAAAAGTCTCTCTCTCTCTCTCGCTCTCTCTCTCTCTCTGTGTGTGTGTGTGTGTGTGTGTGTGTGTGTGTGTGTGTGTGTGTGTGTGTGTGTGTCTGTCTGTCTGTCTGTCTGTGTGTCTGTGTGTGCCTGTGGACAGCATAACTCAAAAACGAAAAGTCGGTTAAAAACCAAAGTTGGTATTTAAGTTTAATATCTTTCAAGGATGCGACACAAAGATTTTGAAGAAAATAGCCCCACCCTAAACTACCCTTTACATGGAACATTTTTCGAAAATTTTGATTTTCTTGAAAATGGCTCTAACGATTTTGACTAAAATGTCATATGTTTGAGATACTTTGATGAGAAATGAAATGTATATTTTGAATTTTCTGGATATAGCTCCTGTAGTCGTATTTACTCTGGACGAATTTTGCATAACTGGTAAACCGTTAGAGATAGACGAAATCATACTGTACAAAAATGTAGATCTTGCTAAAATACACAATTTATGTCTCAATAAATTTTCTTGTAGGGTGAACCATTTCGGAGATATTCCTTGTTATGTGTGTGAGTTTCGGAAAACTGCAAAAAAACTTTCGTGAAACGGAACATAGTTTTTGATTTTTTTATATGTTAAGTGTGCAAAGAGAACGGGATCTCAAAGCTTTAAAATATTTGACTATCACACAAAGCCTAGTGTATTATCATATTTCCCTTGCACCTACAAGGAAATAAGCAATAAGATAATTTGTACAAATGTTTATCTCAACTAACAAGATGAAGATATAGGAATAAGAGCGTAAGAATGGTTAGTACAAGAGTAGAGAAAGTCATGTGAGTGCAACACAACAGACTTTTTTATACATGAAGCTTGCAAAGAGAACGGGATCTCAAAGCTTTAAAAGATTTGACTATCGCTCACAGGCTACTATATTCTAATATGCCCCTTGCACCTACAAGGAAATAAGCAATAAGATAATTTGTACAAATGCTTTCTCAACTAACACGAAGAAGATATAGGAATAAGAGCGTAAGAATGGTTAGTACAAGAGTAGAGAAAGTCATGTGAGTGCAACACAACAGACTTTTTTATACATGAAGCTTGCAAAGAGAACGGGATCTCAAAGCTTTAAAAGATTTGACTATCGCTCACAGGCTACTATATTCTAATATTCCCCTTGCACCTACAAGGAAATAAGCAATAAGATAATTTGTACAAATGCTTTCTCAACTAACACGAAGAAGATATAGGAATAAGAGCTTGTAAGAATGGTTAGTGCAAGAGTAGAGAAAGTCGTATGAGTGCAACACATAAGATGTGTTTTTTTTTTGTTTTTTTGTTTTTTTTTCTGTTTTTTTTTTTTTTTTCTCCCGTTTTTGGTATAGTCCGAACATTTCCGAATCCGAACATAACAGTTCAACCTGTTCCTGTCCCTCTTTCTACCGTACTTCTAATTAGTAGTAATAGGACTGAGCGGGTGGTAAAAGTCAGAACCTTATATTGTTTATTGGGGAAAAAAGCTACATCTGGGGCTATTAATTCCCAATTACTTCGGATTAGCGGGTTTCTGCTGTACAAGGAAACCAACTTGTAAAAATTGTTGAAGATTTATTAAAACATCTGTTGTGGAATGTTTGCACATTGATAAACTTTGGTTCTTGTGCATTAATATTTCCAAGTACTTTTCAGCTATTTACGCTTTAAACGTTTAGAACGCGAACATTTAAGTGGTAGTTTTAAAGACAAATGGACATTCTTGAATCCTTAAAATCCGTAGCCTCGCCAAAAGCGACCGCACTGTACAAACAGAACAGGAGGCAATGACTGAATCCTCTGGACAAAATTTACTTCTGGTGTACTTACATCAACATCGTGATATTGTAATTTAAGCTTTTAACAGTTGTATTTTGGGGGAATCGCAAGAACAATTAGTTATAACTGAAAAAATGTAAGGAAATCCTCGCCTTTCATCCTTCGAAAATACCTAGAAGTGACAAAAATTAATATTTAGTTATGGAGACAGAGACAGACAAGCATAGGAATGGCGGAAGAACTCGCCCAGTCAAATCAAAACAACCCCCTCCCCGCCCGCGCAGATACAAATATACAGTTCCCCTTTTCTCCCTTCTCTTTGTGACGTTCATTTTTTGTTTGACGAAAGATATTTTAAAATTAGCATATCAAACTTTATATTTGAGTCCTAATTGAATGCGATTGCTTAGCGGTAACATCTCTGGTTCTCATTCTGGAGGTCCTAGATTTACTCCCCAGAACCTGCCAAACTGATCAACGGTTGTTCTTTTCAGTACTTTTCCTTCCCTACTCTGCCTACTTTTACTGAACATTTGGGTGTTTGATAAGAGCTTGGCGTGATGGTTGTGTCGATATTCCCTGATTTGACCACTTTCAAGAGCACACTTCCCCTACTGGGGGAATGCTTGTATATCCCTCTGATTTTGGTGCACAAGGGTCGAAGCGGGAGGTCCTTGATCGCTTTGATAATGTTAGGAACTTGTCGTTTATATCCTGTTGAATTATTTGCAAAACCCCCTTGCGATTCCTACCATTTAGATCTCTCTCCTGAAAGTTTAGCTACAAAGTGTACATGCAACGTTCAATCAACAGCCTTTAACCTAAAGTCTAGTCCTCTAGTCTTTCATATAAAAGGCTAAAGAAGGTAATAAGAAACCCTTGTCTGTGGAACATGAATGTTAAAATTCAAAGTAAATCAATAGATGATGTAGCGTGAAACCATTACTCAGTAACAACTGCCGACGTCTATTTTTTATCGTAACGGGTGATCCAAAAGAGTCCGAACGGCTAAGTTGTACTTTGCCTGTACGCGTCATCGAAGCTCGTCTCCGATTGCAGCTGTCATAGAACAGCGCGGATGAAACCATACATTTTTAAAACCACTTTTAATGGCTTTACTTACCAATGTTATTAAAGAAGGAAATGTTAAAACAGGCCACCGTCGTTGTCCATACATTTTGGCACCTTTTTAGGAAACTATCCATCACTCGCCGTAGTTCACGTTGAGAAATGCTGGCAATTGCCTGGCGAATATTTTGATCTAATTCTTCCAGGGTGTGTGGGTTTGTCTTATACACTTTATGCTTTAAGTTACTCCAGAGATAGAAATCGCAGATAACCTGGAAATCTTTCTGCAAATGGCACTTTCACTTGGCGAGCTGACTAAGTTGACACATAAGAATCACAAATAAACACCTTTTGTGTAGTACAAAACAAATGCTGAGCCATAATACACTTTGTTACTAAGTACAGGACAAAATAATAAATCACACTGGTAATAAGTAACTCGCCACACGCTAGTGCGTCAGCTCAATACTGCACTTTCAGAGCAGAGAAAAACAAGTCTACCACATGACCTTGTGTACATCAACTGCGTTATCGTGTTTCTGTGCGCGCATTGGAAAAACACTGCTCAGCGGTTCGGATGTTTTTGGGTCCCTGTGTACTTTACGACATAGATTCCATGACGTTTGACACACGCTTTTCAGTGCGTAGGAAGTACACAGATTCCTATAGGGGAAAAAAAAACAAAAAAAAACGTGCTCGTGTGCGGAACGAAATTTATTTCCTTCTATCGCCTCTGTGTGGTTCAAACATGTGATAATTACTCGGAGCAAGGTCTGTTGAATATGGCGGATGTGGAAGTTCTGGAACGGGCTGCTGTGGCACCCACCTTTTCAGATACCTTGCGAAACTTAAGCACATTATGAACAGTGTCATGATTAATGTTCAGATTTGTCGCTATTTCATCCGCCGTCACAGGGCAATTTTCCATCACAATGGCTTCAACTGCTTGAGTAGTCTCTGATGTCACACTGCGGTGTGTTTGACCTGAGCAGCAAGTTTCGGAACTTTCTATTCCTCTCGTACGCTTGCCACAGGTTAAACCAGCACCGTCCAGCCTTTGCGAAAGAGGTGAGATAGGACTTACCTCCATCCACTATACGCGGACTTTGCCCCTCTTTAATACTCAAACGTGCATTGTGTTGCAGTGGTGGGTTGGTTATATATATTTTGCGTTTGATTTATGAATGCACTTTCAAATCTTATGCGATAAACATTTGTTTATTAGTCACTTCTTTGGTACTGCTTACTTTTAAGAAGTCTATCAATATTTGGCGACGAAGTCGAAGCACATAGCCTAAGATCCACCAAGTGGTCGTCGAGTAACCTATTGCGATACACACTTTTAATATAATTCAATTTGGAGGATCTCTGTTCGCAAATATATGTAGAGCTATACTCCCTCTGATACAAACTGTCTGTCTCTCTGTCTGTCTGTCGGTCCTGTGGCATTTCAGCCCTTTGGATGTAGCCTTGGCCTACTGCGGGCCACTGGATCCACACCGCTGCTCACTACAGGCGTCATGAGCGGGGTCTAGTAGTGGAAAGTGGGACATGGTCAGTGAACCGAGCCCTCTCCGCCAGTATAATGCGATCTTCATAACGAGAGTTGGTCATACAGAGGAACAAGGATGGTTGATCAGCCCGAAACCTGGTGTGAGAGCGAGGAGGTGGATCATATGAAATGATGGCGAAAGATGGCAGCACAGGTCATGATGGAACAATTGGCAGAATGATGGCGGGGGAAACCGGAGAACCCGGAGAAAACCCGCCCCTGCGCCGGCGTGCCCATCACACATCCCACATGCCGACCCCTGGGATCGAACCCGGGTCGCTTTGGTGAGAGACAAGTGGTCTAACCATTCGGCCACCGTGCGGCAACTCGTGCAAATTATTCTTGCAAATGCTTATTCCTGTATCTATTTCATTTTAATCGGCATAAGTATTTTAAGAAAGTACATAGAAGCATTGAATAAGCCTTGAAATTTTTCTGGAAAAGCTAATCTTAAAATGTGTTAGACCGTGGACCTTAGGACAATGAAGTGTCCTGATGATATTTTATTATTACGAGCTTTATCTGCGACTTTAACTAAATCGATTGGTTTTATATTCTTCTTCTTAAAACGTTATTGGCCATATCCTTGATCCCCCAAGCACCTAACATCCTGGATCATCACGTCCTCTTCTTTTTGCTTTCCACTACGCTACAGAGTAAAACACATATAAGAGGAAAGAAAAAGAAATGCAAGATACAAGCACATTTTTCGGGAAACCCATGGTGGTAGATTTGCCTGTCTGAGGAAGAATGTCTACACTACCTCGTATTTACGTGCTGGAATGTTCCGGAAATTTGTCAGCTGTGGCGGGGGTTTGAAACTGCAGAGGCATTCGATCCAAACTTCTACGACACATTTTCTTAAAGAGGATAACATTTTTGTTTGACTTTTGAAGTTGATTGTTGAGAAAGAATTTCCTTCTTAGAAGCACTGAGCTATTTATTAAATATACTATTGATTCCTTGATTAAACCCAAAATGTGCAAATTATTGTATAAGTACGGTTAAGTGCAGGGAAACATACTGACGCTTATGGTTTGCTATAGTGTTTGTCTTTCTTTAAGACCCTGGGACTGAAATTTGCATTTTCTATATTTTTATAGGTATGAAATCGACACTTTGCACACTTAAGGCTGTTTATGTTATAAACTACCACACAAAGCTCCAGAATAATCTGTTGTATAGTTTTGAGGGAATTAATTATTCACAATGCGAAAATACCTTAATATTTAAAATACCCCATGCCCATCAAAAACTAAAATATCAGAACAGTTTTACTGTTTTATACACTCTAATTGTCCAACAAACACCATCAACCTCTGCCAGGAAGAAAAAATATTGCTTTTAAAGTAATTAATTTCTTTACCTACTTTAATGGACATTGAAAAATTATTAAAATTGTTTTTGCGTATTTAATTTTTTTTAAATATTTTGAAACCAAAGACTGAACATGAAGTCAGATAAATGGAGCACACGCTGAAAAAACTCTAGGAGTATAGCACAAAATTTAATGCGCACGCACCAGATAGAGTACTAAAAATGTAAAGTGAGAAAATAGTTATTTATGATACAAGGGAGGTTTTATTATGTGAGTAGTTGAGGAAACCTACGAACAAAATAAAATCATTTTAACCCGTGCATCATACACTATTTTTAGACAGTGCTGAATATTTATAGATATATTATACTTTATATATATAAATGCTATTGGTTTACCTTTCTCATGGTCATGATATTCTTCGGGTTGCGATGTTCATTTGCCATGCGTAGCATCAGTGTTGGCAACATGTATTTTACAAAGCCATAATATTCTACATAAGGGGGGCAGTGGAAATAATAACGTAGCGAAATTTAATTAATATTACAATTTTTACTAAATTTACTCATCTTTTGAGAAAACTGAAATGTTGATTGTACAATTATTACATTTTAAACAAGCATTGTGTAACTCAGATTCACGGCCTACTGGAATGAGACGATGGTCATATTCCACAAGAAAATAAAGTTGGTATTATCAGCGTGTTAAAAGCTTTTGAGCACTGAGTGGTAGAATTTTATTCCTTTAACACTGTCGTGAACTGCTAAAAGTCCGACTTTCACTATCAACTGTCTAAAAACCAATTTTTCTACACACATGCATCATGATCGTGAGTCAGATTAGCTTTTGTCACATCTTCCCTATTTGGTCTAGTATCTCTCCTCAGATTCAGAGATTTTCCCTTGCGGCGAATGCCTCTTGATCACTCCTTTGTGTTGAATTTGATTGTTTTTAGCACTTTTTGGCCCATGTTTTGTTCAAATACTGCCGAAAATGTAAGCAGAAGTGGTACGTTTAAATGTAGCGCACATGACATTTTAAGCCCGCGCTAGACATTTAAACATGGCGGAAACTGAAGAATTTCACTGCCAATGGAGACTGAAGTTTGGGGAACATTTGTATTAATAAACCTAAAAATAGTTAATCTGATAATTTTCGTCATTTTTCAGTATCGGGGTCCATTAATGTTGGTAGAAACTCTTCATTACCTGGGTTCCGTACCAGTCCTATACGACACGATCTCTTGTTGGTTTGAACTATGGTCAGACATACACGCATAATTCTACGAACAAAGCTCAGGTCAAGGTGAGCGGAGAAAGGGGAGGATTACAAAAATATGTTACCTGATTGGCTGGAAGGCATGCTTAGTAATGACCGTCCACACCACCCTCTTTATGAGCTCGTTTCGTTCTGTTTAATGTCAAAAATCTGGCATCTAAACATTTTCCTAGATCACAATCCGTTTTCAGGTTCAAGGGTAGGGGGCAAGACAAATATTAAGTTTGGAGTGCTAAATCTAAGTAAGGTGTTGGGGCTAGATGTGGTAGGTGCGATTAGTACCAAAATAAACCGCTGCGCGTAATATAGGCCCAATCTCATGCACTTGACTGTACCCAAAAAGTCGATACAGCTGAAACATAAATTTGTTGTGCGTAGAGTGTTTGCGGATTCTTCAACTAAGAGTTTTAAGATACTTCATATTTTATTTTGGAATCAGTAAATCTTTAACCCACTGTTGTACATTTTGGCATAAAGTGTGCTGAAAAATTAAGCTACACACTCCGTAATAATAATAATAATAATAATAATAATAATAATAATAATAATAATAATAATAATAATAATAATAATAATAATAATAATAATAATAATAATAATAATAATAATAATAATAATAATAATAATAATAATAATAATAATAATAATAATAATAATGATAATGATAATGATAATGATAATGATAATGATAATGATAATGATAATGATAATAATAATGATAATAATAATGATAATAATAATAATAATAATAATAATAATAATAATAATAATAATAATAATAATAATAATAATAATAATAATAATAATAATAATAATAATAATAATAATAATAATAATAATAATAATAATAATAATAATAATAATAATAATAATAATAATAATAATAATAATAATAATAATAATAATAATAATAATAATAATAATAATAATAATAATAATAATAATAATAATAATAATAATAATAATAATAATAATAATAATAATAATAATAATAATAATAATAATAATAATAATAATAATAAAACTCTATTAATAAACACTTATGCTTATTTTGCCACAACCTTGATTATATTATAGAATATTATGATTATATAGGGTAGGCAGCTTCAACACAAGGAAGAACGGGTAGTGGGCACGATCAGCATGTTTGGTGCTAGCAAGCAGGCACGATGTCGTGTTACAGTTGTTTCTTTGAATGTAGCAGTGGCGAACGGGTGTATTATCGTGCTGCTAAAGTGGTTATCTTCGCGGCATCAAAGGGAGCGATACGACTGCAGGTATTCAGTGTCGCAGAAAGCAACGTTGTCGCGTTTTCTCCAAGTAAACATACGCGTTACAAGCATGACCACTTATGTATCAATGAACGAGAAGAGTGAGAGAGAAAACAGCGAAGACGTTTCAACGCTGTGGTTTACGCCACGCGGAGTGAATATCTGTCATTTGTGATTTCTACACATTCATTAGCTGAAGTGACGGGCTCATTGGTGCAATGTGAAACGTCGACGGCTTTCGAGAATAATCAACGCGTTATCTGAGAGGTTCCTGTTAACAAAGATAAAGCGCAAGTTAACCTTTTGGGCAGCACGATTATAACTAGTGTGCGATGTCGGCTTGTGAATTATCGAATGGCAACTTCCCAAAATGTGGCTACTTCATCTATCTCTAGCCTATCATCTCCACATAGTTTTGTCTCTGTTTGGGAAGAACGGTATCTCTTTATAGACATAGGTGGTACAGCAAATGTTCAGGGAGCGGCAAGCTAAGAATTAAAAAATATAACTTACAACGACACTACACTACTCATGACGACGAGTACTACAGTATTATGAAAAAGTGGAATGTGACATGAGAAATAGAGAAGCTTACAGACGACATAACTACTGAAAATTAGTTTCAATTGGAACTTGTTGGCCCGCAATATGATCGGAAAATGTGTAAGTCCTTTCTTCACAAAACAAGCGTTACTCAATTTCACTTAATTTCCTAAGTTCATCAGTTTAAATTTTCACGACTACAAGTACACTGCTGATATGTTAAGCATGTTTAGACCTACTTATGAGAGCAGTTCTTTTTTTATTGAAACCTGTAAACCTGGACGCAGAAGTCCATTATCCTACAACAGTTTAAAATGTAGTATTTGATTTTGTAGCGTTTAACGCCCTCTTTTATTACACACGGCACCGCAGGCGGTGACACTGATGATACATTAATGAAGATGGAGCACCGGTGGAATAAGATACCGGGGTAAACCGTAGAACCTGGAGGAAACCCGCCCCAGCGCCGCTTCGTCCACTAGAAATCCCACATGCGGTTGCCTGGGATCGAACCCGGGCCGTGAGAAGCGAATAGTCTAACCACTCGGCTACGGCGCGGCCTGGACACGGACTAAAGCATAGCAACGAGAAAGACAGACTACGGGGGGAGCTGCAGTGACGTATGTCCTCTAGTACAGCCTGGCCCAATGAAGTTAAACCAGAATCGCCTTATGCATACGTATTCTAAACAACCAAAAAATTGCTCGTTGAATTGATACAAAAGATGCAGTTTTATCATGATGATATACAATGTTAGTCATGTATCAGACCATTATTACTGTGTAACTCCGATTCGCGCCATAACTTGTATTTCTCGTTAGCCACGGACTAAGAGCGTTGAAGTGAGTCATACCTACCATTGTACAAATATATTACACTATTGTATCCACGCAAATTTCAACTGGATACATTATAATTCAAGCTATGTACAAATTGTACATTATGAAAATTCATGTTAAATGGTACTTTAGTTTGCGCAAATTAAAATCGAAATTTCAGCTCTGATATCCTAAATTTTTACTAAAATGTTTTAGAAATTAAGTTAAAACGAATCAAAGTTTGACATTCGATGGTTTACGTAAAGAACAAAGGTAGAAATGCATTTCTTTTGCATTATTTTTCCTGCAATTTTAAGAATTTTCTTCGTATAAATCACATTAGTGTAATGAGGTGAAAATACTTCCGTTACAAGATTTTATGTATATTGTATTTTCCGATATAAATATTTTAAAGCGACGGTATAACACAAATGACCTTTTCCTTTTCTTTCTCTAGCAAAATCATTTCCACACCTCACGAAGCTCGGAAGGCATATTATTATCCCTGCATTCAGCGCAAAATTTTCCCTCAACACATGACATTCCAACATGGCAAGTACGAAGGGTCTTGTGGGGGATTCTACGGCACAAAGAATGAGCCACCCACGAGCTTTGTTCCTTTTCCTTTCGCTCTGCCCTATGTTGGGTCACCCTTCTCCTCCTCCTCCTCGGCCTTCGAAACCACCCTCTTCCAGCAACAAAGAAACAAATGATACGTGATTCGCGCAATTGCACAGATGTTTGTAGTGGCAGGAGAGAAACACCGAGAAAGATGACAAGGGGCCGAAGAAAGGCGCTTTAAAGTGAGGGAAAAGGATGCAAAAGCGAGCGTTGTGCGAAAGAAAAGGGATGATGGGAGAGGAAGAAGGAGCATGAGGAAGAAAAGGAAGAGCAAAACGTTTGTCTTTCTGGAGCTAGTGTGTCAGCTACATTCTGGCTTCCTCTTCCGTAGTGCTGCAAGTTGAGGTTTAGAACGAAATTTGTGAGTACGTGCAGCATCGAATGGAATGGTTTGTAGTGGGGTGGGGCAGTACTGCTATCCCTGTGGCTATCATTAAAGTGAAACCTAGGGAATGTAGATTGTGTGTTGGAACAGGAATTGGAAGAGTGGGGGAACTTGAGACATGGGGGTGGTGGAGGATAGATGGATGAATGTGAAGTCTGAAGAGAAGTGGTTTGGAAAGAGAACGAATATGCAATACAGGAAGCATTTCTTGCCAAAGCACAAGCGTCAGCACGTGTGTTTGGTTCTTTGGCTTGTTTACTTTCCACACTCAGAAAGAAAAACGATTGTCTTAAGTCATAGATGTGGCACAGTTCACCACTGTTGCTAAAACTAATTTACAGCTGTAACTTTAACACCGTTTAGTATCCTGTGCCAGGTACCTACAAGTAGATAATTTGAAGACTATAGCCTCAGTTAAATAATAATCCAATATCTTTAAGCTAGCAATTCTTTGTATATATGTATATATGATTTGCGTATCTCTGAAATGTTTTGGACAAAATTTCGCATTCAGATAAGGTTTTGCTTTTTAATTTTATCTATATGGACGTCTTTCCTGGTAAAAACGCGATTTTCCACAAAAATATATACATATATTTATTTGCTCTTCTACACAGCAACTTTTGTATGTATTTCAGTATCTTGGAAATGGTTCTAAAGATTTGGATCAAATTTTCTATTTAGATTAGGTTTTACTGCGTAAACCTTATCCTCAATGATGTCTTTCCTGAAAAAAACGCGATTTTATAAAAAAAACATGTTTTTATTCCCTCTTCTACAAATAATTTATACAATTTTCCTGACGTTGGAAATAGAAATGCTAAGTATTATATTCACACTATTTTCTCTACTCATTTCTGCTTTCCGTAACAATTCACATGTCATTCTCTATAGTTTATCAACTTCATACATACCAATGTCTATACATATTGTATGAATTCTATGTTGAAGAACGAGTAAACTCCAAAACCGGTTGACCGATCGCCATTAAAATTGGTATATCTAAGCGTTTTTTATGGAGAAGGTTTTTATGCAATTCATTTTACCACATAACACATTCATATGTCCTTATCTACTCCCTCTTTTACAAACAATCCATACATTTTTCTATACATTTGAAATATAAGTGCAACGTATTAGACTCGCATGGTTTTGTTTACTCATTTTTCTTTTAATCAACACAATCACATTTCTTTCACTACTCCTTCTTTGACGAACAATACATACCATTTTCTGTATGATTGAAGCAGAAATGTGTATTACATTCACGCGACTTTATCAACTAGCTTTTCTTCCTGTAGTATTTGTTATTGTTCAACAGTGCTTTTGCTCAGTGTCGTTCCGAAATTTTAATAAAAAACAAAGAAGTAGTTAAAAAGCAAAATTGCCATAATTCGTGTCAGGAGTGCGACGAAAACCACGATATGGAACAGTTGATAAAACAAATGTTAGCCAAGATGGACATAATGGAAATGAAATGAACTCCAGAACGCAGCAGATGGAAACAAATATAGAAGCCGAACTGAAAAATGTAAACTACGGAATGGAAAATATTTAAAAAAAAAAAAAAAAATGAAACAAAAATGGAAGCCGAATGGAAAAATGTAAGCTATCGCAGAATTCTAACGAGCGACTGGCCAGCGTTAAGTAAGCCATGGAAGAAATTGGTGGAAAGGTGAAGGACCTTGGCCAACGTGTTAACGCCGTGGAAGATAGAGTCGACCGCAGCACTAAAGAACTGAAACCTCAAACTAGGTAGATGTCAATGGGGGAGGCCTGCGTTAAGTAGTGGACGTTTTACGGCTGAAATGATGATACTTATGAACAATTTATATGTATCCCGGAAACGACTCTTAACAATTGCGATAAAAATGTATATTGGGTTAAGGTTTTGCTTTTCAAGTTTATTTAAATAAATATCTTCTCCCAAAAAACATGATTTTACCAAAAAAGGGGTACTACTACTACTACTACTACTACTACTACTACTACTACTACTACTACTACTACTACTACTACTACTACTACTACTACTACTACTACTACTACTACTACTACTACTACTACTATTACTACTACTACTACTACTACTACTACTACTACTACTACTACTACTACTACTACTACTACTACTACTACTACTAATAATAATAATAATAATAATAATAATGATAATAATAACAATAATAACAATGATAATAATACTTTGTACAAGAGACCATTTCATATAGAAAATGGTGCATTGATTTATTTGTGTGATTATGGAACTAAATGGTATACGTTCCTCTAATTATAAAATACGGCCTGGAACGCATTACATTTTATCTTCTTTGTCTTTATGTGTTCCACAAGTTACAATTTCTCAACCGGTGCAAGATAAGAGTACAGTTTGCTTCCCTAGAATGTTATTTATATAATGTTGGGATAATCTGCTTTTATCTATGCCACTGATCTGGGTGAACCAACCTCCTATTGCTTTGAATTCAAGTCTAACAGAGACGCATTATCCCATGAACAAACTCGGCGTAGGTGATTAACTGGAAGCTAGGCTTCGCTATGACTGTCCACGTCAGCCCCTGCATGAGTACGACTAGTATGGGTCTGATGTCAAAAGCCTGGTACTTAAACATTAACGTATGGCCCTATGACTAGGTTCGGAGGCGGGAATTAGCACCTCAAACTAAACATATTTTATGCCTATGCTCCTGGCGGGGCGCCTCACGATGGGAGGGGTTAGGTGAGAGGATACTAAGGGTGGTCGGACTTGAGGAGAGGCGATAGCAGAGGACAGGGTCCCTAGCAACTACAGAATGAAACTCTCCGTAACAGCTCGTACAACCATCTCTCTTCCCAGGATTTACACATCCCCTGCGGGGTCCGGGAACCCTAGACCTCTTCCAATCCGCAGGACAAACGATTCACAAAGAGAAAATTCCCTGTCATTCACCCGAAACTCCCGCCGACACTTAGAACACTGAAATAGTCAACCAGGATGAAAGGTGAAGTGAAATGAGAGGTGAAGCCAAATGGAAGAACAGGAAATTCGGGGGATGTAATTATCCTTTCCAGCATTTGCCTAGTGACCTCGACCTCGGGAATCCAACACACGACTTCCAGGATGCGGGTCATAGACGCTACCGCCTGAGCCATCCCTAACATTAATGCAAGAAAACAGCTAGGTTTTAGGATAAAGAGAGAAGGAAAAGTGGGTAAGTAAGACAAACATTAAATAGAATGCTAATGGGTGATCCAAAAGACTCTGAACCGGGTACGCTGTGATTTCCCTGCACGCGTCTTAGGCACTCGTCGCCCACTGCCGCTGTCATAGAACAACGTGGATGAAACCATACAGCATTTGAAAACTACTTTTAAAGGTTTACTTACCAATGTTATTAAAGAAGACGATGAAACTGGTCATCGCTGTCGACTATACATTTTTGATACCTCTTTAGGAAACTATCCATCACTCGTCGTAGTTCACGTTGAGAAATACTGGCAATTTCCTGGTGGATATTTTGCTTTAATTCTTTCAGGATGTGTGAGTTTGTCATGTACACTTTATACGTTAGGTTACCCCAGGGATAGAAATCACAGATCACCTGGAAATCATTAGCACGTCATTAACATATACGAATCATAAATAAATACACGCTGTGCAGTAGATGAGTCATGTGACTAAGAACAGGACAAAATAATATAGCACACTGGTAGTAACTCAACCACACGTCAGCTCAATACTGCACTTTCAGAGCAGAGAAAAACAAGTTAACCGCATGACCTTGTGCACAGCAGCTGCGTTATCGTGTTTCTGTGTGCGCAGTGGAAAAGCACAGCGCAGCGCTTCCCATACTACTGACTTACTCCCACCTCCACCAAGTTTGCCCTTGTACCTGTTTAGCATCGTCTGGAATGCACTCCTCTGGTTGTTTGCGAGGCGGAACGGGAAACTAAGAGCACCTTCAACGTTCGGCATTTGCGCACCTGCATCTATTGAAGGACCCGCTATTTGAGGAGTAGAGCAGCAAAAGAAGGGTTTTCGCACCTGATGCTACAATTCCGTCATCATCAAAATATATTTCAGTGTAACTTCTTTTAGTATGCTTCCAGTGGAACCGTAAGATAAGAGTGTAGTAGTTGGGACAGCGTTATTTGTGGTAAATGATATATGAGATGAAATGGTATATGGCATATAATTTTCACAGGAAATGTATCCTGACGTGCTTAAAAGGTGACTCATAATAGTATGTAGCTGTTTTACATTGGTAGTCACAAATCTACCCCACTCTCTGTCAGAGCATCCTTCCCTGTTAGCGAGCATAGTTATTCAAGATGCATACACCAGGATATTGCACGATGCAAGGTGCAAAATGCGCTTGTCTTGCTTGCCTTGCCGTCTCCTTCTTCCATACGTTCAGCGCAGTTGCTTCCTCACGTGCATTGCGCAGTATTAAACTGGTTAATTTTGTTTTTTATGACTAGTATAAACCTCAGTTCTGGATAAAGAATGTTTTTTTCTGCAAGATATAGCTAACGCTTTAAGTTTTCCTCTCTATCGCCACCTATGATTTCACCATATATTTTTGCACGTGCACAGTTGTAGTGTCTTTCAACAATTTTCTCACACAGGTAATTATTGTATCCAGATGAGGCATTTGGCTCTATCGTCACGACTTTCAAAAATAGATATAAGAAAATTCCCAATTTGACTTAAATGAACTTTCGGCATTCTTTGCTTTATTTGTAACAGGTTGCTCCATAATTAGGTATGTATATTGCACGTAACTATTTCAGCGATAAGCAAGCCATCAATCAACACGGGCTTCCTCGATTCTTATATTCTTCGCTCTGTAGCGCGCGAATTGAGCCGTGCTTAACAGAATCGATACGATGCACTGTGCAAGGAACTGTGCGTTTTGTATTACTTCCGGTACGATTTTAAGCAATGAGACACTTTGCTCTGGATACTGAATTGGCAGAGTACTTTACCTCCCCCAAATATGGTCGAAATGCCGAAGAGTAACATTACAAGCTAAACTTGCCCATGTTTTCTCTAGCGGAGGCAGTAGTTTGGGAATTTCGGAGGGAAAATAAAATGAAGTCCAATAAAAACCGCAGAATTAAAGGCGAAAATCAGGAAATGTTTATTTTTTCTTCTTTCTCCTTGCATTTTGGTATAATAGTATCATTTTCTTAATGTCGGTTTTTTATTCCTATTTGATGACAACAGCTTTAACCTTCATTTCCATGTTGGTGATAAAAGCTTTCATATAAATGTGGTAGCTCTCCTTAAGTTTAACGACAAATGGAAATATTTCATCATCTCTTCCTCCAAAAGGCCAAAATATTTTGTATTGGTTTAGCCTTTCTTTGTGTTCATATCGTAACGAAACCCTGTCATAGAAACAGTATCCGTACCAACCCTTCATTTCAAGTCCATTATAACATCGTTTATTGTTTCCGTTTTGTCTTCTTGAATTATTTTTCAGACCAGTCAAGGAAAAAATTATACCGCTTGGGTGAATTCAAAGTTTGGTTACCTGAAGGCGGAAACCTTACAGAGGTTTTCCCTCACTATTATAGGGTTATCGAGAAGTCGCTCCGCAGTCTGGTGTAACCAAAATTCCCCTAGAGACGGGAATTCCGGTGGCAGCGCTGGCTGCCGCCGGCATATGGATATTTATAACGCCCCAGGAAATAAAGGTAATGTAGATAAACAGGATACCAGGTTATCTTGAGCGATAGGCACTGGCACGGTGCGGAGGAACTTGTTGATAACCCTTTACAATCTAGAAAATTGTCACTTTTTATTTTCATCAGTGTACATATTAAAGAGCAATGCGCGTATAGCGTAAAATGAAACTAAAATATAATTTATTTTTAGTTACAAAGAATTTTATTCCCTAAATTACAGAAAGAGGTCTCCTAATTTCACTGTTGTACTATTCCAATTTTTTGCGCACATGCACAGAAATCATGGAAACAATAAAATTGGGGTTTGCAGAAATACCTGAACGTTGATGAAAATACTGTTTAACTAGTATCAAACTGGCCGGCCGCGCCGTAGCTGAGTGGTTAGACCGCTTGACTCTCACCAAAGCGACCCGGGTTCAATCCCAGGCGTCCGCATATGGGTTGTGTGGTGCACATATTCTGGCCGGGAGGGCTCAGGGTGCTGACCACGTCCCACCTCTGAACCCAGCCTGTAGTGGGCAGAGGTGGGGAATCCAGTGGCCGGGCGGTAGACCAAGGCTACACTCAAACGACTGTAGCAGCCACGGGACAGGACAGTATCAACTGACCCTAAAAGCCTACGAACATTGCAAAGCTTTTTAATGTTAATATACTTTTGGTCTAAAGACTGATACCAGTAACAGCATTATTATGTGGTATTGAAGTTTGGATTATAAGTATACAACAAATAATAATCAAAATCGACTCCAGGTAAAAGTAAGTGAAATTAAATTCCTAAGGGCAATTTCAGGACACAGGAATAGACCACACAGGAAATGAATACATAAGAGATGAATTAATAATATTTAACCTGAATGATGAGCGAAAGAATAAAAAAATGGATAATCCATGTACACATAACAACATCTGAAAAATTACCATATTACAGTCCTATTAAAAGATGGCGTAAATAAGATATGTAGTTTGCAACCAGCAGAATGCATGAAAGAGACGTGTTCCTCTCGTAAAAATAAAAGCAGTAAAGATTTAAGTGAATATCCAATAAAATCACAAAAAAGCAATTTTTCTTCTTGTTTTCATTAAAAAAGTAATTCTCATCATATTAGACTTATAACCCTCTGTGTTTAAATTTCCTTCAGTGTAAAATAAATCAATAAAATGTAGACTGCTACGGAATTTACAATTTGATTCCGGATTTCTTGTAGAGCATTCATCCAATCTCTTTGGAGTTTTTGTCTAAGATATGGATAAATCAACAAGTAAATCTATGTGATTTTGCGCACTACAAATTCTTTTTCTAGCAGGTAAATTTTAAAAATGTGTAAAGCTTGCATATAATTTATGAGCTCCCCTGAAGCCTGGAATAATTAAAAAACAGTTAAAGATATTTAAACATTGAATTTGACAACATTTACATAATGGGGAACTTGGTCCCTAAAAGTGCAGTGTTCTTTCGTTTCACATTATAAAAAAGTTTAAGGGGTATGGACATTAAAACATTCCTTTGTGTGCCACAAATGGAATTACGACATAATTCAATAACTTGCTACATGCTACTTCTCCATCAAGTAGCTCCTCAATTGCCCCCCCCCCCCCGGGACCAATCGAGGCTGAGTGCGCCCTGTGCCAGACCTCCTAAGGGGGGGGGATCCCAATGCTCGTACCGGGGATCGAACCCGTATCCTCCGCGCCAGAGACACGCGCGCTATCAGCTGTGCTACGGAGGAGGTCGTATGTTCTCTGTACGGATATATAATACAGAGAATCCTGAAAAACTAGCGTACAAACTGATACAAAGAATGACTGATACTATCCCAAACTAGTTTGAAAACAAACCTATGTGTATATTTCAAAGCAACTGTTGATTTTAATAAGGGAGGTAGTTTGGGTTTTAGATTGCTTTGTAGGGTAAATGTAGGGCAAATGAACAGGCCCACGGCATTTCTCAAAATTAAGGCCATATTAGTTATTGTAGAACCACAAATTATGTTTAATAGAAGCGATAAACGTTCATTTAAATCTTCTGAAATAAGACACATTTCCAATCTCTACACTCCAACAAGTTAATATGGTACCAGTTTGCGCAATTGAGGCATTGCACCCAGTTCACCTCACTGTGGCCATTACTTGCACATGTCTTCTTCACCATGGGCAAGCTTGTTGTTAACTTCCCGGGCTTTCACTTGCTTCTGCATTTTCATTTTCTTAATATATCCACCATTGCTGGCAGCCTGATTAGAATTTGGTGGATTTACCTGGACTTTATGTTTGCAATGCTTAACCTAATGTCGTATGTCATGGTGTTTACCACCTGTTAATAAGGGTATTGGCCGCCTCCGTAGCGCAGCTGGCAGCGCGCTTGCCTGTGGCGCGGAGGACCCGGGTTCGATCCCCGGTACCAGCATGGGGATTTTATCCCCTCTGGGAGGTCTGGCACGGGGTGCACTCAGCCTCGTTAGGTCCCGGGGGGACCAATTGAGGAGCTACTTGATGGAGAAGTAGCGGCCCTAGGTCGAGAAGACCGCATAACTGGCCGGGAGGGCTCGGGGCGCTGACCACGTCCCACCCTCCAGTACTGCACCTCACCAATGACGCCTGTAGTGGGCAGAGGTGGGGGACGCAGCGGCTGGGCGGTAGGCCTTGGCCCTTCGTGGGCTGTCGCGCGGGGTTTACATTTTACAATAAGGGTATTACAATAGATTAATAGTTCCGATTGATGCATTTTCTGTGTCTAATATTGTGACCATAAAAGACAGTCTTCATGTTTGGAACAACTAAAAACAGTTATTTGGCTTGAATTTATTTTAAGTTAAATGCTGTTCAGTATTATAATTCCAAAGTGAAACTGAAAAGTAATATTTTACTTTATCTTTCTATGTTTTCTCCATGTGCTATTGTGGGCAGGTGTTTGAGTAAATGAGCAGTTGTCAGTGCACATGGAGCAGAAATCTTATGGCCGCATATTGGAAGATCTGCATCTAAAGTGGACTAAAAGTATATATTCTGAAATATTTTATCACCATAGTAAATAGCTCTAAAATATTTTAAACTTTCTTCCAGGGAACAGAATTCTTATGTGTATTTTGAGTGTCTTGGTCGTAGACTTCAATGGATATTCCAAATAGAAACCCAATGACGAGCAATAATTATGCACAAGTAATTGCTAAGAAATGTATGATTTGGATAATGTACAAGAAGCTATGAAAAAACGTATTATAGTTTATTAAATCTGCATCGAACAACGACAGTGTGAGACACTTTATTAATGTTTGTAACAGTTAAGTTTATGTTCTGTTCAAGTAATATTTATCGGAATAATTGCTTTTTTAATTTTGTTGATGTGTTTAAATAATCATTTGTCAACACATACTTTAATTTATCACACAGTGTTTCACATAAAACTGAATGATGACGTTCTTTGTTCGTGGAAGGTAATCATTTTTGTTATTTTTAGATTAACATTTTTAATTAACTAATGGTAAATCCCTGTATATAAAGAATAACTTATAACACACCAAACTACAGTATTTCCTATATTTCTGCCTTATTGAAAGACAATTAAAAATAATATTGTCAATATGAGTAAGGTTTTCAATAAAGACATTGAATGCTCATTGACTTTCTCTCCAAGTTGAGAAGATCATTAAAAAAGCTGGTGATTTTGTTTAATACTTGCACTCTTTTAGTTTGGTTCGGCACATTTCAAAAGCTGTAGGCAGGGCTATATATAGCAGCAGGCGTGATTGGTTGATAATGAGTTACGTGTATTACCGACTGTTCTGTTATCGGCCACCCAAAACATCAGGAAAACAGCCTATGGGACACCTTACAATCCATTATTGAATTGAGAATCTGGTATTAGATCTCACAGTACCTTCGTGGCACCGGATGGAAATGGACGCTGACACAAAATTTAAGGGCGGGTGCCTTAACACAACATCCAATCAGTGGCTTTTCACGGTTTACGGTGTTGTATAGTTAGACATGCTGTGAAATTACGCTGTAAAGCCGGTGATATAAATGAAGGGTGGAAAAGGAAAAGGGTATAAGTGCCACAAAATAAATTTTCACTTTTGTTGTCCTGCCTATTGAACGGTAACAAGTAGTTGACTATGTAGTTGATATATCTATCAACAAATGGTGCAAGATACAGCTCCATAAGATGAGTCTATGTTGAAGGATACACGCAAGGTGGCCAGTTGTAGGTATCTCAGCTGTTAATGTAGCAGCATATGTATTTCTGTGTGTGAATTCTGTGACAGTTTAGTGATACTGATGAAGTATCATATTCCAAATGAGTGAAACCAATACGAAAATGAGTAAACAAAAGAAAGAAGCTTTAAATAAATCACAGAGAGAACACGGAAAGCCATAAACAACATAATAAGGAAAAGAAAAACCTGGAAAACGTGACTACTTTCCCGTATGGAATCTATAGTCATTACAAATTAAGGACATTATTCCAGTGATATAGTATTTATGTAGATGTAATAAAAATATTTGCTAGTGATTTTGTTGTGTGAAATAAAAAATTCATACTCTATACCTTATGTCACATAACCTCAAATGAATTGTTTTTGTCTGCAGGTGTTTTTATCTGCAAAAAGAAGTGCAGAGATCTAACAAAAGAACAACTAGAACTTCTCTTCATAAAATACCTTATCAACAGCAGCGTACCTATTTAATCAACAGAGTTGATATACTTCCAGTTAACAGGAGAAGGAATGGAACCTATAGTGACCCAGTGAATGTAGAAGACAGTATATGGCACAGTATATGCCTCTGGTTCAGGATTAGTGCAGGTATATGGTTGAACACTCAAGGAAATACTTATTATTTCCAATAAATGGATGCAAGTCATTACTGAGAAAAGAAAAGGTGGTTGCATTGCTTATGAAGATGGCCGTGGCAAACAGATATACTGATTAACATTGCAATGTTGTTAAAGAACACATTCTCTTTTCCGAGAGAATAAAATAACATGGGAAGAAGCAAAACGATGGGAGAATACCGAAGTGCTGTCCTGAATTTGTCTCGTATGTACCAAGCACTGAAACAGAACTGAAATATCCAGAGGAAGAGATATTTTTAAGATTTTACCAAAAAGTGTTTCGCAAATGCTTTCAACAACTTTTCTTTGGAAAACCAAGTGTAGATAGCTGCCGAACACGTGACATACTCAATTCCAAAATTAAGGCAGTGAACACTACTGCCGAACAGTTTTCCTTCAGAACCCAACTAACACTGCACCATCGCAAGGCCCAAAAAGCGCTTCAGTTACTAAATAAAGCATGAATGAATCCCGACTGTGTTCTAATGAAACATGTATTTTAATGAATCTACAGCAGATCATTGTCATTGTCTATCCAACTCTGACTCATAGTACTCGTAATATGTTGCATAAAGGGGTGGGAATGAAATTTCTTCTTTTTTTCCAAGGTATTGAATAGTCATTTTACACTTAAAAATGGATCGAAATTTGGTGTGATAACTGTGTTGGCCAAAACAGAAACCACATGATAATCATTGTAATGTTGTGTTTTGTTGCAAAAGGCGTCTATGATGTCATACAGTTTAATTTTTTTACTTCAGGGCACAATTATTTAGCCTGTGACCGGTGCTTTGGGATAATGGCTCATTTTTGCTTTGAACAGGTTTTTCTATGAATAACGTATATTCGTCTAACTAGCCCGCTTTCTCATAAATTGTTCAAGATTAGTAACCTTAATTTCGAAGTGATAAAACTGATCTCTAATTGGTATTGCACATTTAGTTTAGTTTTAATAAGGTGGTTGCTTATTATTTTGCTTTAAAAATTAATTCGTGGTAGAATTTAATCAAAAGATGGTATACTTAATAAATACTTTCTTAATAAATACGTTTATATAAAAGTACATCATTGAACTTATACGGCGTGCATCTATATCCTGTAAAAATTACAGTCCGCTATCTTAAATAGTTTCTGAGAAAAGGGATCATGAATTTTGCAGATTTAAAATTTGGGGAATAGGGCTCTTAATCTTCCATTAACGCCAAGTATTTTATGTTACAGCTTTAATTTTCAAACACATTTCCATACTTGGTTTATGTCATGAACGTCCTCAAGAGGTTCTTCACAAACGTAGCTAATATAATTATAGACACGGAACCCTTGAAAAGGTTCTTTGCAAATGTATAGACATGGAATGACTCGTTACAAAATTATTGTAACGTCTAGAAGGATTCTTGAAAAACCGATAGAGTATGGCCACTGATATATTTTGAAGCCTCATCTTAAGAATATGTAATGAGTGAGCATTTTCAATGTTTTTGTTGGAAATTTCCAATGTTTATGCCTTTTACCAGGGTATTCCATACTTATTCGACAGGGTTAATATTTGGAAATTGATGAGAGGTATGAATCTGTTTTGGAACATTAGATAATATCTACAGTGGCAGTATGTTTTGGTTCATTATCCTGTATAAACATCCAGTCTTCTAGGAGGCACATTTTCTCCTCAGTGGAGAATATTCATGTACTTAATGTGATCCATTATCTCCTGGATACTGTGGACATTGCAGATACTTGATGCCCTCATTCAACCCTGTGGAAATAAGATTTTTAGCTATAGTTTCCTGTTTTTCCTCCACACTTTACGACTGCAGTCCAAGTTGGATACTTTGAATCTAGGTTCTCGTCTGTCCATACCACCTTCCCCCAGAAGATTGCCCTCTTATCACGGTGCTTACGTGCGAATTCTAGGTTTCCCCCCCTTGTTCTGTGAGCTGACATGTAGAACTTAAGTATTATTCTGGCGTTGTAATCTTTATTATTGTAAATAGCACATAAAGTATTTCCTAAAGCATTAATTTCTGTCCTCTGCAATTCTGCAGGAATCTGGGATTATTCGTGGATCCTTTTTAACACAGCGAAAATTACAGTTCTCACCTTGAGCCGTGAGGATTTTATGTCGGCCACTTCTGGGTGTATTTAGAACAGATTTTCTGTCTTCTTCCCTGTCAATGATGGAATGAATGGTTGACAGTAGTCTCCCCACTGTCTGAGATATCTCGGAGAGAATTTGAGATCATTGTTAGGTCCATTTTACTTTATCTCCTCAATTTTTTGTGTTAGATGTTAGTCTTATGTATGCAGAGTACTAGCTGTGTCACAGATCAATGTAGGCTATTCAACACCTGATATTACCACAGTTTCTAGTGTAGTTGCCCTAGGTGTATGGAGACCCCTTGTGTCAACTTTACGGTATCACCTAGTATTACTGTGGCAAAGTATTGATCTTAGAAGATGTCCAGCAGAATTGTAGGTGAAATAAATAAATCCATGAACCACAGTTTTACAAGCAAACAAGGTTTCGTAAATAATTATGTTGGAACAACATCCGATGTTTCTACATTTAGCTGATGTGCAAATTCTTGCTGTACTGAGTGTGTCTGTAAAGGAATTAGTGCCCTAGTTTACCCCTGAGCTTGAGTGACAACATTATTACCAGTTACACGAATTAGCCTAGAAACGTGTGCACGATTTTCAGTTAAGGTTGCCCACAGGTAACAACTCTGAATGTTCGAAATTTTATATAGATGTGTTTTTAATTGTATCACATACTGCTGTAGCATAATTTGCATCTTACGTTAAATATCACGCTGATATGTTTAATAATTTGGAGAAAAATACTTCAGTTATTTTTACTATGCTAATTAACCAGCATTTCAATAGTGGGGAGAAATTTTAGGACGTCTCCTTAGCAGCGTGGTAAGTGCCAAAATATTCTGTGGTTATTCAATGGAATGGCTAGCAATCGTGTAAAATGTATCTGAAAACTCTGTAAACTATTTTTAGCGCTTTTAGAAATATTATTTAGTCTGCACGCACACAAACTTGAATTTTATTTGTGTGGAAAATTGCTGAGTTGGCAAATTATACCTATAATAAATAGTAATTGTTTACTAAATGTTTCGTATACACATACAAAAATAGAACACAAGTGCGTGCCTATGTTAGAAATCAAATACCTCATCTGGTGATAGGTGCGTCATTCACAGAGTTTATAGTATATAGTCCATTAAATAACATACGGACACAATAGTCCAGCGTGGAGTGTGAAAGAACAGTTTATGTTCCCTTTATGGCCTCTACTTTTTCAACTCTGCAGACCCGCGTTTGCCTGTCAGGTGTTTACATGTATTCCGCCCTATGTTTAAACCCCGCATGCTCTTCATCTTAGTATTATCCTGGAGTTGACTTGGATTTAGAAAGCCATAAACGGAATAAGGAAATAAGTATTTTTGCATGGCGTTGCAATCTCCGTCCGACAAGCGGGCCTTCATCCTGGCCATATAGCCTACCGCTCCAACCCCGCCGGAAGCCCACAAAATGTTGCCGCAGAAAGGGTAGCCTCCTTACCGCTTGGAAAAGGAGGTTCCTGGGCGGGATGGGGGGTAAGGAGGAATTACACCATTCCTCATCCCGTTCGTTCTCGGAGCCCACGGAAACAGTCCGGGTTAACCAACTACTGCTCCACCAGTGCGGGGCACCGCTGCTGAAAGATGTTTCACTAGCGGGCGGAGGAAAGCACTGAATCACACGCATACACACGGACAAAAGGGTTCTTGCACTGCAATATATACCTACCGCTTTATGAGAAGCAAGAGGTGCAGAAATTAAAAAAAAAAAAAAAAAAAAACCTTGCTAGGGGAAAATGCATTACCATTCTGCTCTTCCACTATGCTTTAACAACCTCTGCGCCAAAGATGATAATTCTTAATGAGGTACATATAGTAGGGTATTACTTCAAACAAGGTAGAAGCGAGCGGATTGGTATTTGAATTTGTATGCCTTGCTCCAAATAGCAGAAATAAATAAGATATGACTAAAATTTAAGTTGTACTAACAAGAAAAAGTAAATAAAATTAGTTACCAAGAGTGTTTAAAATGCAATGCTTCCTTAATTCGTAATATATGCACAGTCGAGTGCACGGAAACGTGCCGATGCTTTTGGTTTCATATAGCATTTCTCTTCATTTACAGATGGCACAATCTCTATCACTTGTGCTTTACACCAGCCCTTAGTTAGGCATTCACTTATTGGTTTTAATTTAAATAGGTACACATGCCTTTGAATAAATGTCAGGCCTAGGTAAGTGGCGACAGGAGGGAGCAGGATAGATTTCACCTCAGTGGCTGTTAGACTTCATTCGCAACGATGGTCCATACCAGTTTCTAGATGAGTCCGTCTCGTGTTGGTTTGATGTTAAAAGTCTGGCAATCAAACACTATCTCATCATACATATGTTAATATGTATACGTATATGATATCTATTTTTAACACATGCACAAGTCGATTTTAGGGATAGAAGCGAAGGGAAAATAGTGAGTAAAGTTCCTATTTAGAAGCCTACTAGAACCGGCGAGGGGTGGAGGCTGGGTACAGCAGAGGCGGTTTACTATTTCTCTACCACCATAAATAATTGTGCATTATATCAGCACGATTCCAAGCACCTTACATTACAAACACACGCAGAGGCATTATAACCCTTATAATAGGGAGTACCTTGAGAGAAAGGTAGCTCTCACAGAGCTTTCGTTTTAACGCGTGACCATGTTACGGGGAATTGCATGGCTGCACTGCGCTGGTTCTAATCAGTTCTATTCCTCCTTTATTTTCCCCCCTCTCCGTATGCCGGTTAACAAATTCAATGCCAAGTCATTGTATAGATCTTGATACGTTGTGAGACCATGTGTTTTAGCGATATAGTATGTTAGTGATGTTACAATGCCAGAAAGCTTGAATACTTTAGCACACAGAGTCTGCATGTATAATTCCTGTAATAACAAACCCTTGTAAACAAGTAAGACTGTGATTTAAAACAGATATTCTAGTGTTCTTTGCCTCAAAGATTATTGCTATAATAATAATAATAATAATAATAATAATAATAATAATAATAATAATAATAATAATAATAATAATAATAATAATAATAATAATAATAATAATAATAATAATAGTAATAATAATAATAATAATAATAATAATAATAATAATAATAATAATAATAGTAATAATAATAATAATAATAATAATAATAATAATAATAATAATAATAATAATAATAATAATAATAATAATAATAATAATAATAATAATAATAATAATAATATATAAGTAATAATGTCCAATATTAGAAACATCTGTATCCCTTTAGGTTAGCATTGTTTAAACCCTAAAATACGTGATTTCAATTGTTTCATTTTTGTGTTTTCTTAACTATGGACAACTGAATATTCATTATTACTTGAATGAATACGTAATTTCAGTTACACTCGCACCTTTCCGGCATAACATTGAGATTCGTGTCGATATCCCAAGATAGTGGCCTGCTCAACTGTATTGGGCGAGTGATTTGTTTACATCGAAGCACACGCCAGTCGTGTTTTGTTTCCAAGGGAGGCAGTGCTGATCTGGAAGCACACGCTGGTCGTGTGCAACACAGGTTGCTGACGTGTGCATGGACAGTACACCGTTGCCATTTACATTGGCGAAAAAATGGAACTTTTAGCAAACGAATAAGGCTATCGAAACGAAACATAGCATTTTATATTTCTTACATGTGCATCCATCAGCCAGATTATTCTGGAAAAAGCAGTACCTTCCATCCTGTAAATTTTAAATCTCCAACAGAATAATATTACAGAAACTCCGAGAACAGTTTGTGTGATTGGAAAACTCTAAAACGACCAGCTTTTTAACCTTTCGGTTAGTGAAAATATCAAAAGACAAAATATAGTGTCAAACGGCAGATTTGCTAATGGAAAACAAAAATAACGTGTTTTGCTAACTAAACTGTACAATTCAACCAGAACAATTAGGTAAATCTCAAGGATTGCCTGTATGAATAAACTAGTAACAGCGCGAATAACTTTTCAGGTAGGGACCGCTGTAGGGTTAAGCCTGTCTTAAACATGAAACAGAAAGAGAGTATTTGTAAATAAGGGAAGCTGAATTCTGGTAGAAGAGGAACTACGACAGAATTCACCTTGTCACATGGTCAGAGTATCAGGCCCCAGTAATCGAAACAAGACCACTCGAATACAGGTCTTGCAGCACACAAAACGAATAATCTATTTTATTAGACACATAAAATATGGGATATCGTTTCATTCGTAATTTCGAAAATCTAATACAATGTAAATTAAAATACTGAAGGTCCCACCGAGACTTAAACTCGGATTGCTGGATTCAGAGTCCAGAGTGCTGACCATTACACCATGGGACCTCACGGGATGCTTTGGGCCATTTAAAGTGTTGTTATACAAATTTGAAACATTTTGGAGTGAAGTAAAATTTGACCAGGCCCCACCGAGATTTGAACTCGGATCGCTGGATTCAAAGTCCAGAGTGCTAACCATTACACTATGGGACCTCCCATGCCCTAAAGGGTCATTTGAAGCGTTGTTATTCAAACTTAAAGCATTTTGGAGTAGGTAAAGTTTGAAAATGTCCCACCGAGATTTGAACTCGGATCGCTGGATTCAAAGTCCAGAGTGCCAACAGATCCACCATCGGACTACTTATGCTGGGTGCACCATTTATGACTTTCTGTACTACATATAGTAAAGTAGGGGAGGTATTCCACCCAAAAAATTCGATGTCGAGATTTCACCGGAAATATGTGTTTTGAGACCCCACATGAATAAAAAAACGGCATTTTTAGAAAAAAAAGTCAGTGTGTCTATCAGTCTGTGGACAGCATAACTCAAAAACGAAAAGTCGGTTAAAAGCAAAGCTGGTATTTAAGTTTAGTGTCTTTCAAGGATGTGATACCAAGATTTTGAAGAAAATAGTCCCACCCTAAACTACCCTTTACACGGAAAAAGTTTTCGAAATTTTTTATTTTTTCTGAAAATAGCTCTAACGATTTTGATTAAAATTCCATATGTTAAGCTATTTTTAAGACAAATGAAATGTATATTTTAAATTTTCTCGCTATGGCTTATGTAGTCCTGTTTACTCTGGATGATTTTTGAATAACTGATGAACCTTAAGAGATAGACAAAATCTTAGTGTAGAAAAATGTGGATCTCGCTAAATATGGATCTTTGTAAAATGAACCATTTCGGAGATATTCCTTATTATTTGGGTCTGTTTCGGGAAACTTAAAACTTTGAGATGTAACATCGTTGTTCACTTTTTTATATGTTAAGCGTGCGAAGAGAATGCTTTAAAAAGGCTTTAAAATATTTGACTATCGTTGAAAGCCTACTGTATTCTAATATTGCACCTACAAGGAAATAAGTAATAAGATAATTTGTACAAATGTATATCTCAACCAACACGTGGAAGATATAGGAAAAAGAGTTTGTAAGAATGGTTAGTTCAAGAGTAGAGCAATCCAGGCAACTCACTCTAACCCAGATTGAAACTAGGGACCTCTTGAATGTGAGGTAGATTCGCTACCCCCACATTGCCAAGGTGGCCTTAAGCAGTTGACTTCCTCAAGTTATCTATTCCAAACCATATATCATTACACAGAATGTTAATAGTGACCTAAGGATGTCGTGAGTGCTGTCTGTAACACGAACAGGCTGTACGAGGGATGTTACCTACGACGTCCCTGCGTATAGTCCAGAACATTTCTAGCGACCTGCGTTTAACACTTAACAGCTACTATACCTTTTAGTTATTGTCCCAAAATGGAGGTTCTAATGGGGTACAAGGTCAAAAAATCGAAAATACCTTCTTTACTGTTACATAATATTTGTAAACACAATGCTTTTATGAAGAACTGGGTCGGTTTCAATCGCATTGCATGCAGATGAATGAGGTATAATTCTGTACACTGTTCAATATTTTACTCCTTTAATTTTTAATACTCCTTCAGGAAAAACAGTTTTAAAAATATCTCACAACATGCTTGGAGAGGAGAGTGATGGGTGAGGGAGATGGATCGGGAGATAATGATACAAAGTGAAATGCCAGGGAGTTGGAGAAACACAACAAGGATTAGTGAAGTGAAACACAGGGAGGGGGAGGAAGACGGCGATGTAGATGTGGAAAGAGAGGAGAAATGGAGAAAATATGAGGAAAAAGGAGAAAATAATATCCATAATTTTATTAACGGAGTAACGTGACCTTGGGTGAAGGACATAATCTCAATTAGAAGGCATTCAATAATTCAAGTGACATGAGATTATGAACTAGATAATAACAGTTTTCATTCCCTACGTTGACGTTTATTACTGAGACTGCGCAAAAGTAAACTGCGTACTCGAGATCAACATATTGGAACCCATACTCCGTGTATATGCCTAAGCTGGACTATTCTTCATGCCTTTCTTCATTTCGTGTCTGATTTCTCCCTTGCTACTGCGGCGAATATTAGTTGTTTTTTTGGGAGATAGTACGATCTCATGGGCTTTATGGTTATGTTGGCATTGGAGGTAAATTAATTATCCCATATTCACATCTACCAACTTAACCTACCCTATTGATTACGTACTTTTAAGGCCTAGGTCATTAGCATTTTCACACCCTTAAACTTAACAATATTTTGATTAATACAGATATAAAATATAATCAAACCCACTTCTTTATTTTTACCACCTCAATAATTGTCCTCTTATTTATATCGCATACGTTATAATTTAAACGAATAAAATACTGGAATCAGCCCTACTTTAGTTGTAATGACGATCGAAGACATTATGCAGAGTCACTGAATCTTAATACACGCTCCGCGAGATAAACAAAGTTGCTTTGCTCAAATGAATTATTGTCCATAGTATTGATGGGGGCTAACGTGAACAAGTATGTTGATTCAGAAATCGAAGAGAATTAGAAAATAGGCTGTGCTTCTCTCACACCTGAAATATCTAAGGAGAGATTTGAATGATGCTAACTCGTTTTTAAAAATTGGTTAAATGAGAAGAAGCCAGTAACTTTGGAAAAGACTTTCACTTTAGAAAGGATGAGTGATAGTTTTCTAATTACATTAAACAAATTTTCAAACTTCATTATTAATTTCAATTTGCGGAACTAGGCCTAAATATTATATGTTATAAATTAATAACAGGTTTGTTCAATTGTTTATTTCATTAAAATCCCTGCGTATTGTTGATCTGCAGTCGTATAATAAAAAAAAAGAATAATTTCAAATAAAAAGACACCACAGAAAAATTGTATGCATTTCCTCGGAAATTGAAAAGACTTGAGAGCGTCTTGTCTTTTCAAATATTTCCTGTTTTCAGTGAAAATCACTTACCATCCTTACATCACAATAGACTAACAGGCCTAGTTCAGGTGTGACCGTAAGCGGTGCGCAAACAGCGGAAATCCAAAGTATCCAAGATGGAACATTACTCGAATCTAAAATGACATGTTTCGTATAATGCATGTACATACACACGTTATTTCACGATGTTATAACAATTTATAAATACTTCCAGTTAGTGTGAATATTTATACAGGAAGCACAAAAGAAACCGATGTGCTGCTATGCATTTTACCTCATTGTGGTTACTATTATCATCAATATTACCATCACATTGCAAATAAATAAGTAAATAAATACACAGATTTACCTGTGAAGTATAACACTTCATTCTCTACCACAAAGTCAAACGCAATTAAATTACTGATAGTAAGTGATATGGATAATAAAACGGGGCATAACTAAATTATTTATGATTTTGGCAATTAAGAGTGTCGTAAAATTAGGTTTATTGGCCTAGTAGTTCCGCATTTTACCACCACCTTCTTTTACATGATCTTCGACTGCAGAGCACTTGGAAGGCGAAGATATGAACACTTGGAAATTGCTGGTTCAACATAAAGTCGATGGATGGATGGACGGACGGACGGACGGGTGGATGGATGGATGGATGAATGGACGGTATTCCCCTTGTTTGATATTTCCTTTGTTGATTCAATGTCTAAAATGTACAAACAATGAAATGAGATAAAGTACAATAAAATTTTGTATATACACTTTCTTAATCCAGGGTCAATATTCCAGATTTTTAATTTATTATTTCAACAATTATAACAAAAACATTTATTGTTTACAGATTATGCAACAAAAATAAAATAAACATTAAACTTACAAACAATTTAAATAAAATAAAAGTAAATAAAAGATACAAACTCAAAGTGCTAAATAAAGTACAATAAGCAGTATAAAAACTTAAAAAAAAACTTTAAAAAAAAAAAAAAGATTAAATTCAAATACCATAAAAGTAAAAAACATACATATTACTTAACATTTAGATAAAAACATTTATAATTTACAAAATTTAAAATTAAAAATACATAATATATGTATATACATCAGTACATAAATAATTTAATCAAAGACACAAATAATTTCTAATACATTTGTTCACATACAATATAAAACATAACACTTAACACAACGGACATACATTTTATTAACTTTTAGTTATTTGTTATTTATTAATATCCATTAATTAATAACTAATTTCTAATTACTCTCTAATTCTATAAATTACTATTTCTAAATTTCTAAAGTGCCGCTGAAAGCCGGCGGCAACCTACACACACACTGGTGTCCAGTACAAATCATCTACCTCCCCTACACAATAATTATACCTACTAGTTCTAAATTTCTAAACTTAAAAACGTACAACTTACATCTATTCTATTTCTTTTTTCGTTGTCCTTTAATGTAATTGAGAAAGCTTGTGTTTTCTAAACACTGAGTCCGATATCTACTCATATCTTTTATCATTTCTTCACCATCTCTTCTCCTTCTTCTTCTTCGAGATTAGGGAATGAAAACCGGTATCAGGGAAATCCCATATGGCTCTGGCTTCCTTCTGGTTCCTATTTGAATACTTCCTTTGTAATTTTGTTATCATTCATCCTTTCTAGGGCTGAAGTCACTGTCATTTGATATTGTGTATATTGTGTATGTTCAATTGTTTCCGAATTTCGGTACTGCGTGTTTGATGTTGTAATGCATAATCCTGCATTCGTCTAAGAAATTGTATCTCGGATGTTTCTAATCTCAGTTGTATACAAATAGTGACTGACAGCATCGTATTAACTCTTATAATTTTGTCTGTTCTAGTTTATTTCTTAGTGTTTTATATAGCTCCACATGTGTTGAAACTTATGAAGGTTTTTATTTGTGTCTTTTTCTTTATCATAAGAAATGCAGCATCCCTAATAATGAAAATTAAATCCTCCATTATTTTATTGTTTATAGCTATAGCTTTCCATTAATATCAATCATTTTGGATTTTTTAATATATATATTTAAGATTATAATTCCGGATTACCTCTTGTAATATGTATGCTGTTCTTTAAAGTTTGTCTTCAGAGGCAGAAAAATGAGCTGCTCATCTGCAAATAAAATTGTTTCCTCTTCATCTGTAAATCATAAATTTCTTCTGATTCAACTCAGAATGTATACATATATGCCATAGTTCGTTCCGCGATATTGATGGTTTTTAGATGAGAAAAATATGACTGCGGAATCGAGCGGAGCTCCCTTATCAACTTACCGTTGATAATGCTTAAATAATGGAGGTTGCTGAGGCAAGTGGGCCAAGACGTGTGGTCCCATGTGACCATGTTCGCCACCTCTTCGGATTCATCCCTTCTCATCCATCACAGCTTTCTTTAATGAGACTCGGTTGTGCCGAGGCAACAATATGTGACGTGCCGGGATCCCCACGTGACCGCTGATCCGACGTCATCCATCACCGCCTTGATTGGCAGGGGCGCTGGAGACGGCGTCCTTATCTGATTGAAGCAGGCGGATGTGACAATGAGTTATCAGATCCGACAGTATTGTTGTGTGTCGTCGAGTAATGGATCGCGCAACCCGTAGTCATACAATGATAAGGAACACTGCCATTGACAATGATGGAACGCAGCACTGTTACTCCTTCATCTGCATTATCTCGAGGAGTTTTCTTAGATTTTCTTTTCCCACTTAATGGTATACCACCAGTGAGGTATTGTTGAAAGGATTAATGGGTTTGGAATTCTCTCTGGTATATGTCCAACCAAAGTGCAACACAAAACATAGTCTTTAACCGTACCTAAGCTTACACACTTTCAGGAAATAACACCTATACTTTAGAGAAACGTGGTTTCGAAATAATCTAAGTTAGAACATATTACTTTAATGCACAGGGTGATTTTAAAGTCACTGTACATTTCAGTGATATAGTTATGGAATATCTTCTTGTAGATAATGTGGCAGGATGCTAACCAAAGAAGGATGAATAGATGTTTCTACTCGTTATTGGAAACAAATACTTCGATAAGTGGAAACACGTTTTGGAGTCCCAGTATCTATTTCTATCTGATGGGAATATGGATACTGTTATTTTTAACAGGATGGGGCGCCGCATTATTTTACCATCATTGTTCGGAACTACTGAAATCAATCATATTAAAACAGATGGATCGGTCATGCCGCCATCTTAAGTACTTTTAGGAGATGTGTTGAACAATTAAAAAAATAAAAAATATATCGTTAATGGTTAGTACCACAGCAAAAGTAACTTGGAATAAATTGTGTCTTTTGAGGATGATTACATTTGTTCTTGAAGCAGGTTTTTTCTGTATTTATTATGGTTTACCCGATAAACGAACTTATAAAAATATCTTCGGAATGAAAAGGCCTTTACCGATTATTCCCAATTAATGCTAGATATACATTTTACTTGTCATACCAATGCAAACATGCATGACATTTTAATTAATAGTCAGCCATTTTTACCAAATCAGAGTTGTGGAAAAATTTCCATGGAAAGGATAGTTTGGGGTGGAGGAATTTTCTTGAAAGTCTTCACCTGATATTTTTTAAATATACTGAACTTAACTCTCTATTACATGAATTAGTTTGCTACACATGGCCACTCTTGTTCTAATTCTTGAACCGGTTTAGATATCCCTGTCACAGGCACCTTAAAGTAAGTAATTCAAATAGGTATCATTGTTAAACAGCAGACGAAATAGAATGGCCATTGTTTCAAAGCCGAACGTCGTGAGTTTCATCCCAAAAACTATAATCAAATGTGGCTGTAGTAAAGGATAGGGAGGGCCCACGGAAAATAACCGGTGAGATGGTAGGAATGGATAATGACGGAATTACGTTATACTACAGTTGCAAGGACTTTGATTCTTTAGAAAGAAAAATAAAATAAAAGAAGCTACAATAATACTGTAACAAATTGATACATTTATGACATAAATAGCATCAATACCTTTATTTTATTGTTAAATACCAATATAATATGAAAATAGCAAAAACCAGTTTTACAATATTCAAAAGCTTTATCTGGACATCTATGCTTTACAGGGTCAAACAAAGTTTGGTACTCAACGGACATTTTATTTTTGGGCTATGTTGTTCACAGACAAACACACACACCGAATGCTTTCTAAAAATGTTTTCTTTTTGGAGGCGGGGGAGGGGGGGACTCAAAGGGCTCAGAACGTGAATTACCGCTAAAATTTCTACATCGAATTTTTGTAAATAAGTATCTACTATTTCCTGTATTGAGAAAGTATCTAGCCCAAACTGTGTTATTCATGCAACACCATTAAGTGCAGGTAAGTTCAGAAGGTGTGATACAAGGCACTCTGATAGGAATATTTTTCTAATAAGAAGAGTTGAAATATATTAGAACAGTAAACAGATGAAACACCCAATTACGCCAAATGTTTCACCTGTAACACTAATAATTAGTTTCCAGCACCAATTAAGAATAGTTAAAAGGACTCTAGAATGAAATGAAAGACGAATAGTCAGTCAGGGGAGGAAAATGAAAATCAAGTTGACCAAGCGGTGATTCAGCTTTACCACAGATCAAGAGTAGACTCGACACACAGCAGCCTCGAAGGGCAGGTCGACTGAGAGAGAGGGAGAGGGAGAGAGGGCCCTCTCGCAGTGCTGATCATAAGCACAGCCTGCAACTCGAGAGCATTAAATTTACCATTATTATGTTTACCGACAGACTGCTCAAAATGGGGGATGAGAGCTATAATGTTCCACATAAAAGGGATCCAGCTCTTCCCTACCTTAGATGCATCATGTTCCTAAATGTACCTTGGGCTTGCTTACAGTGGAGAAAGGTTAGCGATACTATAACCGTGGGTCTTTTAGGAAGACAGATGTTTTGAGGATGAGAAAAAATTCATTCGCTGTTTTGTGCTTGAAAATATGTAACCGATTTACATGTTCAATCAAAGAATTAAACACTTTTCATTGATAAAAACTTCAAATTAGTGGTTATAAAATCAAGGACAGCTCAGCTCAATATTACTACTCTGTTCTATACAGAGTGTTAGGGGTCCAAGTGCAGATGATTTGATTGATAATTGAGAATGGTGTCATGAACAATATAACATCAATTCTTGCTTCATTTGCAAATTTCTTTTCTTATTAAGAGTACTTGTTATCAGGATTGTTAGTATCTCTAAGTAGGCTTGGCACAGAAGACATGATGCAGAAAGGGTGGTTTTGTGATAACAAATGGTGTATCGGAATTCAGTTCCAATGCTTTCTGCAAGACCAATGACCTCACATTTTATAGGCCAATTAGTCGCGCCAAATGTGAAGCAAAACGGCTGGTCTGAACAACAGATGTTGTTCATCATGCAAAAAACATCAGGTAGTAAACATGTGATTGGTTTGTGGAAAAACTGTTAGACAAAGAGAAAAAACAACTAACATGGCAACTTGGATACATATTAAGCTACCAATCATCAAAATATCTGCACTTATAGCATTAATAGCCTGTATCTCTTAATGCTTCACAGAAAACTAGTAAATACTTTATCAAATACCTTATTTATTAGGCGAAATGCGTTGCAAGTTTCGCTCTGCAGCTATGATCTGCAAATTACTTGTAACTTGCTCGCAACTGTCTCGTAATTGACACACTGATGGCGAACTTCCTCAAACAGTAGCCAGGCAAGCATCCTCCAATGCTTGGCCGACTGTATCATACGGGCTTGCTTTCAATGGCTTGGCGAGCTTCGCCACAATATTCATATTACAGTTATATACCACTTTTAACAAAGGTCACTTAGAAATATATTTAAAATTCAGAAATATAAGGACTTTTTAATGTAATATCGGTCATTCAAGAGCCAATGGTATCAAACAAAACTGAAAATGTTCTAAAATGGCCATTTTATAAGATTTATGATTTTGTCATCGCCATTCATTGTTATTTAACTTCACTGAACCAATATGTATAATTTAAAAGATATTTACTACTTCCTCAGGAATTAGTTCGATGTTTCAGAACATTTTTATGATGCAATCTATAAAAAAACTTCTGAAATTTCAGATGAACTCTTTGGATATTTCTTGGATAAATCACCACTTTTTAATCATGTTCCGGAAAATCTCATTGTGCTCCAGTTTTCAAAATTATGAAAACGAGTTACCTGTGCCCAAGCATAGCTTCATTGCAAAAGTATTGTAACAATTTGACAATTCGACAAATCCCACTTCTGACATAAAAGTAACAAAGAAGACGAAAGTCCAGTCCAGTTATTTTTTCTCATTTTATTTTCTTGTAACTCGTAAACGTTGTAAACACGTGCATGTAGTCTGGGAAACTTTGCATTTTAACAATTTCACCCTTAAGCTGATGATTGTGTATAATGACGCCTGAATGCTACTTTATTCTAATGGTTAAGAGAAAATAGAAATGCATTCATTGTATTTTAAGTCTGTTGATAACATTTAGTTATGCATTTATTTTAGCTTCTGATCAATTAGAAGTTCTGTGGAAGAAGTCAGGGAATTTCAAACCTACAGGTATGTCTTCAGACTCAAGGGTATACGCCATCATCTACTCCTTAAATATTGTCAATATTAACAAAATTATTCTTTAATCCGTTAATACTTTAGGTAGTGGAGTGTCTATAAGCTCTTCTTTACCGAGCGACATGACTGACGTAATGTGCGAGGTCCGCATTGCTGAAGCCTGGGCTCGATTCCTGTGGAGCACAAAGGTAGTGTGACATGAGGGATTTTCCTTAAAATCTTGAAAGATAACATAAATACTAAATTTGGTATTTATCCTAGCCTTCATATTTGTGTTATGCTGTTCATTTACACACACACACACACACACACACACACACACACACACACACACACACACACACACACACACACAGAGAGAGAGAGAGAGAGAGAGACAGACACATACAGAGACACGCACACAGACACACACAAAGACACATACCACAGACAGACACACAGACACCCACACACACACATACATACACACATACACACACAAGCACCTTTCTAAGCACAAAATAATTTATAGGGTATTTCCTGTTTAACTTCTAATTCCCTTCAAATCTCTAATACTATTTGCTGTATTATTATTATTATTATTATTATTATTATTATTATTATTATTATTATTATTATTATTATTATTATTATTATTATTATTATTATTATTATTATTATTATTATTATTATTATTATTATTATTATTATTATTATTATTATTATTATTATTATTATTATTATTATTATTATTATTATTATTATTATTATTATTATTATTATTATTATTATTATTATTATTATTATTATTATTATTATTATTATTATTATTATTATTATTATTATTATTATTATTATTATTATTATTATTATTATTATTATTATTATTATTATTATTATTATTATTATTATTATTATTATTATTATTATTATTATTATTTATTATTATTATCATTATTATTATTATTATTATTATTATTATTATTATTATTATTATTATTATTATTATTATTATTATTATTTGTTATTGTTATTTATTATTATCTCAGGAGTTTAGCTATGACCTTGTGGAGGACACAAGTAAACCTGAGATATCCTACACCCTCCTCCAAAAGTGACATTATCTCTTTCCCAGGACAATACATTTTACGCGAAAGAGCATGACTAATACGTTCCATTACGGCATCAAAGAAAGCTATTATGATCATACTTTTAATTACATCACTAATGAATCATGTTTATTGGAGATTCAAGGAACCATGCGGCATAATGTTGTAGCAACACTGGCACTGCTTACACTTCAACTGCATTGCAGTAGGTGTTACTCTACATTGTACCAAAAAGCTCGCAACCCCACAGCGTGATTGCAGGTTCAAGAACAAAGGCATTTTTCTGAGTTAATGACAGTAATTATCTCCATCATACCCTCTGAACAATATGTCGGTCGATCCCAAATCTTAAGACGTCTTTCACATAATCTACATTAATGTTGTAGATATTCGAATAAAATTTTAAAGAAGTCTTTCTTTATATTCATGTACCTATTTTATAAATGTTCAGTTCCACAGGTACATCTCAGATTATCTATCTAGTGGGAACTCTTCTATTATGATCCTTCTTGATTTTGTATTCATGTCAATCACTTGCCAAATGTGCCCAAAGTAATTCTTCAAACTCTTGTAGAAACAATTTCAACTGCCCATGCGCAGTGGTTCGGAAGTTCCGATGTGCTATTAATTGTGGCTACAGTGGCAAAAAACATAACTTAAAATTAAGTAAAGAGAAAGCCATGGTCACTACGTGGATTCCTGCCACGTTAAGAAGCGTCGCTTTGGCATTGCTTCAGTGGGGCCGATAGAAACGTTACCCTGTAACCTCGGACCTCCCAGCAAGAAAGGCGGCCGACTCAGTGTTATAATATACAGAGTGAAGGAGTACAGTGCATCGCTGAGAGCTAACACGATTCACGAATTATCAATTTCTGTACCGTTATTTTCGTTTTATTGTTTCGTGTTCCGATTACAGCTATATTTTTTAATATTTTGGTTTTAATCCCACATTCGAATCCAACTAGAGTAGCAGAACTGCATTTGTCGGTGGCTGTTTTCAATTGCGAGAATAGACCTGTAAAGGATATATGCAATTTGACTATATGTATACATAAGAACCGTGTATAAATCAAAACATGTTGATATATATATATATATATATATATATATATATATATATATATATAGGTAATAGAAAACAAAACGGAATGAAGCAGTGGGAAAAAAAAATTATGTCTGGAACGCTCACATACGTGCTTACATACGTGCCTATATACATAAAAATAGACAGACATGACAGACATATCTACTTTATGAAACCTACAACATATTTGGTACAAGTGGAGTTGCCCTCTGGCGTTAGCCTGGCGTTCCAGAAATGACTAATTTTTTGGGTCACGTGTGTACATTTTTAGAAAACAAAAATTATACAAATATTTTCCTGCAGTTACAGAACTTACAAAGGCACACATAAGTAACAATTTGCTACACCTAAATAACAGCACCTTTTCCCACAGGATTTATAGCGCGCACTATCTTTCCAAAACGATCTCTTTTCAGTGTGTATCAAAATATGTACTACCGGAGAAATATCCTATTTTGGGATCGAATACAATACTTTATCTTAGTTTTTTTGGTTAGGTAGTAAAGATAGTAAAACCCCAGTCATCCTCATCAGACAGATAAAGGTTTTGGTACCCACAACACCCAGTCCTCAAACTCTTCCTCCCATAACGCCTTCTTCCTGAGACTTGTGTCTTATGCATAAGGTAATCCAACGTTAGGGAACACCTTCCCTTGCTGTCCTCGATGGAACTACCTGTCTTCCAACGTTACGCTTTATAAATAATGTAAATAGTGTGAGAGTAGCGGATACCTTATAACCGTCAGTAGCATTTCTAGTAATTTTCAATCTTAGATAAATTACTATTTATCTAAGATTGAATATAAGTTTGCAATAGTTATACCAAAGCCAAAGCGGCATATTATATGCTTATCTTACAATGCCACAAATATGAATCAGACGAGAGGACTCGATACGCTTGCTATGTAGTTCAAGTGGTAAGAAGATTGGCACAGAAAGCCGAAGATTCGGAGTTCGAGTCTCGACGGTGAGTTGTACTTTTCAAGTTTGATTCAGCTTTCCCTGTGGCTATTACCATTAAACCATTGTTTTACTGTTTATTAAAACTACACGAAATGATTTTATGCTTATGTTTAACGCAAGCATAACTTAATTGTCTCTTGCAGTCACTTTGTAGCGAAAACAAGTAGGCTAAGTTTGGTTTAATGGAAATATTGCGGAAATAAATGAAATCTGCGCATTTTAGGTGGGTTTGGATAACTATAAACTAGTCTTCATTCTATACTAACCATTATCACATTTGTAATATGTCTTAACGTTTTCCTTGAACAAATACTGCTATTATCGAACCCATTTCACGCCTCTTTTCCACTGCGCCAGAGAACCTAGAGTCGCTGCAGAAATGATGCCCACAGAGGCGCACCAAAATCCGCATCTTATACTATGGCAAACACAAAATTTAATGGCAACTGATAGCTGAATATAACTATTCTCTTTTTTCTTGTGCAAATAGATTTTGTAGGTGCAAATGATATTTATATCACCGGCTTTGCAGCGTGATTTCACAGCGTGTTTCACTGTACAACACCGCAAGGTATGGCCTCTGATTGAATGTTGTGTCAGCCATAGAAGCTGGAAATGTTGATCTTCATCTCTTAAACAGGCAGCATATCTCGTGAAAACATCCTCACTCACTCTCTTAGCAGGACTCTTTGTGATTTCTTGCATGATGTTATCACTAAATTCTCGTAATTTAATACGATTAGAACAACAAACTCCGTCTTTCAAAGAAGGAACCTCATAAATACAAATAGGAACTTGTTTGTTGGTGGAACGAGGCAGGTGCAAATCAACACTTATAGTTCTCTCATGAGCGGCGCCGTGGCCGAGCGGTTACACCGCTCGCCTATCACAAAGGCGATCCCAGGGGCCCGCATGTAGTATTCGTGGTGGACGAAGCGATGTTAGAGTAGGTTTTCTCCGGGTTCTCCGGTTTCCCCCAACACTTATTCCACCAACTGCTCCATCACCATCTTCCAATCATCCATTTCGCCTGCATTTCATATCAGACTCTTCCTCACTCTCATACCTGGTGTCTGGCTGAACATCCACTTCCCGGTGTGATCCATAGGTTCGTCTGCTCTCCAACAGGCATCTGACACTAGGCACAGGCTTGCAGGTCCTAGGGGTTGTCAGTCCTCCATAGGGAGAAGATAAAATGAGGAAGATAATTTTCTCATGAAACACCTCTCTCACTTTGTTTTATGCTTCGGTAGGCGCACGTACTGTTGCAAAATCTTGTTGGAAGAAACCATGAAATTTTTGTTCTGTCAAGTGATCGAAGAGACGATTATTGAATTAGTCTGGGATCGCTCTCTAGCTACCTATATTAATTGCTTCATTGAAAAAAATGCACCGTATTATTCTTTTAGCACTTATCGCACACCGCACTACAATTTTTAGCTCAAACTGAGTCGTTTCACGCTGTACCACAGGTTTTTCTGAAGCCCAATCTCGGCTATTGTGAGTGTTCGTGCGCCAATTTAAGTGAAACAAAGACTAATTGGAGAAAAACTAGAGCTCTGGAACAATGAAACCACTTTCCACAGAGCGGAAAACCAATTGCAGTAATACATTAACGTACCGGCATCATTTTGTTTCAACGCTTGCACTCCTACATAGCGATGGTGTTTCAGTTTTCACACACGTGCAGCATTTCTCGCAGGACACGGAAATACACCTGTTTGTGGACCTAATTTGTTCAGCGATTTTCGAGGTGATCGCTCTAAACTCCCGCCAATTTTGTACTGTTGATTTCCTGTTAAAGCTGATATTCTCCTAGAATGTTGGTTGTCTAACATAGATTTCGAAACTTCTAACGCATGTATGGTATTTCTTTCAGATGGTCCAGAGTTTATAAATCTTTTTAACAACTCTTTGCGGACATGGCCGGAAGATTACTGTCCAAAGTAAACTTTTCAGATAAATGCACGTTCAAGAGACGCATCATGTGTACTGTGGCGACAGATGCACCTGGCTGGCTGGACCTAACACTTAAGACATGGCGTCAATGCAACTTCATGCGGAAATTGGTGGTTTAAAGTCAAACTGAATGGCTAGGGAAGAATGAAAGAGAAAAAGGCCGCGAGAGGGTTACGACATTTTGTATACCCATTTGAATTTAAAGCAAGTACTTTGTCAACGTTCATACTGGTAAGTACGAACAATTGTGTTGCTGATATAATCATCTTAATGATAACATACTGTGACGCTGGCCGACAGCGGTGAACAAACAGTGACAAGCTTCCTCATACCAAATGCCGGGCAAGGCGTTGAAGGCCGGGCTGGCTCGCGTGACTGTTTGTGTGTACGCGACTGTAAAACTGGAAGCGGCAAAAACTAAAGGGACTTTTCTAGCGCCTTCTCGTGACTTCTAGCTGAGTCATTTCCGATGCGTGTGTGAAACTCGAGAAAGATTCGTGTGACTCTCCAGTATAAAAGGACGCAAGACAGCAGCAGAGTTAATTAGTCAGTTAGTTTAGTTTTAGAGTTGGAGCTACGGACATGAGTCGGTCAGTGTGTCAGCGAGTGCAGCTGTGCGTGTGTGTCATCGTCAGAGATGCGTCGGATCGTCGAAAAAAGATCAACGAGTGTCGAATGATTGTAACGCCGTAGTTTAATACATGAGAGACAGAGAAAGTGAAGCAAGACTCTAAAAGGATAGAGAAAGCTTATGAGAAGAATAGTTGTGAATTGTCATAGCCCTAAACACTGGACTATGAGAAGAAAACTGTGTATTTGTGGTAAAACTTTAGAGGACAATAATGTGATAGGAAAGTAACCGGGCTGGGTTTTGTCGTCTTTGTCACAATATTCTTCGTAAGAATAAAAGCATACTACCGTACAGAATAAAATAGATGCAGAGGGCCTCAAGCTGCACACACAGCCGTCTCACGTGAGGTGGCTTAGGCCGCTGCGCCTTACGTCACCGCTGGAAGAACGGATTGCCTAAATGATTCCCGAGTGGCTTCAATTCACAGGCAGGTCCAAGCCTCTTTGCATCACCATCAATGCTGTGATACCGGGAAGTAACTTAGGCACCACCCAAGCTCCAAGGAGAAATTCTTTCCACAGCACAAGTTCCATGTCCCGCCCCAATGAACCAATCGCCACGGGTCCCCAACGTGCCATTACAGAGTGAATATTGGTCATCTGTTAGTCTGGAGGATGTTTTCTTCACCGTTCATATGCGTCATGGGTTTAGTTCATCCCCTCATATATAATTTATTATGGGGATGCGGTACATTACATATCATTTCCTTTCGTCCCTGACCTTTCAAACTAGTTTGCCAATTGTCTGCGTGTTTTCATAGGCTGAACCATCAGCGTATTGGCTGATACAGTCGATTTTCAAAAGAAGGTACATGACAGCTATCAGCTTCTCCACATGAAGAGCTGCAGCGTTGCCAAGAAATACTCACGTTAGCGAAAACATCTGGATGTAAAAGGTATTTGCTTACTGTAAGATACGGATTCACTGCGTTGCTGCATCTTCATAGTGTTAATTCTGAGTTTCTCTCTCTCATTATGATACAGTGGAGCTAAATATTATATAATAAACCTATGTATGAACAGGCATAGCTATTATACTAAACCAATTCCTTCAAGTTCGTGCTCTGCATTTCCCTTAAAAACAAAGCCCGTAGCGCTAAAATATGTAATCTTTCTGATATCAGATTACTGTTATTTATTTTTCGGAGCTCAAATCCTAGATCATGGTGGATTTGTTCAAAGATCTAAGGCTTTCCTCAAATAGGCGAGAAGAAAGAAGCTTATGTGCGGTATTCGGATGTAATAGCTATGGATGTACCTTTTTATGACATCCAATTGAAAACTGCGTGGCTGGAGACATGAGCGTCGGCAGACATTTTTCCAGGGGGACACATGTTTGAAATTTGCAATCAGATAATATTAATTCACTATTTTATTGTCAAAATTTACAATATTTGTTCCATATAACGATATTAATTTGTGTTAAATAAAAACTGATCTTTTAAAATAGTAGTTTAATAGTCAGTAACTGATTGCACATTAAGTTGACCAACTTCCAGGGAGGGGCCGCGGTCCCCCCTTGCCCCCCCTTCGCGACGCCCATGGCTGGAGATGCTTTTAGTCTCGCTTTCTCAGGAGCTAAAATTCGTGATGAACCTGGTTATAGCAACCTCTCACTTATTTGCAAAACAAGCGCAGCCCTCACTGTCGGCGATTACATTTACTTACTACATGACCAAAATCTGTGAATCCAACAGAAGAAAATAAAAATCAGAACTTAAGACGTGGAGTAATACAGTGCAAGGAAATATTTATTCTTCTCTTCCATCCGTTAGTTTTGTGTTTTGCAAGTACCATACGCTAATTTCTATAAATATGTCATTTTACCAATGTACAACATGATATTGAATAAAACACGAGTGAAGAGTGGAATTATTTTGAAGTAAGCAGTACTAATAATAATGCAGAAGTGTGTAAAATATGTAGAAAAAATTTCGCGCCTAGGTTAGTTACACAATACTACAAATTAAAAAAGAAAAAAAGAGGGAAACAAAATATTACACTTACCCATCCAGTGAAAGTTTCCAGAACCTCTATTGAAAAAGTAATGTACGAGTTTCCCGTCCTTCTCATGACATGCTGCCGCGACATCTGAAAATAATAATAAAATCAAAATTTATACACTGAAAACTACTAATAAGAACGTACTTCAGTAAACGAATTGTCGCCTTTACAGATTTTTATAAAATAAGAATCAAGCTTCGAGAAGTGCTGCTTAAAACTATGATGTACTGTACTCACATACTTTCTCTACTCTTGTGCTAACTATTCTTACAAACTCTTATTCCTCTATCTTCATTATGTTAGTCGAGATAAACTTTTGCAGAAATTATATTATGGCTAATTTTCTTGTAGGAAAATATGGGACTACAGTAGGCTTTGAGCGAGAGTCAAATGTTTTAAAGCTAGTCGCTAAATGAAGGCTTTAAAATTCCGTTCTCTCTCCGCGGACAAGAGATAAAAATATGTGTTACAGTGAATAACGACCTTCCATTTGAGAAAAGTTTAAGTATTGCAAAACTCACATAAATATCAAGGAGTATCTCCGAAATGGTTCACTCCCCCACAAAATGCATTTGAACATAACTTGTGTGTTATAACGAGTTCTACATTTTTGATATAGTGAGATTTGGTCTATCTCATACGGTTTACAGTTATGCAAGTCATCAAGAGTAAGCAGGACTACATAGGCTATAACCAGAAAATTCAAAATATACATTTCTTTTACCATAAAAATATCTTAGCATATGGCATTTCAATCAAAATCGTTAGAGCCATTTTTGAGAAAATATAAATTTTTTAAAAATGTTCCGTGTAGGTAGTTTATGGTAGAGGAATTTTCTTCAAAATCTTCGTGTCGTATCTTTAAAAGATATTAAACTTAAATATCAACTTTGGCTTCCAAGAAACTTTTCATTTTTGAATTATGCTGTTCGAAGGCAGACAGACACACACAGGCACACATACGGAGCTTTTTCCAATTTTTTTTTGTTTTACTTTCTCTACTGGTAAGTAGGGGAAGTATTGTATTCCATCCAAAAATTCGATGTCGAGATTTCACCGGAAATATGTTTATAGACCCCCTGAACCAAAAAGAGCATTTTTAGAAAAAGGTCCGTGTGTGTGTGTGTGTGTGTGTGTGTGTGTGCGTGCGTGTGTGTGTGTGTGTGTGTATGTGTTTGTCAGTTTGTGGACAGCACAACCCAAAAACGAAAAGTGGGTTAAAAACCAAAGTTGGTATTTAAGCTTAATGTCTTTCAAGGATGCGGCAAGAAAATTTTGAAGAAAATAGTCCCGCTCTAAACTACCCTTTACATGGAAAATATTTCGAAAATTTTGATTTTCTTGAAAATGCTCTAACGATTTTGATTAAAATGTCATATATTTGAGATATTTTTATGACAAATGAAATGTATATCTTGAATGTTTTTGCTATAGCCCTTGTAGTCGTATTTACTCTGGACGACTTTTGCATAACTGGTAAACCGTTAGAGATAGACCAAATCATACTATACAAAAAAAAAAAAAAAAAAAAATGTAGATCTTGGTAAAATACACAATTTATGTCCGAATAAATTTTCTTGTAGGGTGAACCATTTAGGAGATATTCCTTGTTATGTGTGTGGGTTTTGGAAAACTTGGAACTTTCGTGAAATGGAGCATCGGTGTTTTCTTTTTTTATATGTTAAGTGTGCAAAGAGAACGGAATCTCAAAGCTTTAAAAGATTTGACTGTCGCACAAAGCCTACTGTATTCTAACATTCCCCTTGCACCTACAAGGAAATAAGCAATAAGATAATTTGTACAACTGTTTAACTTAACCAACATGAAGAAGATATAGGAATAAGAGTTTGTAAGAATGGTTAGTACAAGAGTAGAGAAAGTCATGTGAGCGCAACACATCAGATTTTTTTTTATTTTGGGGCTCTCAAAACGTATGTTTCGGGTGAAATCTTGATGTCGAAGTTTTGGGTAGAATACAATACTTCCCCTATTACTATGTAGTAGAGAAAATAATAAATATCAGTATCGAGTGTCAAGTATCAATGGTGGTATCATTCCATCATTACAGTATTTTATATTGTAGCATTTGATATATCTATTAAATACAGTTATAGCAACAGTACAAGCAATATAAGCAACCTGAACCCACTGTGAGCCGTTTATGTGCATCTTGTTCAGCTCTAGCCAGTAGAAGGGGAGGCCGTCGGGTGTAGATCCGGAGACTGTCTGGACATTTGCTACTCATTCAATTAAAGCAGTCTGACAAAATTCTTTCGCAGCGCTTGTTCCTCATCTTTATATACTTACTTTGTCACAATTATAACCAGCTATTGGAACTCAAGCAGTTCGTTTAAAGTTATCAATAGTCAAACTATTGTTACTAGAAAGTACGCGGATAAGAACTGTCAAGGGTCACTGACAAACAGATTAAACAAAATTGTTTGAATGCTGTCTGCAAACGCCAAAAAGACTGTACGAGGGATGGCTGGGTAATTCGTTACCCTACGGAATACCTACCTATGGTCCAGTATTGCTTCCTTCCGTCCTGGTTTTAATGCTTAGAAGTTTCTATACCTGATTATAACGTTATCACTGCAGAACCGGAATGTTTGAAACGTTTTCTTGAAAGTAATTTCAGATCCGCTCAACAATAGCGGCAGCAATAATAATAGTAATAATAATAATAATAATAATAATAATAATAATAATAATAATAATAATAATAATAGTAGTAGTAGTAGTAGTAGTAGTAGTAGTAGTAGTAGTAGTAGTAGTAGTAGTAGTAGTAGTAGTAGTAGTAGTAGTAGCAGCAATAATAATAATTTTTAACACACTCTAACTGGCAGATCACATCCAACGGTGAATGAAATAGTGGAATGATGCCTTAAATCTACCAGAAGTCCTTAGATTTAGCAGCATTTACCTTTCAAGGATAAGGGGAGGTCGAGGGAGTAAGCCTTACTCAGGAAATTTAGTGAAGATTTGAAACCCCTTCTTGATAGCTTGATACTAACTATCCGTGCTTTAGCATACCTCTATATTATTCCTTCTCCTCGGTCTTGTGCTAAACTAGATGGATTATATGCCCTGAGGTCTCGTGTCCTTTTCTAGGCTGGCAATACATGCTGTGCAAGTGAACTTCTGTGAGTGTGCACAGGCGTATCTCAAAAGTCAAAGTCATCATTATCATAAATGATTCTAAGTTTAAATAATGCTTAAATTGTACCATCTGTTCAAAATGCTTAGCTACATTTCTAGCCTAGGAGTTTACTGTAACAAAAGAAGGAATTCTATATTGATACTGATATAATCACTCTAAAGTGGTTAATTTCCTAGGATATACCGTTGTTGAGTGCGTTGATATGTAAGTTACGAACCCTTGGTGAAGCCAGACTTCCTCTGGTATCTCATGGTAAAATTCTAGCGCTTAAGGCTTTAGTTCCGCAGTTACTTTTCTGGCAGCGCTGGGAACTTCTCTTTAAATAAAATCGTTGCTTTGTATGGAAACATGAATATAGCGGGTTAAAAAGGAAAATCATCTAATAAACAAGCACTTACATCGAAAACCAAACTAGGCAGTAAATTCATAGTTTTAAAGACGGGTAAACAATTGAAGAAATTGTTTGTATGAAATAAAAGTAGAAAATGGAAAAGAAAAAGAATGGACATTAATTTAATTTAAGCGTATAATTTAATATGACAGCAAATATATTGGAAATGTTAAGTAGGCAGGGCACTGAAAATACCATTAAATTTATTCTATTCATTAGTTTAAAGACAAGCAAATTTCAGTTTTATTAATTAACCATATAGGCTAAGGTTTCATTACAACCTTTAGTTTATTTTGGGGGTGGCACCGTGGCCGAATGGTTAAATCGTTCGACTCTCACTTAGGTGGCCCGGGTTCGCTCCCAGGGACCCGCATGTGGGATTAGTGGTGGACGAAGCGGCGTCTGGGCAGGTTTTTTCATCCGCCATTCATTCCAAAAACTGCTCCATCATCACCTTTCCATTCTTGAATTTTGCCTGCATTTCACTATCATCTTCTTCCTCACTCTCATACTTGGTGCTAGGGTGACCAACCGCTTGTAAGTCTCCATTGTGCCCAGTCCATAGGCTCGTCTGCTCCCCAACAGGCATCTGACCTTATGCAAGTCTTAGGGGTGTCAGTCCTACATACGGGGAAGGTAATAACATTAAGAGGAAGTTTCTTTTGGTTACTGGAAGCTTTAATTGTAAGAGGTACCCATATTTTCGTAGGTTACATTAAATGCAATAGTGAAAGATCTGTTAATTATTAATGTGTCATTTTCTCTTAAAAATAACCAATAGAAAACTACAAAATTTATCTTATGTTCTCATATAGTTAGAGGGTTGTGAAGTATGAATGGGTATTTTTAGTTCTTTAGCTCAGTTGGAAATATGTTATTTCCTTTTATATATCTACATCAATGCAGACTTTCTTCGTGTAATTGATCCCAACTAATATGATTTTAGTCTGAAAAATATAAATCTGCTAACCAAAATATCCTTTTGTATGGTGTCCAGGCAGGAAATTTTCATTTGTATATTCCTAAATAGGTTTTGTGAGAAAAAAGGTGCCTAATTACAAAGGAATATAGTTAATAGGACATTAAGTTTGAAGAACACATGCCACCGTCATTCAAGTGGAATACACGGTACTTAAAATTAATCTGAAGCATTAAATGACTCGAAACTCCAAAGATTTGTGCCATTTAATACCGTAAAATATAACAAATAAATAAAGAAAGTTTAACATAAATATGTTTTAGCATGGGATACCTACATAACCTGTCTGTCCTTTATAATTTCTCAGTTGCATAAATTCAATAGGAATGAAGAGGAAGGAGCTAGTATTTGAAGAATCTTCTGAAAATGTACATACTTTATTCCTCATAACCTTATTTCATACGTTTAATTGACTGGTTACAGTCATCAAAAATAAAATAAATGGTTTTCGACTTGGGTGCTCAAAAAAGCGTTCAACTAAAATACAAAACTGGCTATTATCCAACCTCATGTTTTTCAATTACGCTCTTCACCGACAACTTAACTGCACGTAGACTATTGTTCTCAGGTGTCCTTCTCGGTTATAAACAACACACTATGTTAAAATCAGTGACATGGGTTCTTATATCAGTACAGAAGTACAGAAATGTTGTACTTGGCAAAATACACTGGATGTGGGAAACAAATGTGTTTGAAACCTACTGGATGGCACGCTCGTCTTGTTCAGCAGGGTAAGGAGATGTTCATGATATTTCTTACAGACCTTGTCAAGAGTAAACCTACTGCCGAGCGAGCTTCTAGCTTTTCCTACTGATTCCTCTGTTTATTATAAATGGCAGCATAGCATTTTGCTGGTGTTAGTTGAGGAGACTTGATTGTGGAAGAAAGTGGTGTTCTTCGCCGCAAGTTTCTGTCACAATTTTTATCAGCTTTTGTGAAGGTTCCATTAATCTGTTTTAAAGAGTTAAGCCATCTAGGTATGTGAATCAAACGTATATCATTTTCTTGAGCATGAAATAAGCTAAAGCTACACACTGACATATTTTGCTTATTTATGTATCGCCAGTCAAACCTTAAGTTCTGTAGGGGAACTGTTAGCTTTTTCATAGTTGCAAAAAAGGCGTTTTCATACGCTTTACTGTTTTGACTTATAACTTGAATGTAGCGCATTATATCAATGTACCTGTGTACAAATTATTTATAATTGAAGTTGCTACATTTAGGCGTATATAATTTTTAATTTAATTTAATTTTACAATTTCCACGAAATTGCCTTACCTAATAAGTTGAATATGTCCAAGGAAAAATCAAGATACCACCATATGACAGAAATTAGTTAATGCAAACTGATACAAAACAGAAAGTTTCAGTTTATGCTGCTTCCAAGAGAATCAGTGTTTTATTTTTGACAATGAAAGATTTTTCTTTCTAAGAGTTCTCATAATGAACCAATCCTCTTTCTCAAGTTAGAAAGATCCTCTGCATTGATGGAAGATATGGAAATTAAATTATTCTGTAGGGTATTTTCAAGATGAAAGGAAGAAGAATGGCGGTGTAGTGTGTATTTTTCTCGTGCCATAACATGTTCTTTATCAGTCATCAGATGCTGACGTAGAAGTTTTCATGTGTGACAAATGTGTATCACAGGACAAGATGTCTGATTCAGAACAGAAGTATTAAAGCAAATGGTACTTTGTGTCATATTAGAATTATGCAATAGGTTAAGAGACCTTGTTTAAAAATGAAGTAATTTGCATAACAATGCGTGTTTTCTTTCACTCACGAAATTACCTTACCACTATCACAAAATTACGTTCAACATTCCAAAACATTAATTTAGTCACAGAGTCTTAACGGTACCTTAAATACTGAAATTGTTCTATATAAGTATAAATTATATTCCAATAACAATGTGTGTGGCTGGATTTCTAATAAAGTGACGCATGTGGAATATAATGGCGAAAATATAAAATTATCGTGAGTATACCTTACCTTACCAAAGAGTACAGTACATGCATGTAATGGTTAGCTTGTCATCGTGTACTAATTAGTTGGCACAGTACCTACATGCGTGTTGTGAGAGCTACAGTTAATTTTGACTGGCAAATAAAGATGTTTCCCTAAGTACAGACTTGTAAGACTTAATGGGTGTCAGGCCTCCAAAGAAAGAAAGAAAGAGAGAAAGAAAGAAAGAAAGAAAGAAAGAAAGAGAGAAAGAAAGAAAGAAACAGAGAAAGAAAGAAAGAAACAGAGAAAGAAAGAACGAAAGAAAGAAAGAGAGAAAGAAAGAAAGAGAGAAAGAGAGGAAGAGAGGAAGGAAGGAAGGGAGGGAAGGAAGGAAGGAAGGAGGGAAGGAGGGAAGGGAGGGAAGGAAGGAAGGAGGGAAGGAGGGAAGGAGGGAAGGAGGGAAGTAGGGAAGGAGGGAAGGAGTAAAGGAGGGAAGGAGGGAAGGAGGGAATGAGGGAAGGAGGGAAGGAGGGAAGGAGTAAAGGAGGGAGGGAGGGAAGGAGGGAATGAGGGAAGGAGGGAGGGAAGGAAGGAAGGAAGTATGGAAGGAAGGAAGGAGGGAAGGAAGGAAGGAATGAAGATATGTTCCGTAAAATCAGATATCAATTATGTTCATGCAGGACTACTATTATTATACTATATGCAAAACACCAGGATCTGAACCTCAAAATGCTAAATTTATTGTTGGCGTTCTGCTGTACAATCTTCTGTCCTTTTTTTCTACGAGTACACAGTGCATGGCAAGATTAAAGCAAAGGCCATCCATATGCAATTTGCGATTAAACGTGTAACTTATGCGTAATTTACCATTTGATATATTAAACTTCCTTTTCCGATACGAAGCCTCACCTTCTTTCAATGACCTTTGTTTCATTGGAGGGATAAACAATACGCAGCTGTGATGGTCAATTCTTTCAAAAAGAAGCTTCGTTAACTTTAAATTTATTTAAGACACATTGTTCATTGTATTACTGCTATAGAAAAGGCCAGTTCGTACAGTTCTAGTAACGTTCCAGAGATGTCATTGGTTCGTGACTGTGATGATGTGCGTTAACGATACCAGGAAGCAGTAGTTACCACCTTGCTGGCTCCTGATTAAACGGACGGAGAATCCGGTCCCTGTTGATTCTAGCCTAAAGATGCAGGTTCTATCAAAAGCTTAAGAAAACCTATTAATATTTTGAAATCTTCTCTTCCAAGAACACACAACACATATATTACAGATGACGTTACACTTCATCGGACCTCCTTTGGCTTTGAAACACAGTAGATTGACTCTTTTAGGATACTCTTTACAAGATTCCTACAATCTCGCAAGGTAATATTATTCCAAGATTCGGATAATGCCTTTCGAAGTTCTCGGTAGCAGTTTTTCGTCCTGAGGGCAGCTCCAATGTGTGAGATTTAACTTATCAGGTCCAAAAAATAGACAGAAACACCCTCTTCTCTCTCTCTCTCTCTGTCTCTCTCTCTCTCTCTCTCTCTCTCTCTCTCTCTCTCTCTCTCTCTCTCTCTGGTGATGGGTATTTGCAAAGTGCATGTAGCCATTTAACAAAAAATAGAGGGCTGGGAGGGTGGTGTGTGCTTTCCAAGAATTTAGACAGAGCAGGTAAAGTACGCTAAAGACAAGGACAGAACAAAACTGGACAAGTTAAACCTCACAGACTCTACTCCTCCGATCTCAAATGTATATAATTGCCATAGCTCTATCGATGCAACCCTTGGCCTACTACTTCGCTCCGGGTCTGAAAATTGCTCGCTTTTCCTATATTTTTATTGTCTGTGCCACACATGTTTTACTTATTCCCAATGGAATTGCAATATCTCTGTAAAATTTGCACCTATGCAAATCAATCATTAGCAATTTAATATCCTTCACGTTTCCTACCCATTTCTGCTTAATCTTTTTTCTCATCAGAACAAAATGGAAGCTAGAGCGCAAGTGAATGTCATGGCATCATTACAGCAGCATTCAGTAGTGCGATTTGCAGTATGGACAATAGAGTGTAAACAGGCACCGTTCGGTGGGATTGAATCCATTGCCAAATAGTGCTAATTTAAACTCTTTTTCCCGAATTTGTTTTAAAGTTATAAGCATTACGTCAATTATTGATAAACAGTATATGATGACAATGTCATGTTTATAAACACTCCTCGCATATGTACCTTCAGAGAAAAATAAAAGTGACATCCCATATATTTTCATGGTCACATCTCCAAAAGGATTTAAAAATGAGATTTTTTCGGTTTTTCTAAAGCTGAAAAGGGTCATAACTCCGAAAAATTAATGGTATCTACGTAATTGTTTTTATTTTTTCTACTGGTAAGTATCGGAAGTATTGTATTCCACCCAAAAATTCGATGTCGAGATTTCACCGGAAATATATTTTTGAGGCCCCTGAATCCAAAAAAATGCAGTTTTAGAAAAAGGTCCGTGAGTGTGTGTGTGTGTCTGTGTCTGTCAGTCTGTAGACAGCTTAACTCAAAAACGAAAAGTAGGTTAAACACCAAAGTTGGTATTTAAGTTTAAGGTCTTTCAACGGTGCGACACGAAGATTTTGAAGAAAATAGCCCCACCCTAAACTACCCTTTACATAGAACATTTTTCGAAAATTTTGAGTTTTTTGAAAATGGCTCTAACGATTTTAAATAAACTGTCATACGTTTGAGATATTTTTATGGCAAATGAAAGGTATATCTTGAATTTTCTGGCTATAGCCCCTGTAGTTGTATTTATTCTGGACGAATTTTGCATAACTGGTAAACCGTTAGAGATAGGCCAAATCATACTTTACAAAAAATGTAGATCTTGGTAAAATACACAATTTATTTTCTTGTAAATTTTCTTGTAGGTTGAACCATTTCGGAGATATTCCTTGTTATGCGTGTGGGTTTTGGAAAACTTAAAAGTTTCGTGAAATGGAACATCGTTGTTCATTTTTTTTATTTGTTAATTATGCAAAGAGAACGAGTTCACTTATCATACAGAGCCTACTGTATTCTAATATTGCCCTTGCACCTACAAGGAAATATGCAATAAGATAATTTGCACAAACGATTATCTTAACTCACACGAAGAAGATAGAGGAACAAAAGTTTGTAAGAATAGTTAGTACAAGAGTAGAGAAAGTCGTGTGATTGCAACACATAAGATTTTTTTATGTACTCTTCATTGAGAAAATTTTTTGACGAAACACAAGGCCGCTGGACGAAATAGTTTAAGGACAGAATGTACTTCGGCGAAATGTGCAGATGTCCTTAAACTTTTGGTAGGTACTGTAGAGGAGCGTTGCCTCTGAAAGCCCTCGTGATGAACATCACAAGAAGTGATAAAGCTTTAACATAATGCAGAAGCCAGATAAGAAAGTAAGCTTTGGTTGGCTGGAACTCAGTGCTGGAACGCCTGCAGGGCGAGTGAAGATCAAATCACACGTATGTGACCAATACAAAAAGAAGGAAATAAAATACTGTAACCAATGACAAAAATACGTAGGGTTATTTTCATATCATTTCATTATGATCCAAAATGTTACCACAAATACACAATTTTTTTCTCGTCGTTAACACTTCTACAGACCTTCGGGCTATCACAATTCACAACTTTTACTTCTCATAATCTTGCTGAATCCTTTTAGAGTCTCTCTTCACTTCCTCTGTCTCTCATACACTCATTACGATGATGTGATCACTCGGAACGCTCACTGAATCTTCTTACGACGTACCAATACGCACAGCTCTCTTGCACTCCCTGACGCAGCGATCGAATCGTGTCTGTAACTCTATTCTAAAACTCACTGTTCTGTTCTTCTCTGGTGTCGTTATATACTGGGCAGACATCACACGATTCCATACACATACGCACACCGCACACACACACACACACATACACACACACACGCACACTCACACACACAGACACAGATACCGGAAATCACTTACCTAGAAATCTCGAGAATGTTCTCGCCTCCTCTTTTGTTACTGCCGCTTCCACGTTAACAGTCACGTAGTCCCGCGAGCCAACCTGGATTTGTACGTCTTTGCCCGCTCACCGGCACGGCACGTGACGCAAAGCAGGCAAACTCTGTTCGTGCCCCGTTGTGCGCCGAGACCGACGTCACAGTACTTACAAAGAAGCTTTATTATTGATATTGTGTGTATGTATTTAAAGCTAAATTTATAAAAAAATTTTGTAGAAAATCCATAATAGTTTAATCTAAGAATATGAATTAGATGTCGAGGATAGAAGAAATCAAATAATGGAAACAGAAAATATACCTACACAAACTCCGAGATTTTAAGTTAGGTTTCCCAAATGCCCAAAGCACGTGCGTTATCTATGAGCTCAGGCTTGAAGACTTCTGTTACCACATCCAGTTAATATAACGTACTATAACAGCAGCCATGGTTTTTATAACATGATTTATGTATCGTTTTCAGGGTATTTGGTCTATAATTCATGTCATTGGTTGTTTCCGTCGAATTGCTGCTCCTATTTGTATAAATACAAATGACTATAGCAACAGACAGATATACTTTTGCGTACTGCTGACGTGTTGCCTGACGAAGAATAGGGAAGATAAATCTACTTTGCCGTAGCACCCCTCTTTCTTTATTAGGAACAAATATAAAGGAGAATTGTAATTCAAGACACAGTCTACTTGTGTCTTCGACAGATGGTATCGTATGCCACAGAGATTAATACATTCAGACTGAATGTTGGAAATATCGACTTGTGTAAACCGCGCTGTAACACGAAATAGGAATTAGAAGTATTCTGCTTTTCTAATGCGCTCAATCTATTTTCCATGACTGTAGAAGGGAGTTTTGTTTACGTCTCATACGCCACAGGTTTCACAATCGGAGACACTAACATGAATGTTTTAATGTCGTCATCTCTAACGCTCCCCATGGGCCATGAGGGTTACTTTGTTCCACCAAGCGATGACTGGACTCATTTGTGAGGTGGAAGCAGACACAGAGAGTCTCAGATTAACTGTTGACGCATGTAACAAAGCTTCTACAACTACTTACTGCTATTCTTAAAATGTTTAATTTTGTAATATCTTTCTCCTCTCCAAATTTCTTTACATTAGCCTCATTCTACCCTTTCCTGACCTTGTCCTACACACGGTTATTGTGTGGAAGAACAACTAATTGCATTTATTGACGTTATTGCTGCTTAAACTATAAGCCTGGGGCTTAAATATTTGCAATATGGTAAGTTGCCATTAAAGTATATTCTCTCATGAGTTTGAAACCTCCTTGTATGGTTTACAGGGGAAAACGCTAATAAGTTGGAGAATTTAATTTCCTTTCGACACGTTGGCCATGATAGCTCAGTGGTTAAAGCGGTCGGACGGAGACGGGGAAATCCGTGGTTCAAATCCCGGCTATGGCATTGAATTTTTCAGTCTCATTCTACCCTTTCCAATTCTTGACATTATTTCAGAACACGATAATATGTGAAAGAAGTTTTTTTTTTTAATAATATGAAAAGAATAGATTTATAGGAAACAAAAATGCTAAAGAGTCTCAGAAAAGAAGGTGGTGCATTTAGGGACTAAAAGTTACATGTTTATTCAACTTGCAATAGGATCATCCCGTGTTTTACCTGCTTACTATCCTTGCTACATTTCACTTATGTTTTCAGAAATTGTTAAAGTTTTTGTACTATTCATTATTTCTGTTATTTCTTCCTCTACTCCGTACAGTATGTAGGGGAAGTATTTATTCAACCTAAAAATTATGTCCAAATTTCGTCGGAAATATGTTTTGAAACTTCCGAACCCAAAATAAGCATTTTTAGAAAATGTTTGTGTCTGCGCCTCTTTATTTGTCTATCTCTGAACGTATAACTCAAAAACAAAGATTGTTTAAATGCCAAACTTGGTATTTAAATTCAGTATTCTCCAAGGATGCAACACGAAGTTTTTTCCATCCCAAAGTACCCTTAGCACCCTGTAGAACTTTACTGAAAATTGTGATTTTCTCAAAAATGGCTCTAGCGGTTCTGATTAAAATACTTCACGTTTAAGACATCTTTATAAGTGAAATATTAGTACTGAATCTTTGGAAAATAGCCCCTAAAACATTTGCATTTTTTGTGTAGATACCTACATCTTGTCTCAAAAGTGGCGCTGACGGTTCTGATTAATATACTTCACCTCTAAGGTATATTTATGGTAAATTAAATATTTGTATTGATTTTTTGGGGAATAGGCCCTAAAACAACTACACATTTTGTGTAGGTACATCTCTTATGGTTTACCAGTTATGCAAAACTCATCCACAACGAAGAGGACTTCAGAAGAGTGAGTGAGGGAGTGAGTGAGTGAGTGAGTTAGTGAGTGAGTGAGTGAGTGAGTGAATGAACGAGTGAGTGAGTAGTGTTTAAGGGCCTATCGACAATTAGGACATTAGGGCCCCTAGTCCAGAAGATATTCCCATAAAATTCATTACATACATACATTGAATTTGCCATAAAATATCTTAAACATTTTAATAAAAATCG
>CM060962.1:173608817-173693817 GCA_030765045.1 Tenodera sinensis | reverse complement strand
AACAAATGCGCTCTGGAAATCTCGTCACCCGGATTGGAAGGCGAGCCTCTGGTTCCCGGACCATCGGTACAAGCCCGAGGGAGGGAGGGGAGCAAAGCCAGACTCCGCCCGCGTGAGTCTAACTGGCAAAATGTGGGGACCCTGCCACCTACTATGTCGTGGCAATGATCCGGCCTCCCTTAGGATCCATTCGTCTCATCCATCCTCCCGGGGTTGCACAAAAGATCGCCTTTTGGTCGAGGCGCTAAATCCCCCCCCCCCCTACAAGTTATCATTGAGTCATTAATCGGCTGTATCTTTCCTTTTTATCCTATGTTTTTGGATGGCACGTGAGTTGAGCCTTTGCGATATTAGCAACTTTAATTTTGTAATCCAAGAAAGATGATCTACCTATCCCCCCCTCCCCTTCTTGTTTATATTTATCTGATGATCTATGGTCCTCAACTTTTTCAAAAGTTTCTCATCACAGTAGTCATTTGTACGAGCAGGTTCTTCAACATTCACAAGTATTTTTTCAGCCAACATTTCCATAATTTCTTCACCCATCTACAGTGCTTCATGAGAAATTGCAAATAAAGATTCCGATGTAATCAAGTTATTTTCAACAACAAAGCTTTCGTAATAAACGAACGCATTTTAACCTCAACTTCGACATTCACTACCTTTACTTGAAAGTTTTTATATTTTTTAAAACAATTTAAGAAGAAATTACCATAGGTATCATCGAACCCAGATCGCCCTTGTGGTAACCGAGTTCGCTACAATCTCAGTCACTTTGTTGTACTGGCATGACGTAAAAATCCACCAGTATATGAGCTGCATGTAGAACTATACAGCCCTTTTTCTCGCAATCTTCTGGCTAGCGCGGTTTGCTTACTCGTACTTCACTGGGTGGACACCGTAAGATGTCGCGGACTCTTCCCAAACTGAATTTCTGAGACCGTAAGGTCCGCTTGTAAGACTAAGCAGTTGTGACTACCATTACCTCCGGTAGTTAATGATTATGCTAGGCAATATGAAGGGTGGCAAGATCTGATGGCAGCCACGTCCTAAATTATCAAGCCTGCACATGTTTGTTGTTTGCAGTGTTTAACACCCACTTTTACTACAGCGTAATGTTACAAGTAAGTTTCTGGATGTTACACACTATGTGTCTTTTACAAAATGTTTAAGCCGATGTCCTGAAAATGGGGAATATTCATATTCTCCCTGTTTGAACACTGATGTCAAAGGCATTAAATTATTTTTAAATAAAATTTGAGGCCTTCATGTTATTAAATAGTTATGAACCATGGAGAAGGCAACAAAGTAATCTTGTAATTCTTTTATTACTAATTATATCGTTTGGAGCCTAATACATATATTCTTGAATTTGGAAGATTTGGGATATTAAGATCATCAGAAATACAAAGGTAGCCATATTTCATACACATTTTCACAAATATCGGATCATTATATTGTTATTATGCCATCGCAACTTAACGAAATTACCGTTTGAAAGTGTAGGAAAGATGATGAGATAGGATAGGATAGGTTAGGAGAGGACAGAATAGCCTGACGGAGATGCTCTTGGGCACTAGAACTCATGACAGCAACCAGGCTGTTTCAGTAGGTCCATTGTGTTTTACGTGATCCCTGGAAGAAGAGCAAGAAGGGGTGAGTGGGGAGACCCGAAGATCGACCAGATCCCGAAGACGATGTGTGCTAGCAAGGACGGGTCCCTAACAATTCTAGAGCAACAGCAATCCTGGCACCTGTCTATACCATTCTCAACGCGGGGGACCGGTGAAAGAGCTCCCCAGGAAGGGGCACCAGGCAGCTATTCAAAGGTAAGGGTGAAATTCCTTACAAAACGCCACCGTTCTCCCGCCACCAATCGCCACTCTGGTAATTATTATTTATTTAGGTCAATAAACCCACTGCTGGTGTGTTTAAACACACAAGTCGAGTGTGGGCAATGTTTAAGAGGTGGAATCAGGGCTGAAAAATTCAATGCCATAGACGGAATTTGAACCACGGATCTTCCGCTTATCGAGCTGCTATTCTATCCACTAAGCTACCAGCTAAGCCCTGACAAGTTGGCCATGGTAGCTTAGTGGTTAGAGCAGCCACTCGATAAGCGGAATATCCGTGGTTGAAATCCCGGATATGGCATTGCATTTTTCATTCCTGTTTCCACCCCTTATATATCCTTTATTATGAAGGAAATACAATTATGGACATTAAATTCGTGATACAGGTGGAACCACACTAACATTCACTTACCGACATGTGAAAAGCACAAAAACATGTCATAGGCAAGGGGGTGGTCCAACGGGATTTGCATCCGAGACCTCCCAAATACGAGCCTTGCCCGTTTCCATGAAACCATTACACCCGGAGTGGAGAGGATTCACCATTAAAACCTTTTAGACTATAGTACAATAATTTCATGAACAATACAGTAGATGATAAATTAATCAACTCATTCTGGGTTTAAGTAGCCCCCCAATTCTTCACTACACAACAAAGCTGTTAATTGCATAAAGACATAATTTGAGGTGGAAGTTTGTTTTAATGTGTCCATACTGTTATGCATACATATATTAGCCCATTGCACAGATGCACGAATTTACTAAAGATAAGTACATTTGGAGTTTAAGATAAGCTATTTTCAAAGTGGGAGTAAAGCCACAAAGTGAATCGCATCATTATTTGGTGATGTATCGTTGGACAAAGGAGAAACTAGAAAAAAAGCGAACAAAAATAGCTTATGACGAACATAAGGGCAAGGAATTCTTAACACATTCCACCCTGATTTTAATTCCATCATAATCAGCAGCCACGAACTTAATTTTTTTGCAAATCGTTTTTGAGTGAAATTACAGCTGGAGAACATGTTATGCGCTTATCCAAGAAAGACAGAGACACCAGTATATTGAAGCTGATAAACGGTATGTCTCTCAGTATGATTGTCAGTATTCATTAATCTCGGTCAACAACCCAAAGCATTGAATGGTTCCAGGTGGTGTAAAACACCAAACGTATGATTAATGAGCAAATTAAATGAGGACGTGGTGTAAAAACAAATTCACGTGTGTCAAAGGCATGCTGTATAATGTTACAGAGTTTATATACACAGGCTACTAGGGATATAAATGCAGATAATTTGATAATTGGTACCATAATGTGTGTTCACTTCAGTGTGATAGTTGATTTTTCTCTCCGTCTAACGATCGATATTATAAAAGATGTTTAAACTCCCGGATAGGCTTAAACTATAGTTTCAGGCTTAAGATTTCCATCATAGCGTGCCATCTTCAATCTCAGGCAGATAAGTACGATGCAGAGACAGCTACCGCACCGGCTGAGCTATCGTCGCTAAGGCAACGAGGAGTTCTCGCTGCATTATCTACTGTTTAACAACAGGTAAACGCTAATGTGCAATGTGGCAGTTCCAGCTGGACATGTGGATACCGGGAGCTATTTGAGAAGGAAGTTGAAACTCACCAGCCTCCCAAAACTTTCTTAAATAGACCTAATCACTTTCAGATGTAGAATGACGATGGCCTTTAAATCAGATGCAGGCATACGAAACAGTCCTATCCTCATTATGGCAGATGCAGAAATCAACGAGAAAATATAAACCGTAAAATCATAACATATTTGAATGTTGGATTTCTATTAAAATAACAATACATTTTTGAAAATCCAGCACAAACTTAAAAGCTAGGACCATGTAATGCAATTCATCCATGCATCACACAAACATTCAGTCCTACAAGCGTACATGAGCATGAATAAAATCACCAGTCGCCTAGCCTCGTTTCGTACATCTACAAGAGTATGTTTTATTTCGGTCAATATTGATCTGCAATTTTATAAAATATAGATATAAAAATAAATCGCAATAAGTAGTGTGAAGAATGTGTACATATGTAAGTGCATGCAACAGAACAAACAAACTGCGAAGCAAAACCCTGAATGAACCTAAATGGCTACAAGTTTCGTTACTGCAAAGTTTATTTTTCGTTGTGCGTGGTCACATTATTGAATGCTAAACTGTTACACTTATTTTTCATCTGTAATGTAAACCCCGCGCGACAGCCCACGAAAGGCCAAGGCCTACCGCCCAGCCGCTGCGTCCCCCACCTCTGCCCACTACAGGCGTCATTGGTGAGGTGCAGTACTGGAGGGTGGGACTTGGTCAGCGCCCCGAGCCCTCCCGGCCACTTATGCGGTCTTCTCGACCTGGGGCCGCTACTTCTCCATCAAGTAGCTCCTCAATTGGTCCCCCCGGGACCTAATAAGGCTGAGTGCACCCTGTGCCAGACCTCCCAGAGGGGATAAAATCCCCATGCTGGTACCGGGGATCGAACCCGGGTCCTCCGCGCCACAGGCAAGCGCGCTGCCAGCTGCGCTACGGAGGCGGCCTATTTTTCATCTAGTATGCCATTATTTTAGAACATTAATCATTTTCTAAGCTGACAAAGGCATTTAGTTATGCCAATAACATTTTCAGTATTACAACTTAGTTACCAACGGTTTTAGTTGTGGTGTAAGATTAGCAATCGAACTTGTTATTGTAAACGCTACTATTTATCCTGTGAATGGTTGCCTATCACCTGAATTTAGCGTCACACTTTTCATCGTGAATGGCCATAATGCAGAATATTCCAAATTTTACTAAGCTGGCACGGGTATCAACAGTGTTTAGTTGGGGTGTAAGAAGAAGAAGAACATTAGCGATCACCTTTTCTCAGCATTCAGGCATTACAACACCATGGCACTGCGGCTTAACTAACCAGACGTTTATAAAACAGCGCTTGTGATTAAACTTTTGGTTTTGTTTAACTAATCTTCCAGTCAAACAACGTTTATAATACCAGGCCTAAGAATTTTCACACAGACCCGTTACGTAATTTACTAACTGATGTATTCTGTACGCTCGTGAATGCACCAAGAAATTAATAACGCCTGTCAATATAGACTATTTGCTTTAGGTCCGCGCGTTTTCACTTCAATACATGACTTGCTGGCCCGGTAGACTGGAGTCATTAGCTCTGCGGAAAGTATTCGAACTATTACACACTAAATTAAACAATGCATCCATTGGAATTGCAAGGAAAAAGATTAAATCCAACATTAAGTGTATTTAAACTTCTTTGTTCATTCCCTTCTCTATGAAAGGATATGTTATAGACACAAATAATGAATATTTGAATACGTAAGAATCACGATTCATTCCTCCGTTTGCTATAAGTTTAATAAGAGTGAGCTCGGGGTCACTCTTACCCATCACATTAAACCGTCCCGCGCTCTCGGGGAAATCAAACATATGGCTGAGTGTACCACGTGCACTTGGAGTTACTAACCAACCTGACAGCATACTACTACTACGCAACTCAACAAGGTTTTCGAAACTGGAAAGGGGACTAGTGGATTTTATTACAGATAATGTGCTGATTACATTGCTGAAAACAGAATGTCTCTCTCTCTCGTCAGGGAACAAAGTTGTCGCTGTTTGTTTTTCACTGCATGACAATCTCGCCCCGTCTGCATCTGCATCCATATGTACTTGCGTAAGGTTATCTTAATAGAACTGCTGACCTTATGTTAAGCAGGTGACTACAGTTGGGTTTATAGAACTTTTATCAAAATAGGAATCAAGATGTACTCGTATTACCACATCTTAGGCAAGGGGGTTCACTCTGTGTTTGTTGTGATCGGCTTGATGTCAAAAGTAAACATTGTGCACCATATTCGTATACTCTTCCAAAATTAGTTTAAAGGCTTGTATTACTTCACAATGGCAATGAGCTTCCCATCTGTTTCTGTGGCCTGTGTGATTGGTGTGAAAGAATCACACGAAAGTACATTGCTGATTCTAGGCCATTAAATACAAGGAATATAACTGGCATATTTGTGGTGATTTAAACGTTATTGGACTTCTACTAGGATTATAGGGTAGATTCACAAAATACTGTTGTTTCCTATGCTCGTGGGATAGTCGAGCTATTGAAAAACACTACATAGTCAAAACATTGCCAGAGAGAGAAGAATTCGAACCAGAGAGGCAGAATATAAAACACAAGCCATTGGTGAACCTTTAAAATGTGTATTTTCTGCCTTTACATATAAAACTGGGAATCATGAAAAACTTTGTGAAGAAAGTGAACAAAATAAGGGAAGGTTTCAAATACCCGACAGAACTATGTTCCAGTATAAGTGCAGCCAAGATAAAAAAGGGATTTTCTTTGGTCCACAGATAAGACAATAATTACTTAAGAATTCATAATTTGAAGCTAAGCTGAATAATTATTCTTCTGAACTTACTGCGTATTGTCATTCAAAGAAGTGGTAAATAGGTTTCTAGGTAAGAATAAAAATGAAAAAAGTACTTATCAATGATGTTTTAAATAACTACAGATAAATAGGATGTAGGATATTATTGGAAATGCATTTTCTATATTTGCACTAAGACTTTTTACCTGAGAATTTGGGTACAGTTACTGATAAGCAATGGGAATGTTTTCACCAAACTATACTGCAAATGGAACGTAGATATCAAGATAGATTGGCTCCCTCCGTGATGAGCGACTATTGTTGGTTTCTTCCGCAGGAATATCCATCTTTGTATGATAGAAAATCCCATAGAAGCTTCCCACCTGCTTTAGGATCCGGAGTCTAAAAATAATGTACTATTAAATTCTGCATGTAACGTTCATTACTTCTTCTATTACGTTCAGTAAAGTATAGGAAGTATTGTATTCCACCCAAAAATTCGATGTCAAGCTTTCACTGGAAATATATGTTTTGAGGACCCCTGAATAAATAAAAAAAAAGTATTTTTAGAAAAAGGTCCGTGCGTGTGTCTGTGTTTTGTCTGTTTCTCTGTCAGACTGTGGACAGCATAACTCAAAAACGAAAACTCATTTAAAAACCAAAGTTGGTATTTAAGTTTAATGTCTTTCAAGGATGCGACACGAAGATTTTGAAGAAAATTACTCCACCCTAAACTACACTTTACATGAACGTTTATTGAAAATTTTGATTTTCTTGAAAATGGCTCTAAGGATTTTGATTAAAATGCCATATGTTTGAGATATTTTTATGAAAAATGAAATATACATTTTCAATTTTATGGCTCTAGCCCATGTAATCCTATTTACTCTGCATGACTTTTGAATAACTCGTAAACCGTAAGAGATAGATCAAATCTTACTGTACAAAAAATGTAGATCTTGCTAACGCAGACAACTTATGTCCCGATAATTTTTTTGTAGAGTGAATCATTTCGGAGATATTCCTTGTTATTTGTGTCAGTTTCGGAAAACTTAAAACTTTCGTGAAATGGAACATCTTAGTTCAGTTTTTCATATATTAAGCGTGCAAAGAGAACGGAACTTGAAAGATTTAAAAGATTTGACTATCGCTCAAAAGCTACTGTATTCCCACATTCTCGTTGCATGTGCAAGAAAACGAGCAATACCATAATTTCTGAAAATCTCAACTAGCACGAAGAATAAGAGTTTGTATGAACGGTTAGTACAAGAGTACAGAAAGTCATGTGAGAGCAACACATCAGATTTTTTTTTGTATGATAAGTGAATAAGAACTTCAAATTTCCGAATTTTGTCGGAATCCTGCATCCAACCAAATCCATGATGGAATAAATCTAGGAAATTCATCAAGACCTACCTCACTAATGAGCCTCTGTTTCAGAATATACGAGATTCAGATATCTAATATGTTTATACATTCCTTCTGAGTGTGCTACTTTGTTTTGATGATACAAATTTAATAAAATAATAAAAAATGTATGCTTTTTTAAAGAACCTCTAAAATTTAAAAAAAGATCGAGATTTTTTTTAGATTATGTACCTGCTGCAGAAAGTTCAATACAATGTCACATAATCACTGTACGTTTTAATTGTATCATATAAATTTTGTGCACATAGGTCTAGTATAATATAGCATTAGTGACATACGCCTTGAGGACGTCCCTTATTAAGAAAGGGTATCAATACTAACTTTGGTATTTATAGGGTAATTCGTTTCCCAGTTATGCTTTTCTGACACACACACACACACACACATACACACACACACAAACACACACACGCACACACACACACACACACACACACACACACACACACCACACATACAAACACACGCGCACGCTCTAACCTGTTTCCAGACATTATTTTTAGGGGTCCTCAACACATGTATATCTGGTGAAAAATTCATTCTGAATGTTTTGATGGGTTGCAGTACTTCCTCTACCTACATGGTAGAGAAAGTGAATCAGTGGTCACCGAACTTTGTATGTACTATCTTTCACAAAAGTAAATACCCATCTTCGGCGAGACGTGCGCGAAGGGTCACCTAATTCTCAGGCGTGCTTGCATAGGTGGTATGAGAAATAAATTAGTCGTATGCTTCCCTTGCTGCTCGGAGGACATGGCAGCCATGTCACCTCGCAACTCACCTCACCTCGTGGCTTTGAAAAGCAATATTTCAGCGATCCTTCTACATTGACGGGCAAACATTACAGATTCAACTTCAGTGCGCCTGCAGAACATATGTTCTTATGGTGTTTCTGTTAAGTTGTGGACTAGAACTAAAATGATTCAGTTTTGGTGCTAGACTTGTAGAACGTGAGTCTAATCAGTCAGGCCGAAGTCATGTGTTCACTATGACTGTGCTGGATAAGGCGTGATCTTTCAAATGAGCAGTGTAGGCTGGCATGGGTTCGAATCCCATCTAACATATTCGTTTTTATTTCCCTTTTTCCTTTTTCTTTTTTAACGGGAACATTATTATTTATATAACCCGTGCGAAATATAAACTTATACAAACTAATGGAGTCTGTTTCTAATAAAGCTCCTCCTTTAGGTATTTTTATTCCACGTACCGTTGATACCTTTCCCGCCGTCTTATGAATGCTGTAGTATGATGGAAATGTTATAACTGAGTGCCTCCTAAGATATCAATTGCTGAAAATGAAGCGGGGAACACGCCTACCTCAATTGCCAAACATTCCCCTTGAAATTAATATTTCTCTTAAAACATTCACATTCAAAAGCATCTCTATGAATTTCTTAGGCTATTACCATATTAAAATATATAAGTGTGTAATAGTGTAAATTACCAGATCTGAATGCCAGTGAATATGACACATTAAACAGAACAGAATGCAGTTGTTGAAGCAACTTTTGCATCCAGCAAGGTTGTCATGTCGTTTATATCCAAGCAGACACAACGTTGCCATGTCCCCATTAACGGGGACGGTCATTTTTAAAGCTCCAGGAGGACATTTAAATGTCCCAGTGTGGGGGTTAGCGTTCCTCGCTTCACTTCGTCGCTATAGCTTTCAAAAGCAACTTTCGTTTTCACTGACTTTGAGTTTAATGTCTTGCAGGGAATTTTGCTTCAGGGAGGTTTAGAGTTGGCTGTGCTGAAATGAATTCGATATATCGAGCTGAACTGCCGCGAATCTGACACGTGTATTGCTTGTAAACAGAGAAGTGCCGTCAGTGTTCTGTAATTCTTTAATCTTGCCAGATTATTTGAGTGCTCTAGTTATCTATTAGACATTGTTTGGGTATTTAATAGATTTTAAGTTATTCATTAGTTTATAATAAAACATTACAACCACATATTATTATTTAATGAGTTTGGTGTACAAAATAGCAAAAGTGCATAGCGTAGAAGTTAGCTAAGAGCAATACATTTCTAAATTTTGTGAAGAATGTGATGGCAAAATGAAATTTTTCATATTAAGAAACCACCAAGTGAGAAAAACTGCCACTGAGGCCAAGAAGAAAGCTGCACTTGGAATTTTAAGTTTGTTGGATTTAGGTAAAGTGCAAAAACATATTGTTAAACTTTAAAATGTATTTTTCTCAATTTTTTTAAAATTTTAAAAATTGTTTTCACTTTTCAAAAGTGCTCTTCGGACCCTAGATTATTACTTATTAGCTTCAAACTTTTAGGAGAGCTTCAGAAATTAAGGTATTTAAATTTGGCATGCACTAGTTAAAAAATATTATATAATTGCGCTGAAATTAAATATTTTTCATAAGTCGTAATGAAAACATTGAAAATATCAATAAATTATATTCAAAACATTTTCTCTGAAACTAATTAACTACAAGCAATGGCTATGTGACAATTTCTTTATATCTGTATACTAAGCTGAAATTAAAAATTTAGGAGAGATGCAGTAAACTGTAGGGTCCAAGGGTCATTTCATATTAGCATATCAAAAAGTGATTTATTATTAATAAATATATTAATACTTGAAAAACGGTTTGATATAAGACATTGCAATTTGTGTTTAATATGTATTTTATGTTTTCAGTGTGTGGAAAAATTCAAAGCAATCAAAAGAAAACTGTGGATGCTTGCCTTAAAGCACGAGGATAGATACGACAAATGTTTAAATAATGCATATGATTATGTGGAAAAATTAAGTAAGCGCCAGTTTTGTAGTGAGCAATACACTTTTTCAACAATACGTGTTTTTAATTTAATGAAGCAAAATGGTAGTTACTTCTTAGATTAATCTCGTATATAGATATTGTAACACTACTGTACTTACTTCTCTTAGTCTACACAGTAATATAACTAAGTATAGAGTAGAACTGAGAAGCTCAAAGGACACATTACAAATAAATAAGTTAGAAAAATCTGTCATCTTCTGTTGCTATAATGTAAGTCATTGATAAGATTTTACAGGAATCTCAATTTTGTTGCAAAAACAGAAGGAAAACGTTGATCATATTTCATGGATTAAATTTATATTTATTTTTATTTATGGATTTATAAGTGGTAAAAATGCTGTGGTTCTGTGAGCTCACATAGCACGTGGGGAGTTCCTTATACGTATTTTGCTTGTATCTCATAATTTAAACATTTATATTCTTTTTTAGTTTTTATTTAAAAGCTACTTGCTCTATTAATGTGGAGTAATATTACATGCAATATGTTATACAACTTAATATATTATAAAAATGGTTGTATTTTGTAGGTACACATTTGGGCAATTCAGATGGATGAGATGTGTGTAATTTATATTTAATCGTATAATAGTGCTATTTTCCATTAGAGTATAATTGTACAGTTTTATAATTACGATATTGTGTCTTTGGCAAGCTCAATTTGAACTAGGGAAACCAAATGCCCTAACCCACAATTGTTAAATCTGATACGCTTGTGACCCATTATATTAAAAATTATTTAACTTAGACAGCAATGTTTACAGAATGTGCATGCCTTGTATGATATAGTTTCATACAACAATATGACTTAACTAAAGAAATGAAGAAGTTTTCATTAGAAAAGTAAACATAAAGAAAAATATCTCATATTCACAAAGAAAACAGACATACTAAACTTTCATATATGGAAGCAATACCAATTTGTACAGCAAATTTTAACCAAAAGATGGATTAAAATTTATCTTTCTACCCTCAAGAGCACAGAGGTCATTGTTTTCTGTGAATTGATGCGAACTTAGTATACAGCTTTACTAAGCAGTCTTTTAAAAATAATGTTAAAAATATGATGTGCTGCACGCACATGACTTTCTCTACTCCTATACTGATTCTTACAAACTCTTATTGCTCTATTTTCATGTTAGTCGAGATAAACATTTGCAGAAATTATCTAATTGCTAATTTTCTTGTGGGTGCAAGGAGAATATGGGAATACAGTAGTAGTACAGTTCTTTTTGCACAGCCAAAAGATAAAAAGCTGAATAACGACCTCCCATTTAAGAAAAGTATAAGTACAGCAAAACTCACACAAATAACCAGGAATCTCTCCGAAATGGTTAACTCCACCAAAAATGCATTCTGTATAATACGGTTTAACACGTATGCAAAAGTCATCAAGAGTAAACAGGACTATGTGGGCTATAGCTAGGAAATTCAGAATAGACATTTTATTTAGCATAAAAATATCTTTAAAATATGACATTTTAATCAAAATCATTAGAGCCATTTTTGGAAAAATCAAATTTTCCAAAAATGTTCTGTGTAAAGGGTAATTTAGGGTAGAGGAGTTTTCTTCAAAAGCTTCATGTGACAACCTTAAAATATTTAAACTTAAATACCAACTTTGTTTTCTAATCGAATTTTCGTTTTTGACTTATTCTGTTCACAGATACACAGGCGCGCACACACACACACACACACACACACACACACACACACACACACACACACACACACACACACACATATATATATATATACACACACACACGAACACACACACACCGACCATTTTCTAAAAATACTTTTTTGGACTCAGGGGCCTCAAAATATATATTTCCGTTGAAATCCCGACATCGAAATTTTGGGTCGAATACAATACTTCCCCTACTTACTATACGTAGTAGAGAAAGCACAAATACGTGTTGTGCCTAAAACGATAAAAAACTCATGAAATTAAGGAGGAAATTTCAGTTTATAACACTACACGAAAACTAATCCTTTGGGGGGTTTATTTCCAATAAATCATAAGATAAAATTGAATTTCTCTTTTTGTAATCCTGTACACATAATACGCAATAATTCCTAAGTGCATGCATGCTAGTTGCAGGGTACTTTTTGTGTAGGAATACATCTCTTTATCTCTCACTCCAACTGTCTCTTTCTGTTTCCCAACAGGCCGCTAGAGCGGTGTTTGCACACTGAAACTAATATCGAGTGGCTCCGTCTCTAACAGATATCCCTCAACAGAAAAGCTAAGCCAAGCAGCCCCTCGAGGAAGAACGATGAAGGAAAAGGGTGCAAAACTGGGACCGCGACCCACCACACACTTCCATTCAGCTCATTTCTCGACAAGGATTAAATTAGCACTACTGCTTTCTTAAAATCTTCCACATTTGGGTCACTGCTCAGCTACTTCCTTTGAAACTATTGCAGGGAGACATGAAATTTTAAACATTTTGATGTGTGCATTCATATGACTTTCTGTGCTCACTATTGTATAAAATATTCTTACAAACGTGTATTGTTCTACCATTAACTGTTCTCCACACAATAGCCAGCCGTGTGTAGGACAAGCTTTGAAAGGGTGGAATGAAACTGAAAAAAAAAATCGATGCCATAGCCGGGATTTGAACCACGGATCTGCCAGCTTCCGTCCGACCACTTTGACCACTGCGCTACCCTGACCAACGTGCCAAAAGGATATTAAATTCTACAACTCACTCGCATTTTTTCCGGTAAACCACACAGGGAGGTTTCAAACTCATATGAGATAACATACCTTGGTTGCAGAATTTAATGTCGTGCTAGATTAGTGGCTAGAGTAGCCGAACGGTAACCAGGAGATTCGTGGTTCAAAACCTAGCTATGAGTGCGTATTCATTGAATAATGAAATCGTAGGCAAAAGCCTCCATGAAAAAGCACTTATACATATATAGTGAATGATAGTATATATATACAGGGTGGAAGGGAAATCATTAAATTCCTTCTAATATGTGCTTCACAGAAGCATTACAAACAAAAACTTCAAATGGCATTTTGTTCTTTGATCAGCCGATTTCGAAAAAAATAAATAGTTTTTGATACAAATTGGATGCGTAATTCCACAAGAATCTACGAAATAACAGTTTGTTACTTGTAAGATGCCTAGAGTAACTTACTTCTGACGTAGCTTTGGTAGCAATTATGTGACATCAAACAGGGTTTCGAAATAATTAACCATTTAAAGGGTGTGAAGGAACACTCCGAGCTGCTCTTTCAGACAAGAAATAAGTCGACAACGTTGCGTTGAGGTTGGTCAGGGGATTGACTTAGTGTATGGATGTAAACAGTCGGGCGCTTTCGCTGTCGTTAAATGTTTTGGGAGCTGACGCTTGTGATTGGCCTACACTGCACATTAAACACGGAAGGGGAAGGCAAAGTATGAGTTTGTTTTCAAGACGCACCGTTACGCTGTTTGTTTATGTACTGAGCTAGGGAAAGTGACATCCACAAAATCTGCAGTGTTGCCAGCATGTTTTCGACAAAACTAAAATATGGTCAGAGACTAAAACGTAAGATACAAAACTTGTTCCAAATACCGAGATCTACCATATGATTCATTTCCTTCTAATTATAGGAGAGGAGAGTACAGTAGGCAGATATTCTAACAGCTGATCGCTATATAATGGCTTTGCATGGCCAGGGCATACATAAACGAATAACGACTTCCTGCATTAGAAAATTGTAACTATTTGAAAATTCAAATCATAAGAAGGAACATCTCGAAAATGATAAAATCGTCTAAAAATGAGTTGATATAATTTCTGTGCTTTAACGAGATTTACATTTTTAGCAGTAAAACTTTGTCTATCTCTTACGATTTACCAGTTATGCGAAGGTCATCATGAATGAAGAGAGCTCCAGAAGTATTGCTATAGAATTCAAGATATAAACTTAATTTGTCATAAAAATATCTTAAACATTTGACATTCAATCAAAATCGTGAGTTACTTTACCGAAAATCAAAATTCTCGAAAACGTTCAAGTAAAGGGTAGTTGGGTGGGGAGGGGAGATTTTCTTGAAAATGTTCATGTGGCATCCTGGAAGATGTTGAACTTAAATACCAGGGTTGGCATTTAACCATTTTCTCGTTTTTGAGCAATGCTCTTCACAGACACACACACGTTTGCACCCACCCACACACTCACACATGAACAAACATACACACACAGGAACCTTTTTCTGAAAGTGTCGGTTGGTTTACGAGGAAATTGGGTGGCAGGTAGTGAATCCCGATGAAAGGAACAAAAGAGTGACAAAAAACAAAACAAGCAAACAAAAACAAAACGTCAAAACATGAAGCGTTGGGTGAGAGTTCACCATGTTGACAACATGTTACCCATTTCCTGATTGGATATCACCGCAGTGTTATGAGATTTTTCTATTGTATAATCAGAAAAGGCGTTTGCTCTATCAGCAAGGATAAACTAAGGTCACGGCAACCAAACCATTAGTCCTGAGATACACTGTACTGGCTCGCATCTACTCTATTGAAAGACACTCTATTTTCCTTTAAAATTACTTCAAGTTGTATCTATTTTAAATGATTTATATCAGTACTGACCGAGAAGGTTGGCTCCGAGGTATGGAGAGAGATTAGTTCAAATTCGGAAGTTTCCGGGTTCGATTCTCTTTGTGCCGGTCACTCTGACCTTCGATTTTTTCGCGATTTTCTCTGGGTTGGATTATATAACAGGGAGGAGGTTCCTCTCCCCATTCCTTGTCGTTTCATTTCCTTATCACGTGGCAGAGTTGAAGGATCAGGCGAATGGACAGTGAACGAGGCGTATGACAGTGGTACTTGTTTTGAGTAAATACCTGCCCTAGTGTTCGGCGTAAGATGGACCCACCTCCGTGAGAAGGGGTAGGCCTTTGGGGCGTCAGAAAGAATATCTCGAACGTTAGGGGCCCTAGCTTTGTATGTCTCCTAAATATGGTCGCCCTCTGTATCTTTTATTTCACTCCTTCCTCCTGAAGGTTTACAGAAGCACAATAGACCTTCAGTGCCGAAATCCTGCTGGTCATAGTACTGATATGCTTAAGCATTTTAAAATAATTCTCCAGGAATACATCTCATTTTCTGCATGAAACTATTTGAACACGATAGCGCAACATAAGTTACCCCTTTTGTATGCAATTAATTCACATATAGGTGTGCATCACTTACAGATAGAGCAAGCAAGCTGTGTTGAGAATATAGTTATCACTTGTAGAAAAATTATATAAACTGAACTTCCTCGTTTTTAATTGTTGTGGGTTCCATTGCATTAACGAACATTTCAGTACACCTAAAACAACATTTTCAATACTTATTTATGCTAACCCGAGTTTTAATACCAATTTTAATGAGTGGAATTGCTATTTCTAAAATGTTATAAAATTCACGTATGAACTTATACATAGCTTCTCAATTCTCGAACTATAATTTCTTATATTTGTGGTCTATTAAAATGAGTTAGCATACCTAACAGAAGAACATTTCATTCATATAATGTGGTTCCCAATTAGAAATTAATCGCCTATGTAGCCGATGTCAAAAGATTAAAGCACATAATCTGTTTCAAAATTACAAGCATAACTTTGAAACCACATTAGGTATAAGTTATGGAATTATCCAGATGATATTCGTTGAGGTTTCTGAATATTGCAGAGAAACGGTGTCTCTTCCTTGGTGGAGAGGTGCTAAATATATCGGTAAATTCTGAGTTAATTTAGCAAATTTGTTTTATTGCATACAGAATCTACATTGTATACTATCCGATCAAGGAAGTATGGACTCCAATCACCTCAACAGTTGTTCCTCTCTGATGAGTACTACTCTCACCGATAAATACAGGGAAGCACCAGATAAAATGATGACTTTGGCCTCATACTGAAAACAGGATGTTACCCTAGAGTGTATGTCACTATTTCTTTGTTCAGTATTTCTATGAGCTATAATTTTACTGCAGCATGTAGAAAGCCTACACTAAAAATACCGTATGCGCTTAAGCATTTTTGGCTCATTCCCCTCTGTCTCAGAAGAACTTATTTACTAAGTCGGTTTGCCATCCTGGTATGTGAAACTTACACCCCTGGACTTACATATGAGTGCCTCAGGTAAAAGGTCTCAGACGGACTTTGGGGTAAAGAAGCAGTAACGGCGCGTCGGGTCGTAGACCGATTTGAAAGTGAGGAAGGATATAATACGAAATGAAGGGAAATGGATAAACGAAGAGGTGATGCTGGAGGAATCTCCTATGCCGGAGAAAACCCGCCCAGACGCCACTTCGTCCATCACAAATCACACATGCGGCACCCAGGCAGTGTTGGTGGGAGGCGAGCGGCTTAACCAGCTAATTCCAATTTGTGACATAGGCACTTCTAAGCGTCTTTATTTTGATCCAATAAAGCTCAAAAGTGCTTTCATTCTTCATATATTTATAAAGCGATTAATAGGAAAAAGGAGAGAGTTTAATCCGGAAACTCAGACGCTTTTCATCGATTATGAAAAACATTTGACAAAGTGGTACGATGTAAATTGTGACAAATTCTAAAAGAAAAAGGGTACCCAGCACGTATAATAATGGCAATTAATATACCAGAATACAACAGCAAAAACAACAACAACCATAATAATAATAATAATAATAATAATAATAATAATAATAATAATAATAATAATAATAATAATAATAATAATAATAATAATAATAATAATAATAATAATAATAATAATAATAATAATAATAATAATAATAATAATAATAATAATAATAATAATAATAATAATAATAATAATACATAAAGGAGGTGGTAATGAATGGGGAAATGTTTATGGATATTAATAATGGAGTTGGACAAGGTTGCTTACTTTCACCATTACTTTTTAATATATATATATAGAGTGTTGAATAGCACTTAAAGTAAAATTAAACAATAATAACACAATGTGTCAAAAGTTAGGGTGTTCTTGTGCTCTTATACAGCAGCCGCAACTGCTCTGACAAGAGTTTCAAATTCTTTCTCTTAAAACTTCATTTCTCAAAGTTGTTCACATTTGATTTGACATAAGACAATTTTAAAATGACAAAAAAAAAAAAAAAAAAAAAAAAAAAATGGAAAGCTTATGGTTCCAAATTGAATTATATATCCACATCGTAATTTAATGTATCATACGACTGAACTGAAGCACCGCAATACGAAAATCACACAGAAAACTAGACCCATCCTATCCAATCCCATCCCACCCTACCTATCCCATCACATCCCACCCCCACCCCACCCTACCTATCCCATCCCATCCCACCCCCACCCCACCCTACCTATCCCATCCCACCCCCACCCCACCCTATCTCATCCTGTCAACGTTATATTTTGAAAATTTAAAATTGTTCTCCTGTACAAGAACTCTCATGTGCCTACCTAAATGGTAACCGTCATTTTCCACAAGAAACACAATGACAGGCGTACCAGAAATATCTGACTAAAACTAGCTACAATAGGGATTTGCAGTAACCTCTGCTCTTTGCATTAGATCTGAGTAAGACGTGTTCCCATCTATGAGTGACTTGAAACAGGATTATAATTTCAAATACTGCGTTGTGTTTTAGATACTTGGAAAATAATTAATAGGTCAAATTTATATGGAGGCACTATACAATACAATAACCATAAAAAACAAAATACCCCATCCATTTCTGATTTAGATGTTTTAAAAGTTATATTTCAGTGAACTGACATGGTGTTAGTATATCTATAAATATTTTGCAAATCATTACATTATCTCGTATTAGCACATGATAGTTAATTTATAGGCTTAGAATTACACCGTAAATGAAATGTCTAAATATTTCAAAGTGTATGATTAAACATTAACACATTAAATTGTACCTTCCCAATCTGCAGCTCCGTAAGCAGGGTAACGGTGCAGTGGAATTACTCAAGATATTTAACATTCAATATACATGTGCTAATATGAAAAATTCCATCTGCAGGAGAAGTTGATGTAGTACTCCAACATAAGCAACGTCCAATATTGGAAACCTAGCCTACGGGAGGCAAACCTCACATTTTTATCGAATTCTTGGCTTTCATCAGAAGTTGAAGGCATCTTTAACTGTTGATGGCGTCTCCCTACTGCAGATGATGTTTAAGTACCAGTTATTGGTGATCTCAGAAAGATGCATAATATTGACTTACATATATTAACCTTTCTAACAGTGTATTGTACGGATGAGTGTGTTTGCACTAAACTCAGTAGAATATTTATGTCCATTAGAGTCCATCAGAGCATTTGTGATTGCATAACGCCTCTGGATGGGGCACAAATTAATTAAAAAAATACAGCATCAAGTGTAATTTCGGTATGTCACATAGCCCAGTAAAGAATAGTTATTAAAGTTACTTGTATACTGAGACGCCGGCCCATGGCAGCTGCGGCAGCGGCAATACAACAAAGGACGGTCGGGGAAACACAAAGGGTTTTCCACAGTATTCGAGTAATGTCCGGCAGCCAGCGTATTTGTAGAAGTTTGAGAAAGGACCGTGTGGCATCATCCACGCTGTATAAGGAGACGAAGCAACGGTCAGAGGAGCGAGTTACGCATATGAGTCGTCAGGGAGTCAGTCAGCTCTTACATTGAGTATGTGTGCGTTAGCTGCGTGTGTCGTCTCGTCGTGAAGGAAGATAGCGAAGCAGTTATGAGTGTTGAGTGATTTTATCATCAGAGTTAGTGTTTGCGAGATAGAGAAATTGAAGCAAAACAGTGAAAGGACTGAGGCAACGTTACAAGGATAGAAGGGTTGTGAGTGTCAGCATTACGAAAGACTGTAGATTGTATTAGCGGCAGTAAAAATAATTGTGTTTTGTGAATTTAGTTAGAAGGCAAATAAATAAACACAACTGGACTAGAGTTTTGTCGTTTTTGTCACAATACCCAGTCGCATTAATCTGCAGAACAGGGAAAATAAATTACAATATATACCAAAGGAGATTGATATAAATTCAACAATTTGGTTCTTTGCAGTTACATTCACGTATCAGATTAAGATGTCTTGCTATAAGGACAATTTACTTCACTTTAATTCGCTTGCCGTTTTCCACTTCTCTGCCTGCGCCCAGCGTACCCATAGACATCTGTTCAATGCATTAAGAAATTGCTCTAAATACTCTGCCCCGAGTTTTCATTTATCGCTCGCCACGATAGAGTCCCAAATCCTCCTCCTTCTCACTGATTAGACACATTCTGAATAATATTCATACATATCAAACTTCTAATTGAATAAAATATGTTATTTCAAAATTGGTGTTGTGCGATCCATTTCGGTATTACTTTGTGGCGTTCAGTTTTTAAGAGAAATTAGTTTCAGAATTCCCAATGTAAGTAATTTCAAATATACCACGCACATTTCCTGGTACACTGTTTATCCAACTATATTATCTTTGTTTCATTAGGATTCTCTGAAATATGTTTGATTGAATGTGATCAAATCAAATTACCATTGCCTAGTTAAGTACGTATTATGTATAAACTAACAGGCGAGTCAGCTGTCCCTTATTTTAAAATTTTATGCAATCCGCATTTCATACTCTAACATGAAAACATAGGTTCCTGTGCTAGCCGCTTTCCGAGTACTCAACATGTCTTTGGTTACTCACTCGATGAAATTAGTAGGAAGTAATATAGATGTTAGAGCACCACCTTTTAATATACTCGTAATTAGACAGCTGACATTTGAACCTTTGCAAATGTTCACTGGGACGAGTGGATACTACGTGTTAAACGGCCTCTCGTGTTATTGGGTAGGGAAGGAGCGCATGATTCGTAAGTAATCCGTGTGGTGTAGATGTGGTCCGTCTCCCCTGCATGTTCTATTTTTTTACCCTGTAATACTCACAAATAACATTTGTTCAACAATTATTATGTTAAAAACTGTTATCATTTTAATTTGTAATTGATTTATTTCCAGTTTATGGCATTGCTCTTCTCCATTAAGACATCTCTCCCGGTATAGATGCTAAGCTGCTTATGCATTGGCTCTTGCTGCTCTGTAGATCAAAAGCATATCAATGTACTCGTCTGTCGAATACATGGTAAAGGAATTGCACAAAATATGCATCAGCTTACGCGTGGAAAATGAAAGGAGTCAGCATTCATAATAACACACTACATCATACAGTACAATGTGGCAGAAAACATTCTATCTATTCTATTAAAATGTAGACTACCAATGGCAATTTAAGTTATAATATTCTAAACCCTCAGGGACTTTATAATTAGATTATTGTCATTCCGGTTTCCAAGTTTTAATCAACATAAAAAATGCACAATGCCAAGACACGAACCCGTGTTCCTGATGTTAGCTACAGGATACAGTCATAATTCTCTTTAGCTTTTTCAAGACTTGACTGAAATCACATTCCGAGTTCAACAGTACGACTTCTATGTCAGGCAGCATGCCATTGCCACTTTGCGAATTTTCGTGCCTATTTTGGCCTTTTAAGAAAGTTTTAATCCTTTGCTGGGTGTTTTGATATCATTACTTAAATGTCCAAAGCTATTATGCATGTTATTTGAGATATACAAGACGTGGTATATCCAAAAATTTAAATAAACTGTTATTTAATATTATGTGCGTCATTGCGCCATTTTCTTTTTATTTTGTGTTTTTAGTGTATCATATGACAGGTCCATTTTACCAGAGATGTTTACTGAATTACGTTGCTATGTATACTCTAGCAACAAATTTGTAAAATTCGTTGGAAACCGGAATTTACTCTCACTAAACGAGTCGTAAGTTTTTGAGGTGTACTTTAGCAAGGAGTACGTTCTCTTCCTTAAACCGCTGTTCCTCTGAATTTTGCGCATTCCTCTCTCTAAGATCGTCAAGCAATACGTTTTAATAAGCGCAAAACTTCACTATAGCAAACATGCCGTTTGATGGGTGGCCTACCTTCGAAAAAATAAGGGGCCGCTGTTGTTGTTGTTGTTGTAGTGTTTAACGCCCGCTTTTACTCCTACGGCACCGCAGGCGGTGACACTGATGATACATGAAGATGGAGCACCGGTGGAATGAGATGGCGGGGGAAACCGGAGTACCCGGAGAAAACCCGCCCTGACGCCGCTTCGTCCACCACGAATATCACATGCGGGTCCCTGGGATCGAACCCGGGCCGCCTAGGTGGTAGGCGAGCGCGCTAACCGCTCGGCCAAAGGGGCCGCTGACTCACCTGGTATAACCCATTTGATCATTCTGTCCAAAGAGCAATTTTTCTTGTTTATTTTTCTTTCCGATATACTTTATCTCGTACAGAATGTTGTTTTATTGTACATCAGAATAGACATTACTATAATTAGTATGCACAAGGATCCAGGGAAAATGTGCTACATGAATCTCGATGTAGAAAAAGTATAGTTTCATATTGAGAATGTAGCTACATTAAATTTGCTATGTATTGTTGTATTAATTCACGGAATACTCCAAACTAGCTGTCTGTGATGAAAAGAGCAATTTCATGATAATTTTCATACTTCGATATTTTCGTGGTGCAGAAATGTAAGGATATTTCCCTACTGTGCTTATAAGTAGTTAAAATGCAGATTAAATAATATTTAGCTCACTTTGTTGTATTCACAGTTACTGGTCAATAATACTAATCATTCTTTACGTTTATACTAATACTTTCCTTCCCCAATTTTCTTCGCTGATGGGAGTATCTGTTTTATGTCACAGGAGAGAATTTAGGCAGTACTATGACTATACCATTTGTTAATAATTACATAATGTGAAAATTTATTTCTTATTCTTTGGGGACTTTTAATTATTATTTAATTGTTATATTAAAATATTAAACTGAATTTTGAAGTTTTAGAAAATATTATTAAAAAGACATTCAACATAAAGTTAGATACTATAAAACAAGCAGAGGTTAAAGGTATAAAGGTTACCGACTGAGAGGCACCGCAGTAACGTACGCGACTTGCATTTTGTAGGTCAGGGTTCATACCCCGCGGCGGATCCAGAGGGCTCCGACTGCGCCAAGGCAAATTTCTACCTGTTTTTATGTCCGACTGCCGCAGAGCGGTCATTTTTGAGATAGGTCAACTGCGCGCGGCGGTCATTCCTGCATTTTCCTTCCCAATTTTTTAGATACTTAGTACTCTCTATGAACGCTGGCCTATTTTCCATTCATAGGTATGGCTAAACATACAGCTGTATAGTATGCATGCCCTTATTAGAATGACATTTGTCAATAAGTTAAAATACCTATGCATACCTATGTATGCCCGTATTAGAACAGGGCATTTGTCACTAAGTTAAAACATGCACTTAAATCACGTGAGTAGCAGTTGCATTCAAATAAATGCGGGACTTACCCACATGTTTTACAGTGCACCTCCATAATATTCCTTGCTGCGTTCTTTCTCTGCGAAATTGATATTCATCTACATGTATAACAACCGAACCTTGTACCCTTTGAATTTTTATAACTTGCAGGGAAGCGCTGGAATTCATTGCTCTATATAAACACACACGATGACTACATCATTTTATAAACATCACCCTATCCTATACACTCGGAACATTCGACAGTCATTAACAGTGTTACCAACCCTATAACCTATAGCCACACTATTCTCGAAACAAATGACTAACATTATTTACTAGTGGTGCCACACTTCTGTTACTTACACGAGAAAGACGCAAGCATTTGATGTACTTGTGGTATACCCGCTCTCGCGCTGTTGTCCTGTTTACCCTTGCCAAGCTTGCGCGCAGTAGGTATGTTTACAATTCAGTACCTCGCGCGCAGTTAGCAAAAATTTCACCCTTTCGCGCGCAGTCTGTGCCCACCCCAGGCCCATGGTTCGGGGTTTACCTATGTTGTTAGGCAAATGCTAGGAATATTAATTATATCCCCCGAATCTCGGCGTTGCCTGACAGTGAATTTGCTCTCTGTAAACTTTAGTCCGAATCCCGAGCCCCCGAGTGAGATGCATGAGTAGGGAAGTCCGTTGCACGAGTTGCCATCGGGGAGTTTCAATCAGTAAACTGTAGGGACCGTGCTCTCATCCGTCGTGTCTTCCAGGCCCGGCTACCGTCTTTCTCCTCTCACCTCACCCTCCCATCCGGTGGCAAATGTGCAAAAGATCTTCCATAGGGCGAGGTGCTAAGTCGCCCCTCCAAACCTTGTCATACTTCATACTTCCGCCGTTGGTAACCGTGGTTGCTTACTTCATTGGGTATATTTGCTCCAAAAACCCAGTTGCTAACGTAGGTATTATCCATATTATTGCTGAATCCAAAAACATGTTGGAAATATAAGTACTCCAACAATGTAGATCCAAAAAGCTTATTAATACAGGGCGGAAAATTGTGCAATAAGCCACAAGTTCAATGCATATGGGTTCTATTGTTGCTACTCTCGCATGCACACAGCCTGCAGGCCTCTACCGATGCACAGGCATATACGACGGCTGCGTCGTACAGGTTACGTCATTCATTCTCCGTGAGTGACTAACCGGTATCGCATGTGCCTGCACGTGGTTCCGCGCTCTGCTTATAAATCATTATGACAGTCAACATGCTAGATAATATTAATAATTGTACTTTATACTATACACTTATACTTTACGTTGAGGTTAATGTGCAGAAAGCGCCGGCTATGTTCATCTACTTGAATAAAAATAAATCATGATGACGTCAACAATACTGAGAGTTTCTTTTTAAATCAAGAATAGATATCATACAAGCAGAAATACTGAAAAAGCATTTACTAAAATTCTGACGTGTTGCACTCACATGCCTTTCTCTACTATTGTACTAGCTGTTCTTACAAGTTCTTATTCCTCTACCTTCCTCATGTTAGTTGAGATAAACATTTGCAGAATTATCACTGATTTGTTTGTAGGCTGAAGGGGAACATGGGAATACAGTAGATTTTGAGCAATAATCAAATCTTTTAAAGCTTTGAAGTTCCTTTTTCTTTTACACGACTAAGAGATAAAAAGGTGAATAATGACCTTTCATTTGAGATAAGTCCAAGTATTTCAAACCCCACACAAATAACGAGGAAGATCTACAAATGGTTCACTCTACAAAAAATGCATTTGGATATAACTTGTGTGTTTTAAAGGTCTACATTTTGCTGTAGTAATATTTGGTCTATCTCTTACGGTTTACCAGTTATGAAAAATTCATGAAAAATAAACAGAACTACATAGGATATACCCAGAAAATTAAAAATATACATCTCATTTGCCGTCAACTGTCTTAAACATTTTAATCAGAATCGTTAGAGCCATTTTTTTGAGAAAATCATAATTTTGAGAATTTATCCATGTAAAGGGTAGTTTAGCTGGAGGAATTTTCACCAAAATCTTTGTGTCCCATCCTTGAAACATATTAAACTTAAATACCAACTTTGGTTCTTAACGGACTTTCCGCTGTTTACAGACAGCACACCGACACACATACATGGAGGTTTTTAATTTTTCTTCTTTGGATTCAGGGGGCCTCAAACCATATATTTCCAGTGAAATTTCAACATTGAGTTTTTGGGTCGAAAGCAACACTTCCCCTACTTACTACACGTGATAAAGAAACTAAAATATGGAAGTAGTTGAAAGCAATCTTTTAGATATTGTCCTCAAAGGAAACGAAGGTGGAGAGCACAGCCAAAGTTCTGTTTCTGGTGGTTAGCTGAAAGATATTAAGGTGTGAATCAAAATACTCAGAAATAACCTGCAAGCAAATTTTCCTTGACCGAATAACGAGGAAGGATTTGCTGACTGAGATGATCATGATGGACAAGTAGCAAGACCATATTCCATTTTTCCGCATCAGTCCTCATGCTGGCGACACGTGGAGTGGAATAACAAGACCAGCTTCCAGTTGTGATCGCTCCAATGAGCTTAACGTTAGCATCTGAGGAAACAGAACCTAGGAGAGACCGTTGATTCACGCTCACCAGTTTCAGAAAATGAGTAACTGCATATCAGAAGACAACTTACCCACACGTTAAAATACGGGCGCTCTGTGCAAATCCGGGAATCAGCAAACTACTAAAGTTCGAACACAATCACATGATCCGTGAAATTTATAACGCATATAACCATTAACTAGGAAAGTTCACGGCTGTGAATCCCGGTTTTGCAAGTTTATACAGTAGCTAAGACAGCCAGGTAGTGGCTGTTAACTCAAACAAAAAGCATACGTCCCCTGTTTTGCGTAAAGAACAAAATAGTTTTTTTTCTTGAGGATATTCCGAGAGTGTAGAATACACATATAATCCTCTGTGGAGATCATTTTCCTATAAACAGGGAGCATCCTACTCTTATCCCCTTGCTAATTGGTGGCAGTTCGGCCTTCAAAGCTCACGACAAAACGAGGAGGGAGGAAGAAGGATAAAAGGGAAGGAAAATCTCTATCTCATCTCCCGCCTTTTGAAGGCATAAGAACGTAGTTAGTCCCAAACCACTGGCAACTGTTAAGTACGCAGGTTTCTGTGTTTTTCCCGCTGCAACCCCCCCCCCTCCCCAAGTTCTGCCCCCTCCTCTTGCTCAGGTCTCAAACACACACTTTACCTTGTTAGCCATTTCCAAGTTCTTTTTATCTCGGAAACATAACGCTCTCATACGTGTACAAAAGCGAATCAACACATAAATAACCGCATTGAAGTAAGCAGGGAAGGCAGGAAGGAAGGAAAGACGAAAGGAACGAAAGAGAAAAGGGTTTGGAGAAAGAGAGATAGTTTTGACCACACAATAAGGCGATTTGCTTCCTGGTTAATCCTGGTCCAACGAGCTGGGAGAGTTAGGAACAAGGAATAAAAAGAGACGTTACAAAAGAGCCCTTGGGGCAGCAAGGCAAGTTGCAGGGACGCAGTGTTTATGCGAGATTATTAACGGCGGCGGGCGGAGGTAGCTAAGCTGGCTGTGACCACAGGAAATAAAAACGTCCGTCCGTCCGTCCGTCCGTCCGTCCGTCGGTCCGTCCGTCCGTCCCTCCGCCCGCTACTATACACTGCTTTCCACCCACTCGCTGCAGCAAGCAGGCGAGATTACCTACCATCTTGCACTAATCCCCTAACTTCCTTAATATTCACTTGTCAACATACCTACTCCACATCCTCGTTAAGGGGAGACTAAACTGCGGACATTGGCAAAAATTAATATTCCGATTTATCTACGAGCCTTACAATTTGAAATTTCCTCGTCAGTTTCATATGCCTTTATCATATTAGGCACAATATTTATATTCTAAGTATATGGTGTTTCAAAATAACAACTAACCAAAATATGGACCTTGTTACTCAGATCCTATCTGATACGTAAATACACTTTCCAACGCCAATGAAGGTATAGAGAGTGCACAAAGAAAATCTTCAGGGGATTTTGTATCGTTTCCTGCGTCATTTGAAGCGTGTCTTTTGCTTTAACTATCGCAGAACGTGGTAGCTTGATAACACAGCAATAAGGGGGGAAAGAGGGAAAGAGGGGAGGTTGATGTCTTTGCTTTTTCTGAAAACGATCAAGCGATACATATTGAAAATCACACCCTATACACACACGTCAGCACACAAACACACAAAAGTTGTATGCCTTTACCATAGAAGGAGATAGGGAGGAGTGTGTCACGTGATGTCAACATAGCTCGTAATGATATGACTGAATCTACATTTCCTAATACACGATGACTTGTGTTAACTAAAGTTAATAACGTTCCTGTGTTCAAACGCATCTAAGATTACACTAAATAATTATGCACATTCATGCAAGTCAGTTTCCTCCGATTGCAGCTTGTAGGGCCCATTTATAATCTTCTGTTTACCCTTCCCGTACGCAGGACTGACAGCCCCTAGGACTTACAAGCCTGTGCCTAGTGTCAGATGCCTATTGGGGAGCAAATAAACCTATGGACGGACAGAGTGAAGATCTGGAAGCGGGTGGTCAGCCCAGTATGGGACTGAGGAAGGGGGTGATATGAAATGTGGGCGAAGTCGATGATTGGAAAGGTGATGATGGAGTAGTTGACCGAATGAGTGGCGGGGGAAACCGAAGACCCCGGAGAAAACCTGCCCAGACGCCGCTTCATCCATCACGGATACCACATGTGGGTCCTTGTGGTAGGCGTACGATTCTACCGCTTGGACACAGCGGAAATAGTTACTGTCAATTCCAGTATTTAATTTTCTTATTTGTGTTATACAGCAGCTCTCTCATGTTGCGCATCAGATCATATCCGCTGTTCTTTTATAAGAACAATACCGATTTTTTTTTCTTTTCTGATGGCGTTTGCAGCAGGGTTTTGTATTATCTGATTAACGTCCTGGAATGTTTTCTCAACAAGGCTGACAGCAGCTGCCGTTTCCATATATGAGAATTCCAACTATGCTATTACCTGGGCCAAACAACGATAATTTTGTTTTACATATTGTATGTTTTGAAATAAGTCACTTGAAATTAGAGAATGCGCTATCGGAATTGCATTACTATTCTCAGCATACGAAGGACATAATCAAAACAAATGAATAGTATTAGAAGTAAAGGACGCACTTGGCGTGCATTTCATGTATGGGGTCGTAGGCTTTTGTGCAGTGAAATGATTGTCCAAGTACTGTGACGTCATGTCATGTTCATCGTTCCCTGAACAAACATTGCAAACCTGTTCATAACAGATATATACACCCATAATTCTATCTCTTAAAGCAAGAATACTAAAGGATTAAGAATACTACCTCTGTAGATAAGGTGCAACAAAAATGAATCCGTTTTGTAAGAAGACTGCCTTTAACTGGTACTACTAAATAAAATATTTGCACATTTAAAAAGTTCTTATTGATATTTAAAGTAAGCTGCTAAGAGTTTGCTATTAGGATAGTAGCAAAATGCTATGAAATTACACCAATAACAACGTTAAATAAACTAATTCCATAATATATTAATGAAAATAAGTTACAGTCATCGAAGTGTACTAGGAATTTCTCTTGATATTTGCATTAGTAACAACTTCAATTAATGTTCAAACTATCGACCTCGGGTTCTAAACAGAGATTGGCGGGGCTGGGGAATTTTCTCCAGCTGGGAGACCTGGTCCGGGGTGCACTCAGCAGCCTTAGGTCCCTGAGGGGCCGATTCAGGAGCTACTTGATTGAAAAGTAGTGGCCCTGGTTGTATGGACAGCATAACTGGCCGGGACCACGTACCATCCTCCAGTACTGCACCCCACTCACGACGCCTGTGGTGGGCAGAGGTGGGGGACGCAGCGGCTGGGCGGTAGACCTTGGCTCGCATGCGCTGTTGTGCATTGGGTTATTATTATAATTACCTACTTGAGAATTCAAAACAATAGCAAGAATTGTCTCGGAATGGTTAGCTAAAACAGAGAAAATAGTGGTAATAATAGTAATAATATCAATAATAGTAATAACAATAGTAACAGTAATGGTAATAATAATAATAATAATAATAATAATAATAATAATAATAATAATAATAATAATAATAATAATAATAATAATAATAATAATAATAATAATAATAATAATAATAATAATAATAATAATAATAATAATAATAATAATAATAATAATAATAATAATAATAATAATAATAATAATAATAATAATAATAATAATAATAATAATAATAATACCAATAATAACAATAACTAACAATAACAATAATAGTAATAGTAATAGTAATAGTAATAATAATAATAATAATAATAATAATAATAATAATAATAATAATAATAATAATAATAATAATAATAATAATAATAATAATAATAATAATAATAATAATAATAATAATAATAATAATAATAATAATAATAATAATAATAATAATAATAATAATAATAATAATAATAATAATAATAACAATAGTAATAGTAATGATAATAGTAATAATAATAGTAACAATAACAATAATGGTGATGATGATGATGACGACGATGACGACGACGATGATGATGATGGTGATGATGATGATGATGATGATGATGATGATGATGATGATGATGATGATGATGATGATGATGATGATGATGATCACACCCACTGTGTGCTTTTATGAGATCTAGATCTCTTGAATAATATTTTCTCTTGCGGTTTACCAGTTATGCAAAAGTCATTTATGATGAACAGTATATCAGAGGCTATTTCTAAAAGTTTCCACATACATTTGTATGCTTTGCATTTTTCACAAAAATGCTTAAGATAATTATATTTCAATCCATTCACTGCTGAGATATTTTAGTACATATCCCGCTCTTCCTCAAATTACTAAACCGGTTTTCAGATTCCTTTGTGAGGCACTTCAGCCGAAGCGATTCGGATAGCCGGCAATTTAATCAAGTCGCGATCTCGAATCCCAGCAATTGCGAAATGGGTTCTAATGTATAGAAAACTTAAATAATTTTTTTCCTTAAGAATCGCTTTTACTGCTGATAGATTCACCATATTAACATGCTAAACAGCCGGTCGTGGCAAATGCATAAGGGTCACTTATAAAACTATGTAATACTTTATCCAATGCTGGCTTTAGAGGTCCGGCCGTCGTGGATTGGAGCCGTCTTCCGAGTCCCAAAAGCAAGTCTTTTAGCTATGCCAATATGTCGCCTAAGCGATACTTCAAAGATAGTGGAGTGACCTGACACATAATCAGCGGCTTCCCGAGGACAAAGCACTACCAAGGCACTGACTTCTGGCGTATAACTATTTTAGCATACCGAAAAAAGAACCGAAAATCATACATTCCAAAATCCGTGAAATCGTATGAAAGTTTAATATAACCGAATACTTTATGTTAATCATTTTATTCATCATCGATTTCATCCGCCATTGCACATTAACTGTGATTAGACCCAATTCTTGGATTCATTAAGGGTGCATGTAAGTTGTAAATGATTGTAGTAGACCAATTCTTCTGATCTATTATTGCACCGCATACCAACAGTTATTTTCACAAAACGTTTGAACACTGTGCGAAGTTTTTGCTTCAAATGATGCTGCATAGCTTACCTAATGGATATTACAGTATCGGGGACAAAATACACAGTAAAGTTATTATATATCACATGATCATCTCATCCAGATGCATTTCCGGAGTATGGAATGAATATACCTGTGTTCTCATACACTTGGAAGAAGATTGGGGGCGCCGCCTGTATCAATTCGAAAGATGTGAGGTTGAAAATAAATGTGGTAATGTTGCACCAGAGGAAGCTTTAAACCCAAAACCATACCAGGCCATTCATAGCTACCAATGAATTGTCTTAATTAGGAGGTAATTCCCAAGGTATTTATACCAATCGAACCCAGAGCACCAGGAATTGCAAGCATACACGTTCGCCACCAAACTAATATCAAGGATTTCGATATCTGAAAATTATTTTGAATATTTGTAAGTGAGAAATTTGTATCGTGGTATCCGATTACATTTTCGACAATGTCGACCGCTTCAGTGTTAGTGTTTACATTCAATGAGAGGCATTACACAAGATCATGCAGGCAATTAAGTTGTGGCATGACTTCGTTATGTGCTGGGGAAACAGCCTTAGTTAACCCTCCTCTAGGGAAGCAGATCAGGGTCCCACTTCTATTTGAACAGTCGCATATTCTGATCTCAGATGTCAGTGATGGAGAAGCGCGGTGGAATTGTGTACGTACCACTGACAATTTAACAACTGCGGTCAAGGTTGCAGTATGTATGCAGTAATCAATGTCTGTCTCCTCAAGCACAGTCCACTGAGTAGTGGTCATCAGCATTGGCGAGTAGTGGCAGGTATTACCACTGATTGTTAAATGGTTTATTTACAGAAGCTCAAGAAGGTATTGGAAACCATTATTGAGATTAGCATAATGTGTTTTCATTATACCTAGTAAAGTTTAATTTTCTCTAAGACCGTTAGGTAGATATTTGTATACGTGAGATAGGAAATAATTGTTTAAAGTGCATATGTACTGGCTTTTCATTTGTAATGTCTCCCGTTCCACAGTTGTCAGCGGGTCGGCAGTCCAAGCGGTTACTCCCGGCGAATGCTATGCTTATATTATAAGTGTAACTGATTGCAGTTCGAGGCAATTATATCCAAAGTTACAATGAAAATAAGCATGGCCATACACACAGCTTTGGAAACCCTGTCCTACTATATTAACACACTAAGTTGTATCACTCCAGTGTATGGGTTCATCCTCAGAAACTGAGTAAATTGATTACGGAAATTACTACTGAGATTACTAATAAAGGGACAATCGAATGTATTACGAAGTAATGCCCAATATTACCCACTGTGGGAATGAGAAAATGGTGAACCTGAAATTTAGAGTAACCTAAAATAAAATAACGATAAATACACACTTTCCAAGATCGCAAATTATTTGAAAATTTATTCTTCGTGAGTGTGCATTCATTATATCCTGAATTTCCAAAGTTGAAATTTGGAGGAATATGCTTGTTTTTGATAACAGAAATTACTCTGGATTGTGCCAAAATGAATATTGAGGTAGAAGGATTTAGTAACTTATCCATAATTGATGAATGATACTGCCTTCAGTATAGATGCATTAGTGTTACCTTTGTTACTTTTGTTAGTTAGGTTAGTTTTTGCTTTTCTGTTCCAATTTAAATCGTGTTCAATTCTACTTTAGAGAGGCATGATTTAGTCTATTAATCACTGCGCACTCATAGTATTATAGTTTAATAACGAGATCACGTTATATCCAATAAAATCGTATCCTTCTAAGCATATTATAATATAAAAAATAATAGTTTTAAATAACTAACAAAAACACGCTTTCATAACAAACCGAACTGAAAAGTAGAAAATAATTTTTAATATTTTGTTTTATAAAGTCAAGTAGTTCATTATATTTCAAAATTTTATAATAAGTTTGAAATAAAAATTAATTTATATTAACAAAATAATAAATTTTTTTGTGCTACCCATGAACTATTTATAACATTTGATGTCTGACACCCCACGCCATTTTACAATAAAATTTATTATTTTGTTAATATAAATCAATGTTTATTTTAAACTTATTACAAAATTTTGAAATATAATGAACTACCTGACTTTATAGAACTACCTGACTTTATTTTCTACTTTTTAGGTTTTCGGACCCACCACATTCTTTCATATCCTGAGACGACAGAATATGTCTATTTACCGTATCTAGTACCAATCTGTTTCTAATTTAGTGTAGAAAAATCTCTTTTACAAGAAGTGTCTTGGTGGGGTAATGAAATCGCTGGTAATGCAAACTCCGCCAGTTCAATGAAATCAGTATTTACACCAAGGTGATATGTGTTTAACAGCACTCCAGAAACTATCAGGTTCAGGCATGTTCGTTATTTCACACGGAAAGTGAGTTTTCTCCACTGAACATCAATTTTCTGAGCAGTGCCTTCTTCATTGAGATTACCAGATCTGGGCACACTGGCAACAAGAGGATAAAGAGTAGGAGGTTTAGCAGGATATGAAATGGTTGCCTTAGAAGGGTGGAGACAGGCCATGAGGGCAAGAATGGTGTTGCTATTTATAATTAATTTCATTTCGCTGGTGTGACAAACCAGTGAAAATGATATTTCGCCGGTATCGAACTATCATACATTCAAATTATGATACACCACTATAGTTATGACACGGGCTGGCAACCACGAGTACAAACACTCAAATTATCGTATGCCCCCAGAATTATCGTACGGGTTGGCAACCCATTGACATGAAAAGGAGAATGTGGAGTGGGTGACAGGTCATTTCTTGGGGCAATGGAGGCACAGCAACGAAACAAGAGTAAGAAGTCTCACAGTTAAACAGAAAAAAAGATATTCCTGGGATACTTAAGTGACCCAGGGTTCAAGAGCGGAATTGCCAAGGACATTTGGTTGAGTCACAGCACTATTTGTGCTACATTTTGTAGTGTGTTGGAAAAAAATATTAAGGAGGGCTTATTGGTGAATCAAGCTTCCATCCACTTTACCACAATGAAAATTGCAATGAACGAATGGAAACAGCACTGTGCTTTTCTACATGTATATTGATCGCAAATACGTTCGTAGCTTCAATGTTAAAGCAACCGGAAAATCAAAGGAAGAATCCACGAGTGTGGACGTCTCTTGTCTCAGATTTGTTCATGATTCGAGCGTATAGTCGAATTCCGACATTTTAGAATTAGGGTAGCTCAAAACCCACACTTTTCTGTTAATTTTAAATGTGTCGATATCCAAGCATATAATTATTTACAGCTATAATTATGTGATAGTTGCCCTGAAACATTTCATTTTCACTTCCAACTGACTGTAAATGAGGTGAAATATATTCACTTCAGTTACCTTCTTTACCCTCCTATGTCGAGATCGATCAGATGAGTGTTTAAAGTAAGTTGAGACACATTTTTACCTCTAGATTCATACACAGAATGGAGGTATCAAAAATTTATGTTTAATTTAACAGATTGCTCTTCCTACAAATTAGAATTTTTTTGCATCAATACATCTTGCGTTGTAACCTTATTTCCTTGGCACTGAATGCAATTGTAATTTTCCTGACAATCATTACCCCTGTTGTTGTAGTGTTTAACGCCCGATTTTACTACTACGGCACCGCAGGCGGTGACACTGATGATACATGGAATGAAGATGGAGCACCGGTGGAATGAGATGGCGGGGGAAACCGGAGCACCCGGAGAAAACCCGCCCTGACGCCGCTTCGCCCACCACAAATACCACATGCGGGTCCCTGGGATCGAACCCGGGCCGCCTAGGTGGTAGGCGAGCGTGCTAACCACTCGGCCACGGTGCCGCCAATCATTACCCCTAATACTGCGAAAACCGTTACTCATGAATTTTGTTGGTATTTATTCTCTGCTTCATGAGCAAAAGACAGATTTCTTGTATAGCTCTTCTTGGTATCTTCATTCCCTTAGAAGCATTTTCTACTTTGAGTTTTTGAACCTAATTTCTTTCTTGAATATGCTCCGTGGATATCGAAAGATACGTCTTTTGTTTCCTTATTGAAGGTTTGACTTGTCCCTTTTTGTAATTTTGGGTGGAATTGGAATGTTTGAATTAATTTTATTAATTGCTATAATATGAAATTATGGCTTTAAAACTTTCCTTTCCGATGACTGTAGGAATGAACCATATGACTCGGTGAGTAAGTTGATGGATGTAATTTTATTCGCAGAATGTTAGAGCTTGGAAGCTCTTATGGGATGCATCCAGAACAAGAAATCATCGTCGATCCTTCCGAAATCAAGTCTCCGTCATTGAAATCCATGTGAAAATTTGGAATATTTGTTTTTTATAAATATTTAAACTATTTTAGGCAAACGCTTTTTAGTTTCTTTATTGTGTATGCTTAAGCAAGGGAAGAATTGCGTTACACTGAAAACCTCAATGTCGAGATTTCATCAGAAATGCATGTTTTGAGACTCTCTGAACAAAAAAGAAACATTTTTTTAAAAATGCCGCCTCCCCCCCCCCCCTCTCTCTCTCTATCTCTCTCTCTCTCTCTCTCCATGTGTCTCTGTGAACAACATAACTCGAAAATGTGATACAAAGATTTTCAACGAAAACCTTGCACCCCAGACTATCTTTTGCATGAATCATTTTTCGAAAAATTTGATTTTATAAAAAAGTAACTAACGATTGTGATTAAAATGTCACATGTTTAAGACATTTTAGGCAAATTGAATGTATACCTTGAATTCTCTGGAAATGTCCTCAGAAATCCTCTTCATTCTGCATTTCCATAACCGACAAACCGTATGAGTACTACACAAAAATGTAAATCTCCTTGAAGCACACATCTTACGTCAATTTTTTGTAGTCATCCATTTTCGAGATATTTCTTGTTATTTGTTTGTACCTCCCAATACGTATATGTACTTTTAACAAATGAGAGGTCGTGAGCTCTTTTATGTTCTGGGCATACAAAGAGAATGGAATGTCAAAGCCATCACATAGTGAGCGGCTCTTAAAAGTTTTGACTATCGTTTAAGAGTATTCTACTCATCTCAGTGTACTTCCAAGGAAACGTGTAACAAAACCATTTCTACAAATGTCTATCTCGACTAATATGAAGTAAACTCAAGAATAATTGTTTTGGAAAGAGTGAGTACAGAAAGTCATTTGAGTGCATACATCAGATTTTTTATTTAGTTGTTCATTTGATAATCGAACTCGTCGACAATATAGATTAAACGAGATTTATTAATCTTGAGGCTTATATTTATACATACCTGACGAAAAAGTCAATAAATGAATAGGAATACTTTATTTCATATCGGTCGATACTTACTTAAATTTTATTGAACCCGTTTAACCGAAACTACTAATCCTTTTAACCTATACTTACGGAGTCTTATGTCAGGGATTGGCAGTACTGACACTGTTTTCGACGAAGAAAGCTTAAACTTGAAAATGAAAGCTAACACGATAAATCCACTGCATTATTTGTAAAATATAACTAATACTAAAAGAAAATAGAGCTGCTTTTACAATGCATAGAAGACGTTTGTCAACAGTCAGAAAGTCTTGTTCGCTATATTCAATGCACTAAATTAAACTTAGTTTCACTTGGTTTTAAAGTAACTGTATTCTTTTAGTTTCCACAGAATAACACACACATTTGCTTGCATCCACGAGAGTTAACGCACAAATGAAGATCCTTTAATGGCCAATAGATGGTGGCAGTTGTTTCAATTTACGGTTTTTCTGAGAACCAAGGCAATTTTAAAGATATTCTTCTTCTCTTCTGGCCCCTCTGCCTCACTTGCTGGCTTTCCTGCTCTGCTGGAACGTCATTATTAGCATGAACACCCACAAACTCAATCTCTTCATCACTTAAGTGCTTGACACAATTATGCAGTACAAAATAGGATAAAACAACTGAGGCTACTTTTTTTTTAAGTCCAATTTTAGAACTAAGAATACAAAATATCTTTCTAACTGTCCAAAACATCGTTCAATTACAACCCAATCTCTAGTCAAGCTGTTGTAAGCCCAGAAGCCCCTTCGTCCACTACAAATCCTAAATATGGTTCTCTGAAATCGGACCTTGCCACTTGTGGCAAACGGTCCAATCACTCAGCACCACCACCACCACCACCACTACCACCGCCACCACCACCACGACCACCACCACCACCACCACCGCCACCACCACCACCGCCACCACCACCACCACCACCACCGCCGCCGCCGCCACCGCCACCGCCACCGCCACCGCCACCGCCACCACCACCACCACTACCACCGCCACCACCACCACCACCACCGCCACCACCACCGCCACCACCACCACAACCACCACCGCCACCACCACCGCCACCGCCGCCGCCACCGCCACCACCACCGCCACCACCACCACCACCACCACCGCCACTACCACCGCCACCACCACCACCACCGCCACCACCACCGCCACCACCACCACCACCACCGCCACCGCCACCACCACCGCCACCGCCGCCGCCGCCACCGCCACCGCCACCACCACCACCACCACCACTACCACCGCCACCACCACCACCACGACCACCACCACCACCACCACCGCCACCACCACCGCCACCACCACCATCACCACCACCGCCACCACCACCGCCACCGCTGCCGCCGCCACCGCCACCACCACCACCACCGCCACCACCACTACTACTACTGACACCAATAATAATAATAATAATAATAATAATAATAATAATAATAATAATAATAATAATAATAATAATAATAATAATAATAATAATAATAATAATAATAATAATAATAATGCTTATTTCATGCCTTAGCAAGTAATGACTTCATTGAACATTGTTTCACAACTGCTTTAGGTGCAGAAAATCCAGTGAGATTTATATTTGTCCCTGAATTACCTTTGAATATCATTATCGTGAAATGAGAACGCACCTGCAAATACGTGCATAGAAAACCCTTAAATAACTGTGTAGTCCTGTAGTGAAACATAACAGTGTTTAGCTACATCAAAGGAAGCGCAGAGAGACCGTTAGAAATTTCTAAGTGTGATTAAAAAATAAACTTGTTCTTTAACCTGGTTTAGAGAGCCCAATGAATTCAGAGAATAATGGGGCAAGGGTGTTATTAAGTTATTATGTTCTAAGGAGAGCGAGAAATTTAGTATTCAAAACGGTAGGAGCCTTTTAGGCCATAATAACTAACGGATTCCAAGCAAGGGAAACAACTAAACCATAGTAAATGAAAGGCCCCGTTTATGTAAGTTTAAATATATAAAAATTCCACTTCAGGTTTATTTTAGCAGACGGTTTGATACTCGCCCCTCAAATACTTACCCCTGCAACAAAATCACACAAAACTGACGTAAGTATTACAGTTAAGACTCAAGAACCAGAAAGGATTAACAAATCTGATGTGTTGTACTCATGTGACTTTCTCTACTCTTGTACTAACTATTCTTACACACTTTTCTTCCTATATCTTCGTGTTAGTTGAGATAAACGTTTACAGAAAGTATCTTATTCCTTGTTTCCTTGTAGGTACAAGGGAAATATGAGAATACAGTAGACTTTGGGGCGATAGTGAAATCTTTTAAAGCTTTCAAATTCCGTTCTCTTTGCACGGTTAACATAGAAAAATGAATAACGATGTTCCATTTGACAGAAGTATAAGTTCTCCAAAACTCACATAAATAACAAGGAATATCTCCGAAATGGTTCACTCTAGAAAAAAAAGTTATGCAGCCATAAGTTGTGTATTTTAGCAGGATCTACATTTTTTGTATGTTAAGATTTGTCTGTTTGCCAGTTATGCAAAAGTCATCCAGAGTGAATACGACTGCAGGGGCTATAGCCAGAAATTTCAAGATAAACTTTGGGTTTTAAGGCACTTTTGGCTTTCGAGTTATGCCGTCCACAGACTGACACACAGACACACTGACAAAGACAGAGACACACACACACATACATACATACACGGACCGTTTCCTAAAAATGCTTTTTCTGGATTCAGAGGGCCTCAAAGCATATCTTTCCGGTGAAATCTCCACATCGAATTTTTGGGTGGAATACAATACTCCCTCTACTTATTAGTAGAAAAGTAAAAATTCGGAATATGGATGGGATTCCAAACATTTGTGTTTAGCCATTTCTTACTAAAGCAGACCTGAGTGACTCGTGGGATACCTTGTGCGATCTTCGTATCTTTTTACCTGCCAAACATACAGGTATCAGCGCAAGGCTATGAGCAAGCTGCGTTCAGTGAGCACCAGTTACCCAGTTCTGTACTAAATAGTGTCCTACTTCCTGAATAAAGTTATAGTCTGTCGTATGTGATATTGCACCTCCTGAAAATTTGGAATATTAATTCTACAAGGTGCCACAAAATGCTAAAATTGTACAGAGAAGTTAAAAATGTCCATAGTAAAAAGTTAACTAATCAGAATGCACGAATTCTGACAGTTTCAAGCACGCACTTCTCTAGCGATCTACGTTGTATTTCCATCTTATTGTGAAAATTGCTACTTCATGGTTGGCTAAAACTCAAACAGCAGGAAATGAGAACTATCACATGTAGAAAACACACAGCAAACGTTTGGTGAACATTCGATAAAGTTAATGTACATAAAGATGAATCTTTGTTTGTCTCGTATGAGCTGCTATACCATTATCTGAATGCGTTGAACATTGGTAGATTTAAATGCTTTTTCATAGAGAGGGTTTCTATACTATCCAGTTTAGTTTGAAACGTATCACATTTACATGGTTTTCTCATCGTACTTTCATTTTGCGTAACACAGTTGCATGTATTTCTGTTCTCACACTTCTACAAACAATTCATACACTTTCTATATTGTCGAAATAGAAATGCAACGTATTACATACAGATGGTTTTCTCTACTCGCTGTTTTACGTAACACGTTCAAATGTCCTCTCTAGTTTCCCTTAAAAATTCATGCAACTTTATATGACTGAGATAGAAATGCGACGTATTGCGAGCATTCATGCGGTTCTCTGCTCACTTTTGTTTTACGTAACACATTTACATGTGTTCGAGCTTTCGACCATATTAAACTCCAGTTAGTTGGTAGAAAACTCGAAATTAAATTATTAAATTAAATTATTTTCTTGTTTAACGACGCTGTCAATTGCCAGGATCACATCAGCGTCGCCGGTGTGCCGGAATTTTGTCCCGCAGGAGTTCTTTTACATGCCAGTAAATCTACTAACATGGAGCTGTTGTTTTTAAGCACACTTAAAAACCATCGGCCTGGGCCGGGTTTGAACCCGCGACCTTGGGATCAGTAGGCCAGCGTCTAACCAACTGAGCCACCCAGACCGACAGAAAACTCGAAGAATTTTATAGATATTACGTTGCTGATAACCCGAGAAGCTTAATTAACGATAATCGCCGTGAAAGCTTCAAATATTATAAAACACAACGCTATGCGGCAAATGCAACCCAGTTTTGGGGATAAATCGGCAAACATGGGACAGACCGGGTATTCCACCCTGAAAGCTGAGCTTACTTTTCCTGCTGGAAGTCGTACAGTGCCTCATTTATGTTCATGAACACACGATCTGATGAGCTGGAAGTAATATTTTTGACGATAATGCTCTTTACTCATTCCCGCTCATGTTATGAAACAGGGAACTTCAAATTCCTTCACTCTGTATGTTTTTCATTTTCACGTACATGTTGATAAGATGTATCTCATTTTACAATGATTATTGATGTGTATACTTTTTACTGTATAAATGGAATATATTCGGTTTCCTTGTTGAATTTTCTTTTTAAATCTTACCGTCTTTACTTCCCTTCATTTGTTAACATTTACACACAACTTAATTCTTGCAGCATTAAATACAGGTGACCATAATTATCTTTACAAATTTAAGGCTTTAATAACTTTAAAACTATTCTGGATACTAACAAATGGTTTTCAACTGTTAATCAGGTAAGGTGATACACATTTTTACTTTCTCTACTGGTAAGTAGAAGGAATTATTGTATTCCACCCAAAAATTCGATGTCGAGATTTCATCGAAAATACATGTTTTGAGGCCCCAAAATAGTCTGAATCCAAAAATGTGTGTGTGTGTGTGTGTGCTTGTGTGTGTGTGTGAGTGTCAGCCTGTGTCTGCGTGTATGTTAGTCTGTGGACAGCATAACCCAAAAACGAAAAGTCGGTCAAGAAGCAAAGTTGGTATTTTAGGTTAATGTCTTTCAAGGATGCGATATGAGGATTTTGAAGAAAATAGCCCTACCCTAAACCACCCTTTACATTGAAAGTTTTTCGAAAATTTTGATGTTCTTGAAAATGGCTCTAACGAATTTGATTAAAACAAGGAAATAAGCAATAACAAATTTCTGTAAATGTTTATCGTCCGATATGACACAATGTTGGAGGACGTTAATTGAATAAAAAAAAAATGTAAATGTTTATCTCAACTAGTACGAAGAAGATATAGGAATAAGAGTTTGTGAGAACGGTTAGTTCAAGAGTAGAGAAAGTCATGTGAGTGCAACACACCAGATTATTAGAGAAAGGTCCACGCACGCGTGTGTGTGTGTGTGTGTGTCTGTCTGTCTGTCTGTGGACAGCATAACTTAAAAAGTCGGTGTTTAAGTTTAATGTCTTTCAAAGATGCGACACGAACATTTTGCAGAAAATAGCCCCAACATACTTTCATGCGGGTGCAACACATCAATTTCCCTTTTTTTTTTTTTTTTTTTTTTTTTTTTTTTTTTTTTTTTTTTTTTTTAATTTGGAAATATTTTCTAATTTTGTAGAGTACTAAATCGTCATTCGTTTGTTTCTCGTGGGCATCCAAAGAGTGCAATTTCAAAGTCTGCGTACAGAGATCTAATTTTAAATATATCTCTATCGTTTTAGCCTCCCTTGGCACACTTGGAGCTATAAACAAATGTATAATGAAACCATTTCTTGGTTAACATAAATCAAGCTTTGTAACAATGATTTGTAGTACAATAGGTGGGGAAACTCATACAAAGTAGCACATCAGAAATTGGTTACGGATGTTCTAGCGGCGCGACAGGCGAATCGTAAGTACCTACTATTATAATTTCCATCCTGAAATATCCCAGCAAACGAGGAAGGTTTTATTAGGTTTTCTGCGACTTATCTAACTTTCTTTCTCCTATTTAACCTTGTTACAGTTTTCACGTCGCACACATAGGCATTCCTGGCGCCAAAGACATAAAGTTTTACTAAATGATGAAGAAGGTCACTCAGCGGTTTGAACAGCGTCTGTGGCACGAGAAATCCATTCATTACAATGCAGGAGTGTAAGATGACGCGCTAACTCTATTGGCAACTGCAGGCTGGTTTCACTGCAATAAATGGAGTTACTTTGTTGCAGGAGTCCCACGAGCAGAAACGGCATGTTTCAGATTGAGATAGGCGGCATAAAACCTGAAAAGTCTATCAGTACTTAAATGTGCATTTCGTTTATTCTTTTTTCCTTGTGGTATAAACTTCCCAAAATGTTGCGAAAACTACAAGAAAATACGAGTTTTCAGCATCAAAATGAAGTGAGAACTGTACAGAATTAAATGTGTATACATACTTATATTTTGCGTGCCGTAAGTGGTAAATTTTAGCACATTGAAACTAAATTTTTATTTATAGACACCCTTTAACTGCTATAGTTCTTAGCGTGTCATTCTGTATTAGACGTGAAAAACAACTTAATTTTCCTCAGAGCCTCTTTATCAGGATTAAGGTTCTTTAACCCGTGCAACTCTTAGACTTAAAAAATGCGGCACAGAAGTTCCAAAATATGTAAATAAAGTTATGTAACAAAATGAATGAAAAGATTGGATGGTCATGTTTATAGGATGACCCTCCAGATAACTTTGGACAAGAGCCTTCTCCATCACAGCTCTATGAAATTCACAGGTGAGATAGTTATTGTGAATTTTCCTTCTGGCATTAAGATAATAGCTTAAAAACACACCAACTTCCTCCCACCTCTTTCTACATCTTGCTATTCTTGTCCAAAGATCACCAATCACTTCACTCACTGCATTTAATTCTTGTGCCCATCTCTGTCGTGATCGTGTTCTGTTTCTTTTTCCCCATCTCGGACCCCATATTGTGGCGTAAGCGCACCTATTTCGAGGCATTCTGGACACGTGTCCTCCACATCTCCATTTAAATGTTCTTGTGCTTTCAGCTCCATCCTCCATTCCACTTCTTAGCTCCTCGTTTCACACTTTGTCCATGAGTGATCTCTAACTCTTCCTCTCCATTTTCCGCTGGCATATCTGAATCATCTCGATTTGTTTTGCTGTGTATAGTCTAACTACTATACAGAGGTACTGGAATGACACAGGTTTGTAGGGTTTCGAAATTCACTGCTGGGCTGATCGTTTTTTCCATTAATATGAATTTTAGACTCCAGAAGTTTTCCCATGCCGGACTTATGCTTCTCTGCAATTCCACCTCTCGTTTGTCCCAGATAAATGAATTTGCTACAGTAAAGAATGGGCGTGCCCTCAATTTTAACTGTAATCTCCATGGAATTCGTCATTTCTCTTGCTTTGTCGGCTTTAATTGCAGTCCTACTTCCTTGCTTCTTACAAAATGTGATACTAATTACTTAACTTACTATATTTCCGATTAGTACTTCACAGGTATCACGTAATCTACTATTTTATTCACTTAACGTTAATTTTAATATAGGTTTGCTACAAACACCTTTCAAATTAGATTGAATGGGTTTTGCTCAAGTGCACGTTTAACATAGCAGTTTGCACAACAATTGTTATGGGCTCCTGAGAAGAAAATTACGAGTTGTGGATCTTCAAACGTGTTGCTTTTATACCAAATGGAATTTCAGAAAGGAAATAATTCAAGTCCTCGGCTTTTATGTATAACAGAAGGTTATGTATGAAGTAGGGCTCATACTTTATTTACTTACACAATATTAGAGGTAAAGATATTGTTTGATATGCCAATATCACGAGCATTTGAATTAAATAAAACTGATACAGCCATATTTGATAAAATTATAAACAATAAAATATATCCAAGTAAACGCTTTCCAGGAAGTGGTGGATTTTTCCGGAAATTCTACTCTCCACATATACGCAAAACCCACTTATCTCTCTCCCCCTCCTTCTCTCTGCCTTCTATCTCACACAATTATAATCAGGGGACCTGTAAACACATTTCCTGTGGTATGACCATAAAGTATTTTTGAAAGGGTTTATCTCAGGTTAGGACAATAGTGACAACTTTATGTCAAGGTCTCACAACTAGTTACATACTAAATAGGTGAGTCTTCTCATCCTGCGGATTGGTAACTAGGCAACCCTGCATTTTACAGACGATGCGAAGTGCAGGTGCCAACACCGCATTTACCAGTCAGCTGATTAAGGCTATGGTGATCGTGTTATTGTGTTCCACTAGCGCAATGGTTAGCATGCTGGAAAGTTTTGGTGCAGCTCGGAGGTTCATATCACGCCTACAAATAAATCTTTATTCTTATTCATCTTTGATTGTGTTTGAAGAACGTACTATCATAACATATGTTCATCATATATTCTTTCTGAGTTGCCTATAAATACGAAGTTCCAGTGCTTATCTAGTTTGTATATACGTATTACATTTTTTAAACTCTCAGAAAAATTTATTGGCTTTTCTGTATGCCAGAATAGTTTTATGTAACAAAATATTATGTAATACTACCTTATACTTTACATTTATGATTACAGTGGTATGCCATTATTTATGATGTTCATTAAAGTGTTTTCTAGCAAGTAACGCTTTGCGCTGTCATGAAATTCACATAACTAAATAATTAAGTGAAACAACACTTTCATGCCAAACTATCAGCTCTCGTTAAATTAACTAACCATAAAAGGTACATATAATTGGGAACATATCAACCTGAGAGCAGGTCACTTCAGGCACCGCGGTATAAAGCAGTCATTTCGACAAAAATTGGTATGACGCAATGCAGGATACAGTATTTACGACACTGCCTGTAAAATGCCGAAACTGCATAACTTCACAGTCCGTAGCCTGAGTTTATATATAATTAAACATTCCACGGCTTATTCTTGATAATAAAAGTATATTTTTTTGTGTTATGATGTACGTAAAAACATGTATTAGAAATTAATTGTTTATGGTTTTGATTAAATTATTTATGTATTGATATATTATGTATACAAATTTTATTATTATTATTATTATTATTATTATTATTATTATTATTATTATTATTATTATTATTATTATTATTATTATTATTATTATTATTATTATTATTATTATTATTATTATTATTATTATTATTATTACTATTATTATTATTATTATTAATCATTATCATTATCATTATTATTATTACTATTATTATTACTATTATTATTGTTATTATTATTATTATTATTATTATTATTATTATTATTATTATTATTATTATTATTACTTTATTATTATTGTAAATTATAAAGGTTGTTATGTAATCGTTAGATAGTACATTATCTTTTATGTTAAGTTTCTGTGGATTTAATTACTTGTGTTTTGTTTAAAATTTTTATATTATGTATTATCCTTTTTATATAGTATTTATATATTGTATATTTTATTTAAATTGTTAATAATGTACCATTTTTATTTTATTCTTATTCTAGAAGCTGTAAACAATAAACCTTTATGTTATAATTGATGAAACAAGAAATTTAAAAATCTGGAATATTGACCATGGATTACGAAATTAGGTGCCAAGGTTATATATACAGATTTATATTTTATTTTTTATTCTTTACGCAAACTATCAGGAATTAATGAAATAAAATTCTATGCTCCAAAGGCATATTAGGTATTATTTATATGTGCCATGTTTACACTGCTATGTTTTGTCGTTTTTCTTTATTATATGAAGCAAAACACCTAGAATGGAAGCTAAGGCTATTGGTCAAATGTAACTCATAGAATGGTTAAACTAGGAGGATGAGACTGGTAGACAACTACAGGATTTAGAGTTTTAGAAATTTAAGGAAATATGAAATTAATGATATATTTATCAATTCATCACAAACTTCAACTATTTTCCTGTCAGTATGATATAGGCGTACCATCAGCTTGTTTTACTGCCGTTTTAATTCAAGACAACATTATAGAACCATTCAATTATAAACAAAAGCAATATTCATATGCTAGATGTCCTGTATATGCTATTATATATAAACCAGAGATGGACCTGAGGCAGTAGTTTTTTTTTTTTTTTTTTTTTGTAGTGTTTAACGCCTACTTTTACTACTACGGTACTGCAGGTGGCGAAACTATGATACATGGAGTGAAATGAAGATGGAGCACGAATGTAATGATATGGCGGGGGAAACCGGAGAACCCGGAGAAAACCTCGTCCACCACGAATCCCTCATGCGGTTGCCTGGGATAGAATCCGGGTCACCAAATGTAATAGTGAACTTCTCTGTGCAGGTGGGTGAGAAAATCGCATTTGACGAATAAGGCCCCAGGTCTGGCACAGACACGAATGTGCGCTTAAGATGCCATTATGAATCTACTGCTTTAAAACATACTAATTGTTGTAATTGTGTTTAATTCCTAATAAGTTCTTTTGTGTATTTTCAGCAAAATGTTGACTGTAAGCGATTAAAACCGAAACAGTTGTTTAATTCTAAGACAGTAAAATAAAAAGATTTGTTTCACTTAAACTCTACTCATAAACCAAAACATGTCGGTTTGGGTGGCTCAGTTGGTTAGAAGATGGCCTACTGATCCCAAGGTTGGCGGTTCAAGTCCGGTCCAGACCGATGGTTTTTAAGTGTGCTTAGAAACAACAGCTTCAAGTGAGTAGATTTACTTGCATGTGAAAGAACCCCTGTGGGACGAAATTCCGGCACACCGGCGACGCTGATGCGATTCTGGCAATTGACAGCGTCGCTAAACAACATAATATTTATTTATAAAACAAACTATAAAGAAGTTGAAGTATTTCTAATGATGTTTATAACAAATATATGCAAGGACGTAGGTAGGAGCATGTTGGGCTTTTATGTGGAATTAATTATTTAAGCCTACATTACATTGTTACGATGTCGCAACTTTAGCGTAAATAATGATTTCTACAACGCAAAGATCCTAAACTGCATTGAAATTATTAAAAGAAAGGTGAAGATAAAAATTTTTAATTATATATGGCTGTATTTCTCTGTGTTTTAATTGTAATGTGGCGAGAATTAGTGAAATAAATGTTTGCAGATCAAAATGGAATTAAGCTGTTTCATCTTTCTTTATACATAAGCACTTATACTAAGAAAACTATTTCTATACCCCTTCCAACCAGAATTCGCTCCTTTGCTTCTTATTTCTGCATTTTAAGTTCACGTAATTATAAAATGCATTTGGCTCATCTAAACGTGCGTAAACCTTGACTTAAAGCGAGAATAAGCAATAAAAAGTAAAATACAAACTAAACTAAATAAATAAGTAAACAATTACAATATCTATAGATATAAGCATAATCAAAGCAGAGTGTTGAGTATTCTTCAACATTAGGACATGTTTATATTATGTTTTCCAGTTCGCTGAAGCAAACAAAATACTGAATAATTTTCAACAGTAATCTCATTGGAGGTTTTCATTTGTGTAGAGAAAATGGAAACTCGGTTACGATTCAATTGACTATCGCGACTCAATGGGCATACGCTCCTGGCCGGGAACTACCGCCCGACTGCTGTGTCTCCCGCCTCTGCCCACCGCAGGCCTCATCAATGGAAGTGGGACGGGGTCAGCGCCCGTCCCTTCCGGTCGGTTATACGGTCTTCGCAAGTATATTACAACAATCAAGTACAATAAAATATCAATTTATTTAAAAGTATTAAACAGTCTTTAAATGTATTATTTTAGAATCTCATATTACAATTATTCCTCTAGATGTCATTAGTGTGTTATGACCAATTTCTCTCTTGTTATCAGTTGTGCTAACTATATAATTTTCATTGAGCACCATGGATGAAGCCGGCAGACAAATACTAGAGAGATGAAAATCAAGAAAAATGTGCAGAGTTGATAAAAATTATGGGTAAAAGTAACCATAATTTGTTGAAACACATCATTCCTTGCCATTTTATTAGCAAGTGTGAAATAGTTTTATATAATCATACTAGAGATTATAGACTACGAGCTTAACTGATGAAACAGTTTATTGGAATACCCCAAAAACCAAGGGTGACATTTCCAAACCCATCATTATGGCGCGGTCTGGTTACATTTGGTGATATTCCATCTCTTAGGTTGCATTAGTACCGCCAACTGTTCATAAAACCATAGTAAAGCTACGGATATAGTTGGTGTTATTGCATCCGTTATGTTAACACAGAAACCCTTATTTTTGAACTCGTTACAGGAGAGGCAGTCGATAGATTTTAAAGCAGGATTTTGTTTATACAACGTATTAATCTGTGGGTGCACTGAATTGCTCTTGTGCACCGTGGTGTTCTCTTAAATTGTATTAGAGTATTATATGCAGTTATAGTCACTTTGTTTTTATTTTTGTGTTCACAAAACACCAGTGCATTAAATATATTACGATATTTAGAGTTCGGAAGTGATTTTACTCAAAAGTATTAAGCAGAACAAGATTTACAAAAGGTGAGTTGGTTCATCATGTGTTGTATGGCAGGATGTTCAAGCATTGTTAATGTTTGAAGGCACGTTACTTAGACCCTGTGATATATGAGGCTAGAAATAATGCGTTTATTATGTAAGTTGGCAGTACAGATATTTGGTGTAATGTCCACTCCAGTTTAGTGTAAGGTCGGCCATATTGAAGTCTTGGAAAATGCCGATAAGCTTTTTTCCCTACAAAGGTTAGCACATTATGCAAGTTACAATTAATTTCTTACTTGAATTTTTTAAATTAAAATCACCATTGTGCCAGTTGTCAGTTTGTGGTATACTAAATGAATGGATGTGTTGTGGAATATTGACCAATGCTATACCAACTGTGGGAATGAGGAAATAGCCTTAAAATTAATATAACCTAAAATTAGAATAAGTTAAAATAAGTGTACTTTTTTCAAGAACATAACTATTTTTGTAAATTCGCAGTAGATGAACATACTAATATTCGAAGCTGAAATTTGAAGGAATCTGTTGGGTTTCTGTGAAAAAAACTGAAGTGGATGTTGGGATAGTAACGTTTTGTAATTTATGTTTTGTTCAACAAACGAGATGTAAGACGTAACTTATTAATCATTACATACTGATACTATTACGGTTCAGAGATGGGTGCACGGTTTATTCGATGAAATCACACTTACAAGGATATCATAAGTTAAACGATCGTAATTGGTTGATATTGGAGGGATTGCTAACTTTATTGGTCAATATCAAATACGAGGACTACTAATGTAGTGACCGTAAAACAATCAGAGGATTTAGTAACACACTAGAATCCTATACCACTCCAGTTCCACTAAATTCCTTCTTGATTATATTGGTGTGGCTGACGAGAGAGACAGGCTGCGGCGCGAATCTAATAATGGTAGTCTGATACATGGCTAACAGTGTATACCATCATGATAAAACTGCATCTTTTGTGTGAACTCAATGGGCAATCTTTTGTTTGTTTAGAACATGTATATATTAGACGATTATGGTTTTACTTCATTGGACCATGATCAGACTAGGAGAATTACGTCACTACAGCTTGCGCAGTAACCTGTCTTTTTCGTTAATCACGCTTATTGGTATCTCCAAAAGTCTCTGCAAATGTAGCATCACCAGAACAAAAGACAAACGTTTGTATCTGTGAAATATGTTAGCAAACAATATTCCTGCAATACATCCAACAATGTGAAATAAGAAGCCAGACATTATGGGCAGACAGCCAACTATATTTCTTTTGTGCGAGTTCGATTCTTTTATTTCTCACATTGGTTGATACTTCTTAGTACTTTGGAAGCAAGAGAGGGTGATGGGAGTGGGGCAGTTTCTCGAAATGATTCCTTGTGCAGGAGGCCGAGGATGGTTTCCATTAGCGAAATGAGAAGAACGTTTCGTTCCCGCCCCAGCACCCGCTTGCTGATTTAGGAGCAAGCTTCTGATCTCTCGGTGCGACGTTCAAAACTTCTCTCTCGCTCTGCTATCCGCCCTTCTCCTTTTTTTCTACTGAGTCTGTTGTTGCCCTTTATTAGATTCAGCTTGGGTCAGATTGAGAAATGAAAAAGGAATATAATCTGCTGTTTCCAAGGAAAGAAAAAATGTGGCACTGGTGGTAGTCAACAAAAGAACAATGGTCTAGAATGTGTACAGTCTTGAACAATAATTAGAACAGGCTACGGCAGTTAACAGTGAAAGAAAACTGCATAAAGGTTTCCGTTTTTATCCATACATTTCCTTAATTAAACTTTCCTTTTGTGTTTTTCGTGAAAATCAGTATTAGCTATACAAACCTTTCTTCGCTGCTGTACACACAGTTTACACATTTAATGCCAGTTTTTTATATGTATATACCAGGTGAGTCAGCTGCCCCTTAGTCTCGAGTTTTATGCAATCCGCATTTTATACTCCAGCATGAAAACATCGACCTCATTACCAGGTTCTACCCGCGTACTCAACACTCGAAATTAGTACTTATATAGATGTTATCGCATCGCCTTTTAATGTATTCGTAAGATGTTCACTGGGATCAGCGAATATTACATCTTAAACGGAATGTTTACCTCACACGTTACTAGGTAGCTCAGTTGGAACGAGCGCAAGACTCCGAAGTAATCTGTCTGCTGTGAAGGTGGTTCGAATCCCCTCCATATACTGATGTTTTTACCGTGTAATACTTACAATTTACAATTATTATTCTGGAACCTTATTATTTTCATTTTTAATTGTTTTATTTATGTTTTGTGGCATTGTTTGATGTTTCTTTATTGGTGAACTACAATTAGGTAGTTGTTTAAACATAACTATAGGCAGGTGCAATTGAAATAAGGATCACTTATACATATTTGAACACAGAAAACAAGGACATTGTATTATCAGAGTTTAACATGGAAGTTAAACACAATTTTGCAGACATAGAATTATTGTACTATTAAAAATGTCGTTTCATAATGGTATGTTGTGTGCCGCTGGTAAGACTTTTTCTATTCATGGAACACGACTTCTCTAACGAAGCACGTGCTCGAACTGATGACCTTCTTGGGTAATGCAAGCCTGGGCACGCTGTTGCATGGAGCCCCTGACTCGGTGTAGAATGTAGAATGGCGGGTTGAACAGATCGACAAGCCACTGTAATACTCTGGCGAAGGGTTTCTGGATTGTCCAGCTCATCTGCATAAACGCGTTCTTTTAAATAACCCCATAGGAAGAAGTCAAGGGGTGTCGGATCAGGTGATCTGGCAGGCCAGGAGACTGGTCCTTATCTTCCTATCCAATGATCAGGATGTGCAGCATTCAAATGATTGCAGACGATCCTCGACCGATGCGGAGGAGCGCCATCCTGTTGAAACAACATCATCATTCGCTCCCGCAGTGGCACATTCTCTAATAATAAGGGGAACTCATTACGAGGGAATTCCAGGTAGCGTGCTTCTGTTAGATGCCCCTCGAAGAATAACGGTCCAACAAGGTAGTCTCCCAACATTTCCACGCCAGACATTTACACCCCACTGCTCTTGGAATGCGGCCTCCCTTACCCAGTGAGGATTATCAACACTCCACTGTGGCGATTTACAGTTCGATTGTTGTGGAATCTTGATTCGTCAGAAAACAATATCCTGGACGCAAATCCCACATCATTTACTACCCGCTCTAGCAACCATTCAAAATCTCTCCCGTGAAGTGCTTGGTGTAGGTGCAAACAATAAGGATGACACTTATTAGTGTTCAATATTCGCACTACAGAAGACTGGCTGATGTTCACCTCCTGAGCAACTGACCGTGTACTACTATGCGGATTGTTCTGAATGGCGTTCAAAACTACTTCTGCATTAACACCCGAAGTCGCTGGTGCTTGTGTCACAGGAGCCATTCTCGCAAGTGACGCTGTTACACGCAGACGCATTTCAACATTCGGGAAGGTGTTTGCTGTTGGTTGTCGTCTATTGGGATATCTCTCCCAATATAGATGTTCAGCCGCTGGTGTATTTGTTCTTGCTTCCCCGTAGATCAAAAGCATATCTACGTACTCGTCTGTCAAACACATAATGAAAGACTAGCACAGCATATCGTGCGACAGTTTACGTGTGGAGAACGAAGGGCTCGTCATTTATATCACACTACATCATGCCAGTCCGATGGGGCAGAAGTCATTATACCTGTTCTATGAAAATATTCAGACAAACAAAAACGATTTAAATTATAATGCCCTAAACCCTCAGGGACTTTATAATTAGATTGTCGTGAATTCGGTTTCCAAGTTTTGATGAACATAAAAAAAAATGTACATTGCTGAGACTCAAATCTGTGTTACTGGGGGTTAGCGAACAGGACCAGTCATAATTCTATTCAGCTATTTCGAGGCTTGACTGAAAACACGCTCCGCGTTCAATAGTAAGAATTGTATAAAAGGCGCTATGCCATTGGCACCTCGCGAGTTTTCGTGCTGGATTTTGCCTTTTAAGACATTTTTAACCATTTGCTGGGAGTTTTAATATTATTACTTAAATGGCACAAACTGTTATGCATGTTATTTGAGATGCACGAGACGTAATTTAGGCAAACATGTAAATAAACCGTTGTTTAATAATATGTCCGTTTTGACGTATGGGTTCATGATGGATGGGGCGTGTCTTAATTTTTTCCTAATTTTTTGCAGCCAACCCCTGCTCTAAGTACAATAATCCGCCATTTTATTTTTAGCTGACGTTGTCAGTGTACTCATATGATTTTTCCGAGGCGTTTACTGAATTACGTAGCTATGTATGCTGTAATAATTCGCTCTCAAAAAAAGACTCGTATGTTTTTGAGGTGTACTTTAGCGAGGAGTACGTTCTGTCCCTTAAACCGTCGCTCCTCTCAATTTTGCGCATTTTTCTCTCTAAGAACTCAAACAATACGGTTTAGTAAGCGCAAAACTGCACCAAAGTGCACAAGCCGTATGATGGGTGGCCTACCTTCCAAAAAAATAAGGCACGACTGACTCACCTGGCTCGGTACCTGCGATACCTCGATACTCACGATACTTCAAAAAATTCGCTGGGTACTTTTTGATACTTCGGTTGTTTTTTGCAATTTTAATTTCTCTACTGGTAAGTAGGGGAAGTATTGTATTCCACCCAAAAATTCGATGTCGAGATTTCACCGGAAATATATGTTTCGAGGCCCCCTGAATCCAAAAAAAGCATTTTTAGAAAAAGGTCCTTGTGTGTGTCTGTGTGTCAGTCTGTGTGTCAGTCTATGTGTCAGTCTGTCAGTCTGTCAATCTGTCAGTCTGTCAGCCTGTGGATAGCATAACTCAAAAACGAAAAGTCGATTTAAAACCAAAGTTGGTATTTAAGTTTAATGTCTTTCAAGGATGCGACACGAAGATTTTGAAGAAAATAGCTCCACCCTAAACTACCCTTTACATGGAAATTTTTTCGAAAATTTTGATTTTCTTGAAAATAGCTCTAACGATTTGTATTAAAATGTCATATATTTGAGATATTTTGATGACAAATGAAATGTATATCTTGATTTTTCTGGCTATAGCCCCTGTGGTCGTATTTACTCTGGACGACTTTTGCATAACTGGTAAACCGTTAGAGATAGACCAAATCATACTGCACAAAAAATTTAGAACTTCCTAAAATACACAATTTATGTCTCAATAAATTTTCTTGTAGGGTGAACCGTTTCGGAGATATTCCTTGTTATGTGTGTGAGTTTCGGAAAACTTAGAACTTATGTGAAATGGGTCATCGTTGTTCATTTTTTTGTGTTAAGTGTGCAAAAACAACAGAATCTCAAATCTTTAAAACATTGCACTATCGCACAAATCCTACTGTATTCTAACTTCCCCTTGCACCTTCAAGGAAATAAGCTATAAGATAAGTTGTACAAATGTTTATCTTAACTAACACGAAGAAGATATAGGAATAAGAGTTTGTAAGAATGGTTAGTAGAAGAGTAGAGAAAGTCATGTGAGTGCAACACATCAGATTTTTTATTTTATTTTAAAATCACAAACTATTATTGCCGCAAGCAGAACATGTTAAAGTGCTCGCCATGATCACGTAAGCGGTTCGATCAAGCAACACTCGCCGTAAGTTCATCTTCAGTACAAGTGTCCGAAGTGGTACCCATTGTGAACAGTGTTATTTCCGAAAAGGCTTCAGACATTAGCTCAGGAATTGCGTCTGTTCGATAGTCATTACTGGATGAAATCAACGTGAGTTATAAATCCTTTGAATAAAATAAAATATGTTCCATTGCAACGCTGTTGAATCCCACTTAAAAGAACGAGTTTTTCGCAGCCCCAGTGTTCTCAGTTGTACTAAAGACCAACTGGTGGACCTTACTAATCAAGAGGAATGTCCTGCATCAAAAAATGATCAGGTAAAATTTATTAATTTTTTTATTTTATTTATTTATTTATTTTTTCCAGATTTTCGGATACCTATGTAAATATAGTCGTGTAATACTGACATAGTCGTAAAAATCGATCAGTTCACAAACTTTATTTTATTTTAGATGTCAGCTACTGCAACGCCTGAGAAATTGCCAGGAATGTGGTACCTGCACAGTGGCATTATGCAACAAAATAATCGTGTGTCAGATTCACAGTTAACTGTTCCCAAGAAGAAATCACTGCATACCTCAATGACAATTTGTCATCTCCACTTTATAGCACACTGGATTACTGGAAAACAAATTGAAAATTTCCAAAACTAAAAACATTAGCCGCTAAATATTTGCGTATTCCATGTATAACATATTTCTCGAAAGCTTCTTTAGCACAGCTGGACTCATAGGTGACAGAAAAAGAAGTATACTTTACCCCGAAATACTGGGAATGTTAGTGTTTCTGAACAAAAACTTATAAAAGAAACTGTTTGAAAATGCACTTTGCTTTTAAATGTCTAATGTAGAGTTTAAAAATAAGTGCATTGATGGTTTTAAATTTTGTCTTATTCAATACGTGCACCCAATTAATTAATTTCATTGGCATTACACAATTCTCCCAACATTTTACTTTGTATTGAAAGTAGAAGCAGAAATGACGGTATCGAGTATCGAAGTGTCGGGTTTCATAGAAGATATCTTGTATCGGTATCGAGTATCCAGAAAAAGTGGTATGGACCCATCTACAATATATACACATCATATTCAACAACAACAGGATTTAAGCCATTTAGGCTTGTTCCAGTCTCATACATCAAAACTGTTTAGTCTATCTTCAACCTAATCATATTTCTTTTTCCTGTAGGTTTATAGGCCACAATTAATCTGCAAGTGCAGTAATTATCCATCGTTTCTCCATGGTCCCCCCAATTATTCCGATATTGGTGAATTTTTTCTATTAAATTGAAGATCTTTAACTCTTCGACATAGTCCAACATTCGGAACTGTATAGAAGTGTTGGGACAGGCATTACTTTATAATATTGTAGTTTTGTATCTCGTCTTGTACTTTTCACCTTTATTTCTATGATATCGCACATATGATTAAGTCTATTAGTTTAGCTTCTTATATCTTCATTTGTGAGGTATGACACATTGCAGCCTAAGTACTTAAACATTTATTTGTTCTAATGTTTTTCCTTGTAATACTATTTTCGCTCGTATTGTTTCTGATCCTCTGAAAGCCAGGACTTTAGTTTTATTGGTTGAAATTTTTAGTTTCTAGTTTTCACTGGCTTTATTTAATTGATATAGAGCCTTCTGAAGGTATATCTCTGAGCCATTTACAAAAACTAAGTCATCTGCAGATAGCATTACGTCGAAAATAATACTATTTATTTTTTAATATATCTAAATCATTCAGTCATTCTCTGACTACGTCACTAATATATAAATTAAATAATATAGGTGACAACGCACACCCTTGTCTAATATTTCTATCTAGTTCTGCTCTACCTTCAGGCCTGCATCTATCATTAAAGCTCCGAATACCCTTACTAGGAGTTAAGTGAAACCACGTGTTGTTCGATGTACCTACTTACATACCTTCAGGAACAATTCAATATTTACTAGGTTTAAAACTAATGTTGCCTCTCTTGGAGGGCTGGGCAACTGGTGATCAGTGAGAGCAGGCTGCTCACGGCGTTACAACGATAACTGAATGTTTAGCTCGTAAAAAAATGAAGGTCGCTCAAGCTATCCCGTGAGTTTTGAAGGCCTACTTTATTGTGTATCATTTCTGGCCAGCTTCATGCGCTCTTATGGCTCGTTGGGAGCTCTTGCTGTACTGAAGTGTGTGTAGGATTTTGCATTCATTTTCGTATTCAGCTGCTTCTAATCTGCCTTCACTATACTGTGAAATAAATGTAGTTCTCCAGGTAGCTTAGGCGAAAGCATCATGCATGTGATAGAAATTAAACTGACTTATTCCGATTCGATAAATATAATATTTTACTCATAGTCAACCGTCAACAAAATCCCCGAATAGTTTCGGTATAAGTATAATATGGATGTTGTTGTACAACGTAGTGTCGCTAGATGGCAGCACTATTCCATGTGGTGAGCGCTGTTTTAACTTCTGCTAGTCATTCTTTTGCATTATATTTAAACTCGACAGTTCTTTAAATTGTATGCGGCTAGCTTGGAAGTGTAGCCTGTAGCGCACCAGATTGAGGGGATTTCCTGCTGTAATCTAGAAATTTCCCTTTAACCAACTTGCGCCAATACAAATTTACATGGACGTTCGTCACAGCTGATTTATTATTATTATTATTATTATTATTATTATTATTATTATTATTATTATTATTATTATTATTATTATTATTATTATTATTATTATTATTATTATTATTATTATTATTATTATTATTATTATTATTATTATTATTATTATTATTATTATTATTATTATTATTATTATTATTATTATTATTATTATTATTATTATTATTATTATTATTATTATTATTATTATTATTATTATTATTATTATTATTATTATTATTATTATTATTATTATTACTATTATCATTATCATTATTTGTTATTTATTATTATTATTATTATTATTATTATTATTACTATTATCATTATCATTATTTGTTATTTATTATTATTATTATTATTATTATTATTATTATTATTATTATTATTATTATTATTATTATTATTATTATTATTATTATTATTATTATTATTATTATTATTATTATTATTATTATTATTATTATTATTATTATTATTATTATTATTATTATTATTATTATTATTATTATTATTATTATTATTATTATTATTATCATCATCATCATCATCATCATCATCATTTGAATTGCTATTAATCCTTTGCTGATAAATATATATGTATAATCACAATTATAGTTATATATAGTGTTAGTATAATTAACAAGATTGAATTCTATACAACGGTGCGTGTTACGTGAAAACTGTTGTCATTTTTTAAAACAGCGTGTACTTTTCCATGTAACCAGCCAATATTTGCTTCTTAGTGATAAGCCTGTACTGTTGACTTTGCACACGTAGAATCTTGATTGGTATATTGTGTTTCTTTCTGTGGGCGAGGATCCATAATTCCGAGAGCATCTACTGTCTTTATATGATATACTGTGGGTGTTGATAATGCTGTAATGAATATTTTATTAGTTTTAATATGTTGACTATATACGGATTGTTCAAAATGATCTTTTTCATACAATAAGGCTTAATCTTAACATTCCTGTGCATTACTACACGAAATTGTATAAGTTGTTCAATTAATTACCAGATGGTAACAATTGCGTAAGAACAACCTTAGGGGCACTTTATTTAAAATGTGTCCTTATGATTTATTGCAACTACTTTTAAGTTGCAACTTTTTATGAATTATGGCTTGTAAGCTCCACAACATCAAAACAAGAATGTGTCTATAGTAATAATTTATCTAAACAAATACATTGATTTATTGTTTTGTTTCCTCTACAAAAAGTGGGACTTGCTAACCTAGACATGTTTACTACTCATCAAACACACTAATTTGTTGCTTTTTTCATCTATATACTGTGTTATATTAGTAAATAACACAATACTATAAGACATTTAGCATGTTGGCTTTTTAAGGTAGTATTGAAAGAATCATGTGTTATATCATTTTGTAAGATGCATCCTCAGTATAGCAGGTTGTTTTACTACAGATTTTAACTTGGTGTTGAATGCATTTGAGCTGAACAAGCTTTGAACTGCTTATTCTATCGTCGTCACTTGTGTAAATGGTTTAAGCTTTGTGTGGTGCGACCATATTTTTCTCGTCTTCGATTATTGAAATTACATTTTCTTTACCATACATATTACCATGGTGATGCAAATGTGTAACTAAATATTTATATGTTTGCCCTCTGTTTGGGTAAACGGTATTCTTGAGTGTTTGAACTGAAGCTTTGGATCTATTTGAAAACCACCAATTTAATAAGCAGTGCAATTTTCAATAGTGCACCACCATCACCACCCTTACTGATGTTACAGATCGGATTCCGGATCAAACAATGCGCAGCGCTATTTGTTTTACGGTTTTAACGTTTAGTGTGTGCAGTACAGATTCCCCAGCGTTTCTTTTATCACTGATTTAATTCAAACGTCGGCAGCGTGTGATCACATCACCATATTGCATGTAGTTATGGGGATTAATTTGTTTTAAAATGATGTTGGAGGCACTAATACAAATTTTCATGTTATGATTACAAATGGCATATGGCTTTCCTCTAAAATAGAACACCAATCAAAGAGAATTTGTGCTGATTTTCACTCTTTCGAGGGAGAGGGGCGTGAATGACGCTGCAGATGAATTGAACACAAACTCCATAGCCATAATTTCCATCCAGTTTTATTATGCGCTTTTAAAAATGGTGCCTTGGTGGTACTTACAAGCCTCTGGCGAGTTTTAAAATTAATTTGAGAGCTTTTATTACCTACTAAAATGGTCGAAAACCCTGTAAGTGAAAAAAGTATTAGGTACTCATAAACCTAAAAGTACGAAGTTACCTACATAATCGAATCATTCATGAGCACATATCACCACAGCCAACCCCCACGGTATTACTATGCTTATATAGATTGCATGTATTAGTTATTGTAGTCATAATTATATTTATAACACACTACTCATCACTGTTATGGTATTAGCAGACATAAAAACGTATTTTAGACAGTTGATAGCAAAAGTCGGACTTTTAGCAATTCACGACAGTGTTAAAAGTACAAAATTCTTCCATTCAGTGCTCAAAAGCTTTTGATAATGCCAACTTTGGGTCCTTACAGAATCTGACCATGGCCTCGTTCAAGTAGGCTACGAACCTCAGCTGTACAATGCTTATACAAAATGGTGAGTCATTTGAGTGTGAATATGGATTGTGCTGAACCTATTGAAGTTTTACAAGCAGCGGAGAGACTGAAATTAGAATTGTTATCCGAAAAATCAAGAAACCAATACAACATTGCAAACAACAGATTCTGCACTGGTGCAAGGTAAAAAACATATTTTTTCCACTGCCTTCTTTGTGTAGAATGTTGTGGTTTTGTAAAAGTTATCGTGTTGTTAACACTGATGCTAAGAAAAGCAACAACTGAACATCGCAGCCCAATGACTATCATGACCATGAAAAAGTAAAACAATAATGTATATTTACATATAATATATCATATACCTATAAATATTCAGCATTGTCTAAAAATAGTGTATGATGCACGGGTTAAAAGGGTTTTATTTTGTTCGCAGGTTTCCTCAACTCCTCGGCCTGAGGCCTCGTTTCGGAATCACACCTACTCACAAAATAAAATGCTCCTTTTAGTCCTTGTATCATAAACAAGTATTATAGTTGTAAAGACTTCATCATCGTCTTCAAAACAATCACGTTTATTACTGGCATAAAGCAATAACATAAGTTGTAGACCTGAAGATTTTGCTGTTACCTTGGGTTAATTCCCAGAGAATATTAAGTTTAGAAGTTTGCCAAAGGAGACTTTTAGTGTCTTATAGATAGTAAACTACCTATTTGGTTTCTATATTAAATAACCTTTTAGTTAAGTACTCTTTTCCTTTAACTCAAACGTAGGTACATTTGTTTCGCTTTTAGTTGCCTTGGGGATTAAGGGACCTGGAACTGAAAAATTACCGAAAAATTATTAAATTTACGACTTTTAGCTCTAAGCATATAAATATTCCCCAAATCTACAGTCTTAGGTTATGAGGGAAATATTTAGACTCAGCAATTTTTGAAGGTCTAGGCAAGCTTTAAGTACCATGTGAGCTACATTTAAATGTACCGTTTCAGTCTAAATTGTTGGCAGTATTTGAACAAAATGTGCGCCAAAAAGGGCTCAAAACAACCAAATTCAGGAGAAAGGATTGTTTACGCGGCATCTTGCCCCAAGGAAAAAAAAAGAAAACTATGAATCTAAGGAGATAGATTACTGGACAAACTAGGGAAGGTGTGACAAACAGATAACCCGTCAGATTTTTTTTTTTTTTTTTTTTCTTTTTTTCCCCAATTAACGTCCTCCAACATTGTGTCATATCGGACGAATGTATGAAATGAAATGGGTGAAATGATGCTCAAATGAGCCCGAGGTCCATGGAGCTTTAAGTTACCGACATTTGTCTTCTCAGGGTAGGGAAAACCTCGGGAAAAAACCTTACCCGGATAACTTACCCTAAGCGAGATTCGAACTCGCGACCTCTTGAACGTGAGGCAGACACGCTAACCATCACGCTACCGAGGCGGGCAACCCGTCTGCTGATCATGATGCATGTGTATAGAAGAATTGTTTTTCTTGAATTTACATTTTTAATACACTATTTGCTCCATTGGCATTAAATGTACTATGCTCCTAGAACTGGTCCAGCATGTGCTCCGTTTATATGACTTCAGCTTGAGTCCTTGGTTTCAAAATCTGAAAACATGATTAGCTTTAAAAAATTAAATTCAAAAGAAAAGCTTAAGACATTTGCAATGCCCGTCAAGGAAAAGGAATGAATTTCTTTAAGAGCAACAATTTTTTCTTCCTGCCAGAGATTGATGGTGCGTGTTGGACAATTAGAGTTTATGAAATAATAAAGCTGTTGTGATATTTTAGTTTTTGATGCGCAAGGAACATTTTGAATATTAAAGTACTTTTGCATTGTGAATAAATTGAATAATTAATACCCTCAAAACTATAAAACAGATTGTGCTGGAACTTTGTGTGCTGGTTTACAACATAAATGCCCTCAAATGTGGGAAGTATTGATTTCATACTTATAAAAATATAGGAAATACAAATCTCAGTCCTAGTGTCCCTTAAATACTATCATGGTTATTTTTGGTGTGACCGAGTGGGATAGCTCTCTGGCCCGCATTCTCGAGGTCACGAGTTAGATCCCCGTGGCCGACCTTCCTGACACATGGGGTTTTTTCGGAGATTTCCGCGGGTCGCTAGGCGAATGCTGCGAAGGATTTCCATATCCTCCGAATTTCCTGTCCCTCCATTTCGTTATGTAAATCATTTCGTTTCACACTTTATTCCCTTTGGTTTCTTTCAGACTTGGAAGCGTCGGCGAGCGTCGCGGCAACAGCACGCAAGGGAAACAAATGTGCCCTGGAAATCTCGTCCCCCGGACTGGACGGCAAGCTACCGGTTTTCGGGCCCCAATGGGATGACACAAGCTCGGGAGTGCAGGGGAGCTAAGCCAGCCACCACCGGGGTGCTTCTAACTGGGAAAATGTAGGGACCCTGCCAACTGCTCTGTTGTGGCAACGTTCCATTCGCCTCATCCGTTCTCCCGGGGGTGCCTCGTCAGGAGCACAGGCACAACAGATCGCCTTTGTGTCAAGGTGCAAACTCCACCTGCGCAAGTTGTCATTGAGTCATCTTTGGTGTGGCAGAACAGATTTGGAGCGGCATTGCCAAAAGGGTGCCGGTTCTACTCTGTTGCTAAATCTTGTCAATATGCTCATGGAGGTCTACTTGGTTTTAAGGACATATGTTGGGTGTCCCAAAAAACAATGACAACGCTTAGTATGCTGTGCGAGATGCCAAACCGATCGATTTTGTAGTGGGAACCCTTGTCCGGAAACGAACGGTTTGGACGCTGGAGAGCGTCGAAGTTGAGAACGAACGGTTGTGACAATTTGTTAGCATTCATTTTAGTATCTTAATACGGAAGGTAGTTACCCTTTAGCCATCTGTGTGCTGAGATGAACGGTCTGAGCATAATAATATTCCTGCGCATGCGCTAAATTCCTCCATATAGTCTTTGGTGCGTATCCTACTGCGTTACATGTGTAGTTTGCAGTACAGTAACGTTTTTAACACCAGTGCGACACGTACCAGCCAACAGCTGCTGAAATGGCCGACATGAGCTGCAGCACACTTTGATGTCAGTGTGTGGAGTCATCTCAACGTCGCATATTCAAATCGATGTATTGTAGAGGTGGACCAGTTCCCTAGCCAGCACGGTCTCCGGATCTGACACCTCTCGACTATTTTCTCTGGGGTTGTACGAAGAGTATGGTACTCCTGTAACGTCAGTGGAGGACCTTATGGCTCAAGTCTACGAGGTGATTGAAAATCTCCAGACAACCACAGGTATTAAGTCATGTGCATGAGGTTCACCACCGCCGATATAGGCTCTGCAATGACCAAGGACGTGCGAAGTTAGAAGCTCGTTTGTAATGTAGACAGCTCGATGTTGGGTTTGTTGACGAAATGTGAACGTACACTCATCTCACACTTCGATGCCCTACAGCGTCCAGACCGTGCATTTCCGGGCAGGGGTTCCTGTTTGAAAACCAATCAGTTTGCCATCCCATGCAACATACTAAGCGTTGTCGGTGTTTTTGGGACACATATATATATATATATAATCTTCACCTGTAAATTTCCGAACAGCGGAGTGCACATAAATGAATACTAGAAATGCATTTATTCTCTCTGTATCTCATTTTGTGTATCATTTATATAAACAGGACTATAATTATTCAAAGCTGGAAATACTTCTATAGTGGATTTCTTTTAATCAGTCTGTGGAGTTAACATAGAGCTCAATTCAAAACAGTAAAATTACTATCGGAAAATCCATTTAACTTTTACGGTTTTCAAAGATGTAACTGGAGTTCCCTGGATGGGTTTTAAATATAAATATTTACCAACAATTTTTATTTACAAACCCTCCTTAATAAAGTAATACATTATATTTATTCAATAAAGCTTTAATGTATACTATAAATGTTTGCATTATTTCATATTTATCGACTATATATATACACACCCACAGGAAGTAAATATTTCTTTCTTTGCATAATTGTTCTGCTCTCCAGTAAAACATAAGTGCCAAAGCCAAACTACCAATAAATATTCATACTTATGCTATTTTATTTAGGCATTTAATAATTTGAGTTACCCTTGAATGATCTGTATGCGTGTTCAGCTTTTCTTTCTAATAAATGTTTTCCATTACTGCACGCAATTATCGCAACTTATTTATGGGTATTAGGAAGCTGAGGGGGATTTTGGCACTAAACCTTACATGAGGGCTCATTGTGGTTCTCGGACATAGGTGGGATCCCTAACATTTCTAAATATGATATCCTGGCTCTAGTGGGAACCCAACAGCCATACCACTTTCCATAGGGAGGTCTCACGGGGAACATCAGACACCGAACCTCAAGACAGACAGTTCCTCAAACTCCACCGCTACACTCCTCCTCTCCGTCGACTCGCCTGATCCTTCGACCATGAAACATGATAAGGAAATGAAATTACATGAAATACGGGTTAGTTGCTATTAGCTGGAAGTAGATACAAGTAAAGGCAAGTTATTGTCTTCGTTATAAATACAGGGCGCTTCTTCGGTACCCAGTCAATTTAAACGCATCTAGTGCTGCAGAGAATATTCAGACTTCACTCACGCCACACTTCTCCTAACTGCTCAAATGTGTGTTTGATGCTCTAATACAGTTACAAAATGGGAGGCTAAAGCAATATAAACGTGCATTTACGTAACATTGTAAATAAACAGACGTATACATTACTATTAGCTACATAGTTACCGTTTCAAGGTTTAGCTACATTTTTATCAAAGTAAACATTTGCCCTATGACTAGGGAAAGGAGAGAACAAATAAATTAATAAATAAACGAATAAATAAACAAAATCTGAATTATTCAATGGAGGGGACACCTCTACATTGATCCAACGTTGTCACCCTCAGGAGGAGAAGCCGTTGGAGACTACAGACCACAAGCAGGCTAGGCCACACACACGCGTAGAGATCTCTAACGATTCCAAGTTTTATGATCCTGTCACACAGGCACGCTGCTCAAAGAAGGCTTCGCTCTGTTGGAACAGGGAAGAACTAGATCCACCAAAGACAAATCAGAGAAACCTGCCATCTGGTAGAGCCAATAAGAACTTTCCAATGAGCAAGTTGCCCCGTCAACTGTCCAACACCGACCGACACTTCACAGGGGAAGCGGAATGATAGGAAATGAGGGAAAGGAACATTTCGGTAGAAAATTAAGCACCCCAGCATTCGCTTTATCAACCAGAAAAAGAAACGAAGAGCCCATGATTAGTATGATCCAGGAATCGAACCTAAAATATTCCGAATACCAGATTCCCACGCGACCGTGAAGTCATCTTGGTCCTTCAAATAAACATTCTTTGACGAAGATAAATCAAATGTAGATATCAAAGAAAAATAAATATGTTTTATATGAGAAAATCGCAGTCTAAGGGTTTGGGAATTTTTAACACCTCTCGGAATGAAAGGATGAATACGTATATGTTATTTGCAAAAACTGTAGCGGAGGTGAATCGCTGGACTTCTGAAACATTTCTGTATATAATTTTGGATAGCAACATTTGCAATGTTATTTCCTCCTCGATTCTTATTATTCTAGAAGAAACTTCTACTTAAAAAGCTTTGGCTCGCTTTTTGCCTTTTATTTTTCGCAATTCTTGAGAATGCAGGATAATGCTTTAAGAAAGTGAAGATGAATTTACGCCATGGAGCGGTCATAAATTTCAAGGAAACATATTTCATGCTAATGTCCAAAGTTGAACTCGCATTAAGCAAACTCCATGCTACTTATATGCATAGAGATGCGTTTTGTATTTCGCTTTAGCACACATGTAATAGAATAAATTGTTAAATATCTCTCCGGCTCTCTCCCCATAGGAAAATGTTTTTGTGCCAGAGAGAGAAAGGAATAACAATCAAAGCCAACGATTCTAAAGTTGTCTTCCCATATTTTCTTTATGTTTACTAAAATGCCTCCAAGATACCATGATTTTAGAAAGTTTTAAACGAAGAAGCAAACAAGCATATTCCGTGCCTATAGCAGTATCTCTACACTGCAGAAGTTAAACATCAGAAAGTTTGTTTTCTAAATAAGCGATGCCATGAGCTAGGATATCTGATGTTACTTTGTTTCTGTGGTTGTTCCTATGGTCTTAGTCTGCAACATGAATGATACAGAGGTTAGTAATTACCGTTGACACATTGAAGCATTGATTTTTATTGAGGATCATAGTTCCATTGTTTAAGAGTATACCTAGGACACCGAACGAGATGGGTCTCAGTAACATGCGAAGCTCATCTTGCGGAGGTCCTGGGTTCCATTCCTGGGGATGGTCACTCTAACCATGAATTTTTCGTAGTTGCCTCTCTTTGGCAACACTAATGCTAGTTCTTTTACATGCATTTCCTTTCACTCATTTCCTATTATTTCGCTTCCTCTTTCACGTTTTACGTAGGCTTAGGAACTATGCAGTGTGGATCGATGGCCGACAGATGGCACAGATACTTGCTCGTTGGAAAGTTCTTCTCGCGATCAACAAATGACAGCCTTCTCCCAGCCGTCTCCGGTGAGTCGAGTTCTCCCCAATTCGGCCTGAGAGATACCTCTCAGAGATGTCCGCCGGAGGGACTAGGTCATTACTGTCAACCCTTATTACAGAACTTACACTACTAACTAGGGTGGGGGGTGTGCTTTATGACCACCACTGGTAACAAAATGTCTGAGCAATTTTTAAAACAAATTTATTTTAAAATTGGGTATTATATCTTGTCATATTTATAAAGGTAATACATATTTCACATTGTTTAACTATTTACTTTGTACTTTTTTACATGAGACACATTATATCAACGGAGGATGCTTTATAACCACCTTCACAATTTGTCGTTTCTTAAAAAAGACCAACAATGAAAACTGTGAATCATTACGTAGTTCAGTAATGGAAACAATGACTGAAAGTAACCATTAACTCCAGGCCTTTAATCAAATAATTAAAGGACAATTTAAAAATTACAGAAGGTGGGCATAAGGTACCTTCTTGGTATTCCTAGGATTAAGCTTGAAATTGTTAGGGTCCCCTTCGGGTCTCTGTCGGAATTCCTGCGGTTCCTTCATACCATCCGTTCCTCCTGGAGCGGTAATCACAAAAGAATCACATTGGTTCGAGGTGCATCTCCGTTCTCTGGTTAAGGGTCACAAGTCACACATGGAAAACAATTGAATATCGGAAAAAATATATATTTCAGCGGGATATGTGGACAAGCGCCTGTTGCTCTATAGATAGTCCATTAGGATTTTTTTCCACCACTCATCGTCCGTCCAATCCATGTCACTCCAATTGCCTTCCAGGTAATTTTCCACAAGCCTGTCTAGCTGCCACATTCTTCAGTTCGTATTCAGTAGCAAACATATTCTTCTTCATCTTCAAATATTCTTATGTCCAACAGTTAAACATTTTCATACATACATAGTTGCTGCTCAATTTATACACACAAAAGTTTATTGTCTCTACTTCTCCACTTAACCACTGCATTTCACCCCAAACTGTAATATGCATACTTCGCTGAAAATTCACCTTTGAGGTCTCCTCAATAAAGAGGAAGTTATCCCTATATTGCTGAGTCCTTGTATCCATGTGTAGTAGAAGTTGGTTAAACATCAAAATTAAATAGCAAGTTCATTTCCAAGGATGCGACATGAAGAAGAAACTAAAAAAATAAGCCCCGGCACAACAGCCTATGAAAAGTTAAGCCTTACCGCCCAGCCGTTGCGTCCCCCACCTCGGCCCACTACAAGTGGCATTGGTGGGGTGCAGTACTGGAGGGTGGTACGTGGTCAGCGTCCCGATCCCTCCCGCCCAGTTGTACGGTCTTCACGACCTGGAGCCGCTACTTTTCCATCAACTAACTCCTCAATTGGTCCCCCCCGGGACTAACGAGACTGAGTGCACCCCCCTGTTGATTACTTCTAAATCAGTTTTTTTGGCACTTCACCCATTATTTACTTACATGCAAAAAATATAAGATACCCTACAACTTCAAAACGCTACGCGTAATAATATTTTTGAGCCCCTCGTGTACAAATTGTCAGTATTTGAACTACCTGAATCAAACTTTGAACATTGAAGCTTTAAGCGAAAGTACGTTAATGAGATACTTCCGACTTTTAACAATCCTTACTGTCGACCCGTACTCATGGAATATATCAATGATAGGTAGAGAGAAACTTGTGTCCGGCTAACATAAGGAATCAGTCAACTAGTATTTTACAATTAAAAACTCAGAATAAATAATAAAATAAAAACACAATACATGTTCGTAATATAAAAACTTTGAACACAACACAATTCATTAAATTCAAATGTCATAACAGCACTTATTATATAGTAAGCGCAAAACTGGACTAAGGCGCACATGCCGTTAGATGGGTGACCTACCTTCCCAAAAAATAAGGCGCGGCTGACTCACCTGATATATATTGATATATATCAATACACAAATACTTTAATCAAAAGCACGAATAATTAACTTCTAATAAATATCTAATATATTATTTTTCACATACAACATAAAACATAACACTTAACACAAAACCATACATTCTTTGTTATTAATTTTTCCTTTTTTATTATGTATTAATATCCAATAACACTAGCCGACAAAATTCAACTTTGTAAAATGTTGGAGCACAAAATGGGTTATTCTTATGTATTATGACTTGCTGAACACGAATCTGGAATTAGTTTTTCCACAGCAGCCACAATTTTTTGTGTAAATGGTACTAGTCACTAATTATATTCGGTTAACAATACGGTTTCGTCTGTAAATGTTAATATATCAACACAAAGATCGTGGAATGCTAATGAAACATGATTTCATATATATCTAAATTATTTTTGGACCTTTGTTATGCCTCTTTGCCATTACTCCCTACATTAGTGTATGACAGAAGTCAGCCATCATACTTGTTGCACATTGCCCCTGATAGCGTTGCTCCAATGCAGATATGGTCTGATGAAATCTTTCCTCATGTTCATCGGAGACTTGTCCATGAGTACCAGCAGGACATGAATTCAAGTGTGAGTGAAGAGTGTGCATTTTTAACTACGGGTTACAACGGAAATTAAGGTAAGGTTGTAGTAGTCCGTTGACTATGGTCTGCCGTCTTGTTTACAAACAAATGAGAACACAGTTTTCTGAAAGAATTCAAAAGTCCAGTGCAAGAGTATTCAAAGGTTTGTCAATTGCAACAACGAACGGCTTTATAAGTTCAAGTGTTATGTGAAATGGGGGTGATAAAATATCTTTCAATTTCACCAATGGAACCTTTGCTACATTCTTGCAACCAGGTTCCATTTGTGTACGAGCAGTCCAAATCCTTCTGTTGTAGTCACTTTTCTGCTCACGGTTATCCCATTCACAAAGAAATCAACATTGCTTTGTATACCCAGATTGTAGTCCTGTAAGTGTCCCAATTATTTTGAAGTCAGCACAAATTTGTCACTCGTGGATGTTATATTGAGTTTTATTCAACAAGTGTTCCATACTGTGGTATGTTTCTTTCATTTTAGTGCACATAGGCTATGGGAACAGGAGGATATACATTGCTATTGTGAAGGAGTACCACTTTGAGGCTAGTTTTGGAGCCATCAAGGATCAGTCTCCATTCCACTGGTATAAGTTTCATTCCCAAGCATTAAATAGATCGTTCACGTCATTGCAGTAACGTGGAGTCTTCTATGACAAAGAATGGTGCGAAGGCAGCTACGATGTCAAAAGCAAGAAACCCTAGCACCTTTGTCTAGTAAATTCCGCTGTTTTAGACGTGAACCCAAAAGTTCAGCTTCTGCCTAGAAATATTGAGGTCCCTAGTAAGGTCATTCTAATAATTTTGTGCCAGATATGACACCAGTTCTTTGTATGCTAAATCAGAGCTGGCATTCTCCTTGTCTGTACTACAGACTGGGTTTCATCTTTGAAAGACCATGTCTCTGGAGGAACGGGGACAGGTAAGGGTGACCTGTGTGGTCCGGTTCGAACAGCTGACTTGATGTAGGGATAGTTGATCTTCTTTCTGTCCTTGCGCTTCTTCCCTGATATTTTAACCATACAGAAATAGCAATCATCTATATGATTGGTCGGTTCCCTACATACAATCGGAATTGCAAAAGGCATTGCAACTTTACTTTTTTTCTACACCCAACCATTAAGATGAGACGAACAGTTCAAACAGAATATGTGGTGCTCATTTTCACTCCTGGTTAGCTAACTTGCACCCGAAATAAAAATCATACAGCTTCTTAGATACGGGTGTCATATGTTGTCTGCACGATTTAATACTGAACTCTTCACAGTTTATCGTGTGATTCTTAAGAAATCTACCTAATTGCGTTTTATAATCATTAATGAGGTATGTTTAAAACTGTGGGTGCTGAAAAGATACAAATAGCATATTCAAGCTTGGGGGTCCAAATGCATAAGAAACATCCGTCTTCATCCTTGAAAAATTTTCATTATAGACCAGTGTAATTAATAACTAATTCCTAATTACTTTCTAAATTTACAAATGACTAATTCTAAATGTCTAAGTTGCCCCCGAAATTCGTTAATTAATACTAGTTCTAAACAACAACTCAGAGTAGGTAATTATTCTCGATGGTCAGAGATTGTATGTTTTTACAAAGTGGTTGACTTGGTGATTTGGGACCGAGAGATCTTGATACACCCCACCTTCATATTCGCCCACCGACCAGAGCAAATCACGAAAAAACGAAGGTCGGAGTGGGCAGTCGAGGGGAATCGAACTCGAATAAGAGCCTCATGGATTATCGCAGAGTCATCTGGTTCGATTGCAACAGACATTATAGGTAGTGTCATACTGCGGTTTTGACTACCGTTAAATATTTTGGAACTGTATCGGCGCCTAAAATGTAAGCTTTAAGTGGTTTAGCATTTGGTATCTGGTTATTAGAGAAGTTTGATCTAGCATGGTAAAAGAGCTTAGGCACTCCAGTGAAAGCTTAGCATGTGCCATGGAAGGATTTAGTAAGATCGGAAGGAGGGATGGGCGTCTGGACGAATAGTGGACCGGAGAACCAGTCAGAAGCGGAGTCTACAGCCTGAGTAATGGGAGATCACGGAAATTGAATTGGTGTAGAGAAATGAGGCGAAGTTTGTGCGAGTGTGTAGATGCTCGCCAAGCGTTCTCTCTTCCCCTCTTCCCTTCTTCCTCATCTTATTGGCCTGGAACACCACCAGACGAGCCCTGCTCATCTACTATCCTTGAAAAAAGACATTTATCGCATAACAGGAGCGCTGCGATGCGGAAAGTAACAATAGCCAATAATGACCTAATATATTAGTATTTCCTAAAGATCAACAATACTGAGAATCTGTAGTTAGCAGATTACTATAACGGAAATTTTATTCCAGAATTTGTTCTGTGGTATTGAGTGTTTTGACAAATGTAATTTCGCAACTGTAAAATCCTAAGAATTATTCTCCAGCTCTGAATGAACAACAGTTTAACATTTGAATTAAAAGATATATATGAAGTAAGTGATACACAGTTTACGGGAAGAGTGAGGTATAGCAGTTTTTTCATACGATATGTATAAACTTTTTGTCACTTCCATTTGTTATTATATGTAACCTAAAAGGAATACACAACTAAAATTGAGTAGCAATTGACATTTGTATTCCATGACTTCAAAAACACCAAGTGGTCATACATTCAAAATGTTTTCTGACCTTTTATATTACAAATACCTATATTTATATAATGGACGTTAAAAATGTTTTTCATTTCGAAATCTAAGGTTTTTGAAAATTATTTTTTCATTGTGTTCACTTTTTGGAAATGTTTCACAACTTCCACTTTATATCCAATTCCTCTGCAATTTGTCATGTAGATTTTCAAAACACAAACAATTAAATCTGCTATATAATTGTTTGTTCTTTTGAACAGTTTTTGAATTACTAATTTTAAAGCTGAATGAACTTAAAGAAAACTAGAAATTTCAAATGCCAAAATTTAAATATTATTTTCTTTAGAACTAAGGCTAGTAAAACAAAATTATATGAAGGATTTGTACGTTATTAAGAGGTAAATGTAATAGAATTTTTAAAAGCAGCAATTTTTAACAGAGCATCGTTTGGCATAGAACAATAAAATCCAAATTTAACATTTTATAACCTGAAAACTAAAAAAGGATACCTATATTAAGTTAATCCATGATAACTGATTATGCTTTCATACATGCTTTGTGCCCGCCTCGGTAGCATGATGGTTAGCGTGTCTGCCTCACGTTCAAGAGGCCGCGAGTTCGAATCTCATGATTTTAGAAAGTTTTAAACGAAGAAGCAAACAAGCATATTCCGTGCCTATAGCAGTATCTCTACACTGCAGAAGTTAAACATCAGAAAGTTTGTTTTCTAAATAAGCGATGCCATGAGCTAGGATATCTGATGTTACTTTGTTTCTGTGGTTGTTCCTATGGTCTTAGTCTGCAACATGAATGATACAGAGGTTAGTAATTACCGTTGACACATTGAAGCATTGATTTTTATTGAGGATCATAGTTCCATGATCTAACCGACAAAATATTGAATGTTGTGTTTACAGAGGAATAGGGATCTATTCAGTGGATGTCACGGTCTGGTGTATGTGAAATAATATATTGTGACCAATAAGTTCAGTTACTTTTTATGGCACTTTATTTCATCTAAAACTGAATCACAAATCACAACAGGTAACCTTGGAATTCACAGCTGCTCTGTTCATAACTATCAACTCACTAAAATTTCTTCAACACTAACTTCTCTGTCCGCGCCGATTCGCTTATATAGCTGAGAACTGGTTACCGCCAATCACTCTAGAAATTCATGTTTCTCGAAGCTTCTCGTAAAAGCTCGGCATTCAGAGCTTCTCGAACTATCTGGAATCGGCCTTTGTTTTTGCCACATGTTGCCTAGCAGCGTAGTGGTGTGAGATACATGATCTCGAGCGTCCTTTGATATGTGGCTGCCACCACAGTATTTTACTTCCAGATCTTGTTTATTGTGCCTTAGAGAGTTCGCCTACCACTAGGTGGCCCGGGTTCGATCTCAGGGACTCGCATGTGGTATTTATGGTGGACGAAGCGGCCTCAGGGAGGGTTTTCTCCGGGTTCTCCGGTTTCCCCCCCCCCCCAATCATTCCCCCAATTGCTCCATTATCACATTTCCAGTTTCATTTATCCAATTTCATATTATCCTCTTCCTCATTATCATACCTGGTGTTTAGCTGACCACCTGCTTCCAGGTCTTCACTGTGTCTGGTTCATAGGTTCCTCTGCTTCCCGACAGGCATCGGACCCTAGACACTGGCTTGTAAGTCCTAGGGGGTGTAAGTTCTACATAAGAGGAGGATAATCAAGTGAAGAAAAAAATAAGGATCTTGTTTATTTATTTACTTTCTAATGTTGTCATCCTGATGAGGAGTGAATATCTGCAAAACAATAGTGGAGGTAATGAAGCAACTAACGAGTGACAGTTTTGAAGAAATAATTGAATAACGCTTCTGGTGGAAAATAAATCTAACTGAATAGGAGGATAAAAAGAATAGGTCCTAAGAAATACAGGAAGCCATATGTAAGAAAATATATTTTCTACCAGGAAAATGTATATCGGAAAAGGTGTATGGAACAACAATGTAAGTTCAATTTTAACATAAGTACATTTTTGTTTTCATTTCGATATTTATGCTTAAGATTCTAAAATTGATTGGTTACATTTAATTGCACGTTTTAGCTAAATTACAAAATGTGCCTTTTACTAACTGTAAAATCATCATTATCATATTTTAAACTCACATTATATACGTAACAAAAACGATGGAGTTATGATCGGTTTGGTTTGATTTGGTTTGGGAGTGTTTAACGCCTGCTTTTGCTATATACGGCACCGGTTTCCAGAGCAAAATAGTATTCAATTGTTCTAAATTGTTAATTCTAATATGTTTTAGGTTGAACTATGGCGCTTCCTGAATCAATGTCAGAAAGAAATCAAACAAGTGAATTCACTGCATATATGAAAGTTCATTCCGCCACAGTTCCGCGAATTTTATTACAATTTTAGAGCAACCGAGTGATATTAATGTGTTTCATGAAAAACTCAAAATGATTGACAGTGCAACATTTCAAACTGAATCAGTGTTGGCGGTGTATTTTCCAGGTACACGGTGTCCAGAAGTGTAAATGAAGCGCACATTAGATCATTTTTGTTTTCTCTACTACGTATAGTAAGTGGGTATTGCATTCGACCTAAAAATGTCTTGATTTCACCTCAAATATATGTTTTGAGGCCCCCAAATTCAAACAATATCATTTTTAGAAAATGATCCGTGTGTGTATGTCTTTGTGAACAGCATAACTCAAAAACGAAAAGTTGGTTCAAAACCAAGCTTGGTATTTAAGTTTAATATCATTCATGAATGCAACACAAAGATTTTGAAGAGATTTCTTCCATCCTAAACTACTCTTTACATGTGAAAGTTTACGAAAGTTTTGATTTTCTCAAAAATTACTAATGATCTTGATTAAAATGTAATATGTTTAAGATACCTTTATGGCAATAGAATGTATATTTTTAATTTTGTGGCTACATACCATGTAGACCTGTTTGCTCTTACTATCTTTTGCATAACTGGTAAATCATAAGAGATATACCAAATTTTACTATACAAAAAATGAATGTCCAGTTAAAGTACAATTTGTATTCAAATGCATTTTGTTTGTGAAGTGTACCATTTCGTAGATATTGCTTGTTATTTGTGTGCGTTTTGCAATACTTATACTTTCCTTAAATGCAAGATTTTATTTACCTTTTTATCTCTTGGCTGTACAAAGAGAACGGAATTTCAAAGCCTTCATATAGTGACGAACTTTGAAAGATTTAACTATCGCTCAAAGCCTATTATTTTCTCATATTTACCTTGAAAATTAGTAATATGGTAATTTCTAAAAATGTTTATCACGACTAACATCAAGAAGATAGAGGAACAAAAGTTTGTAAGAATAGTTAGTACTAGAATAGAGAAAGTCGTGTGAGTGCAACACATAAGACTTTTCCACTTTGTAGGGATGCATTGTTTTTCACTCACTTTTGACTTAAGTTGTTTATAAAAGAATGACAGAAATAAAATCTCTAAGTTTTATGAAAGATATCAGCCGCAGAATAAAAATTAAGCTTTTTCTCATTCTCTCAGGAATTTGTACTTTGTCGGATCTCTTTTCGGGGTAGTTATTCAATTATCATGTTTGACTTCATTACTGGGAAACTTTTCTCTGCTGAGATTTTTTTCTATATGGTATAGTGTGCTATAAAGGTTAAAGAAGTTCCTGTCACAGTGAAGTATGCAACAAATCTACTGTAGTAAATTCACAATACTTTCTCAGCCCATTATATAATTTATACAAATTATTCTTAAAAAATCTTATTTTCCTATCTACGTTGTGTTAATCGACATAAACCTTTGCATAAATAGCTTCATTACATATGTGAAGGGGAATACAGGAAACTAAATCAATAGCCAGATGTTTCAAAGCGGGCCGCTATATACCGCCATACACTTTCTATGACATCGCAAGAAACAACATCACTTTAAATAGGAACAAAGTATTGAACAACTAAAACCAATAGTGACGGATATCTCGGAAATTGCTAATGACTGAAGAAATACTATTTAAAATGTTTGTTTAAAAGATATCTTCAGTTTTCTACCTACTAAGGTTTACCAGTTACACAAAATTATACAGAAATGCTTCAAGATTAAGATGATTCCACAGATTTCCAGAAAATTTACGATATATATTTTATGTGGCATTTATAAGTCTTCCATATATGACATTTTAATTAAAATCGTGAGAGATGTTGTTTAGCAATAAAAAAAATGTTGAAAAAATCCATGTAAAGGTAGTTTTAAATTGGTGGTTTTCATAAAACCTTTTGTACCATGCCTTGGAATGATAGTGGGTTTAAATATCATGTTTGATCTTTACCTGACATGGGTTTTGGAGTTATGCTATTCACTGGAGAAAACACAGACACATCCGCGCCACACTCACATTCGCGCGCGCGCACACACACATACACACACACACACATACACACACAAACACACTCAAGGATATTATTGCAAAAAGGCGCATTTTTATAATTTATATGGCCTCAAAGTATACACATTTCCGGCAAAAGATCAATGTTGAACTCTTTCTTTGAACAAAATACTTCATCTATCTAGTAGATGAGAGGTATGGAAAAATAACAATTATTGTTTGTCATTGAATTTTTAGGCCGTGTTATTGCTTCTATTTTTTTGTTTGTCTTTTTTCAAAATTACAGAATTCACAATTCTATTTATCTACTTGGACCCTTATACACGTTTTACAGTAAATAAAGTGTTAATATGCAATGCTTCTATCTTATACCTGGTTTGAAAGGAACACTTAAAGGAAGATATATTCAGAATAAGGAAGTAATTTTAAAACAAAGAGAGAGGTCATGGATAACTGTGTACTACCAGCATTACTTTACGGAGCACAGACATGGTTACTAACTAAAAAATGTAATGTGTTGCGCTCACATGACTTTCTCTACTCTTTACAATCTTTATTCCGCTATCTTCTTTGTGTTAGTTGAGATAAACATTTTCTGAAATTATCTTATTGCTTGTTTCCTTGCAGGTGCAAGGGGAATATGGGAATACAGTAGACTTTGAGGGATAGTCAAATCTTTTAAAGCTTTGAGATTCCGTTCTCTTTGCATAACGTATAAAAACTAAATAACAGTGTTCCATTTTACAGAAGTATAAGTTCTCCAAAACTCACACAAATAACAAGGAATATCTCCGAAAAGGTTCACTCTACAAAAAATGTATTCAGACATAAATTGTGAGTTTTAGCAAGATCTACATTTATGTACAGTAAGATTTAGGTCTATGTCTTACGGTTTACCAGTTATGCAAAAGTCATCCAGAGCAAATAGAACTACGTGAGCTATAGCCAAAAAATTCAATATATAAATTTCATTGGTCATAAAAATATCTGAAACATGTGGCATTTTAATCAAAACGGTTAGAGCCATTTTCAAGAAAATCAAAATTTTTGACAAATGTTCCATGTAAAGGGTAGTTTAGAGGGGAGGAATATTTTTCAAAATTTTCTTGTCACATCCTTGAAAGACAATAAATTTTAGTACCAACTTTGGTTTTCAAGTGTTTCTTTTCTTTAGAAATCAGCGGAAAAAATTAGTTCTATTAGAACTGCTACAGGCAACTCCCACAATGCGATTTTACTTTGGCTTGCAGGTACACACACACACACACACACACACACACACACACACACACACACACACACACACACACACACACACACACAACACTAAAACACACACAGGGTTCTTCATTTAAAACGCAAGTCATTTCGGTTGTGTGCGACACAACAGGCTGTGATCCTCATAAACTCCGCCCGAAGATGCTGGAAATGTCCACACTAGAACAAATTCACAATTAAGTTGGGCTACTTGTAATATTTCCGATTTCATTTCTATTATTTTGTTTTAGTTCTTCTAATTGCAAAACGCCGTGTGCCCGTTAGGTTTTAAATGAACATCTCTGTATATATATATATATATATATATATATATATATATATACCAGGTGGCCCACACCAGCCGGCATTGGGGTAAGTAGATAACCCTTCGTGCGTTAAAAGATTTGCAGAAATCACGGGGTATATCGTCAGTGGCGTGCGTTAACTTTGTTCTGTTTGTAAGAGAAGCGGGCGGAATGCCAGGCTAGCGTGTGATAATAGACAAGAATAGTCTTACAATATTTTACATTTTACTTACAGAACTTTATTTTCCAGGAAATAAACTGATTCCTGTATATGCAGCGATTGTCTAACATCACGGATTGAAGATTGTAAATTGCCGTAACAAAATCCATGTGAACATGTCAATATATAACAACACAAACAACATTATAGTATTAACAACAATAATATTTTTTACAAAAAATAATAACAAAACTAAGTATTAGAATAATTATAACAGTAAGAGATATGGTAATAATATGTAGTAATTAACAACATTAATTAATAAGAATAAACTAATAGTAAGAGTAATAATAACATGATAACAATAGCAGTAATAAAAATAACTAAAATAGTAATAAAATACAACAATAACATTAATAAGAAATGAAGACATGGCGATGAAACATTGCGGCAATTTGCAATGGCACCGGCTTCATAGGAATAACGCCGTTGTGCTCTGTAATTCTCTTAACGTACGAAGGGTTATCTCATCCAATGCCGGATGAGATGGGCCACTTGAGGTCAGGAAAACTATTATCGTAGAAATGGAGCTAATTTCTGTGAGAAAATGTTCAGAAAATGAAATGTATTTATTTGTGTTCGATAAAGTGACACATTATTGATAGTAATTTTATATATTTTAAGTTAATGTAACAGCGTCTACATATGTAAACATTTAATTTCACTGACTGACGTTGTTTAAGAGATATACTTTAAGTTTTGATGTGCAATACCTTAAACAACTGTCTACATCTATTGATCATTTTGGTACACCTTATATATTATCCAAAGAGGGCGTATGTTACTGCTTGAATCATATTACTTTCTATACTACGTACAGTAAGTAGAGGAAGTAATGTATTTGTTTAGTCTCTGAAGTTCAGTGTTCCAAATACAGATTGAGTTAATCTGTTTAAATTAGTTTTTTACAAGATTTATGGTACATAATTTTTGCATAGTTGTGATTATATGTTTTACTTACTCAATTCTGTTCTGTGTAATTGGATGCAACTATTAAGTAAAATATTTAATAGCCATAAGTCATAATACACAGCAGTTAATGATGTATTAATTTAATAGTATTAAAATTCGTAACACAGCATTTTAAAAACATTTATACCCCAAGTTTTTAAAATGCCTCATTTTGGCAGTACACCAAAAATTATTCACAGCTCTACTTATGAAGATGATTACAGATGCTGATTTTTTGTCTTATAATATACAAGTAATATATTCTTATAAATGGTAATTAGTCAGTATGTTAAGATATACTGTCACATAGAAAACTTTGGCTACCATAGGTAACCAAGCTTATTTGGAGTTTTGAAAACGCTCACAACGTTTGAATCATTTTCCCAAATGTATGGCATTATCATTACCTTATTATGGCACATATAGACTCTGGTCATAAAATTATTCATAATCTTATCATGAAGGAAGAACAAATAATCCGAATTTAACATTGCAAATCACTGAATTGATATTGAAATTGCTTTTCAGTTAAGTGAAGAATTGTAGGTGGAATCGTACGAAATGAAAAATTAGAATAGAACGGTGTTTGGCAGACGTTCGATTGCACCTTTGTTTTTGTTGTGCCGAACGGAAGTGAAGAAGCGTCAGTGTGTCTAGTGCATCTTGACGAGAGAGAGCAGCACATTCCAGGGGTTTGCCCCCGCTGTGGCCACAGTCCGCGGGGAGCCCCAACATTCTCCTCACCTGACCACTACCACCAACCATTAAGAGCCAAATTACCCTTCTCAGCGGCAGCCACCACCACCACCACCGCCGCTACTACTACAGCCACCACCATCACCGCACCATGTCCAAGTCGGGGAAGGTTGAGGGTTCACGACGAGACATCTTCTTATCCTCGCCTCTCTTCGCCTCCTTCCAATGGTGGTGAGGGTCGAGGAAGGGAGTGGGAAGGGGAAGTCCAGCAATAGATTCGTGTAACTGATAGCTCAATGCCATCTGAGCCAATGTTTACCTCCAGTATACAATTATTTCGCAATCTTCAATAACTTCTTCCTCTCATTTCGCAATAAGGGAAATTTGATAATTTCAGTTAAGGGGTGATTAAAACACTGTCCCTCCAATGCTAAATTCATAACCTGTCACCTCAAAAACGCTTTATAACGTCAGACTGAAAATTTTACATACCTGGCTCCCTATCTTCTAAGTTTACTGATCTACTTTTATGCAGCAAGTTTATTTATGAGGAAAATGGGATTTATTGCTCAGGTAAAACTTCCTCTTATTAAAAGGTATCAGCAATTATATTTTAAATAACAAACAATCAGGCTATGAACATTACGTAGATTCATAACGGTGCTTAGGGATTCTTCTTCAACACCACCACCACCACCACCAGCACCACCACCACCACCACCTCCACCACCACCACCACCATCACCACCACCACCACCACCACCACCACCACCACCACCACCACCACCACCACCACCACCACCACCACCACCACCACCACCATCATCATCATCACCATCACCATCATCATCATCATCATCAACAACTGTTCATGATTTAGGAGAATTCTGCTGTTCCGCCCTCATATGTCCTCCCATCTTTTTATTGGTCTTCTTTCTGTTCTATAAACACAAGGTTTATATTAGAATGACTGTTATGGAATGCGAGAGTTATCCATTATTTGCAAATTACTTTTCATTTTTCTCTATTTTTCTCTTTTCTTTCAACGAAAAAAAATATATAATTCTTTCCTTATTTCTTCGTTTCTAATATGACCTTGTCTTGTGCATACTTTTACTGCTAGGATATATTTAATTTCTGCCGTTTCTATTTGACTCCATTTTGGTTTAAGTGTCCATGTCTCCGAACCATACAGGAAAATCGGAACAGCCATTATCTTATAAAATTTTAGATTTGTATCCTTTCGAGTGTTTCTTTTCAAACCATGAGCTATTATTCCACAAATATATTGGAACTTACTTTATTACTTATTTCTTCGTTGTTTGTTTTAAAGGTTACATTACAGCTGAAGTAATTACATTTGCTCACCTCTTCTAACACTTTATTATTTAATACTATTTTTTGTTTTCCTGTAAATGTCATAATCATCGACTTTTCCACTGATATATATTCAAACCATTATTCTGGATCAATTTTTGTAACTTTTACATACTTTTCTGCGCCTTATCCTTTCTGTCTTGTATTAATATCGTGTCATCTGCAAAGAGTAGCATATTTAAGGCATTATTTTATTTATTTATTTTTTTTATGGTAGTTCGTCTTTTAATTTTCTAAGAATAGTAGGATTGTTCTTATCACCCTAAAATGTAATTTTGTTATTTTCAATAGTTTCTGCGAAAACGAACCTTCCATATCAGAAAATGTAATTTGCAGTAAAAGCTACTCAAGCTAAACTGGAGAAAAACAAGTATGTATATATTTACAAAGAAAGAAAGCACATGGCTTGATCACACAGAAGCTGTTGCACATTACCAATTTATAGAGCAAAACGTACCCCCAAAATGAGCTGGTTTACACCTCTCCTCCAAAGTGTATAGAAGTTAAGTATTTCTGTCTGTGGTGTGGCACAGACGTCAGAGTACAAAATGACAGGCATAGCAATATTAAACAAATTATTTAAAATATTAATATAGATATTGCATCTTGTATATAATTTAGATGAAAATTCCAGCATATGACTACACAGGAAATAACAAGTGCATTGTTTTGGCACTTGTTAACCATTTTGTTTTCCCTTTATGCTGGTTTAGCACGGTAGAGTATTTTGTTAATCTGAACTTTACAATTCTGGACGGCTTCACTTTAAAGCAATTCATTTCTCAAAAGCTTCGTTAGAGTAGTTGCAATATATTCCAGTTATTTATCACGAATATTACAAACAAAAATGCCATATGTCAAAGCGTTGTTGCGAATGGCTTTAGTTTGTAAAGATGCTGGGCTGTTTTGCCACGATACACAGGTTTGATTTTACTTAACGTTTCGCTCCTGTCTATAGGGAGTATCAACAGAGGTGTGTTAGGATCAGAAGCTTTCCACTAAACTGAGGAGATATGATGCAAACATCTGAAAATGTCCCTCCGAATGTTCTGTACTTACCATCCCCAGGAGAAACGCATGCGATGAAGGAATCAAAGGAGAGTTTAAGGTGCAGGCAGGCTGGCCAAGAGAAGACCCTAACGATTCCAAGCTTGATGCCCCGGTCACACTGCTGGGCTGCTCCGAGAGGGCTTCCATATGGCGGAACCGGGGAGAACTTGACTCAACTGAGGGGACTCAGAGAAGGCCATTTGGCAGGTACGAGAAAAATGTTCGAAGATTAGTATCTGTGCTATCGGTCTGCCTGAACCCTGAAAGGGGAAGTGAAATGAAAGGAAATTATGGATAAGGAAAGACTTGATAGAGGTCTGTCCTGTAAATGGTCATATCGGTACCACCTTTCTGCTCCACAATTTTCTGCACATCGTGTTTCTGCAACCAATATGTTTAATGCGCTGTGATTGTACTGATCTGTAGACCATAAAATATCCTATTGGGTGCTTGACTTTGTGCGTGATCTTTGTATGTGGTATTATTGCCTCAACAGTTTTGGCGCTTATTGTCCGAAGTGAAGGACAGGGCAAACACAGAGACACTGAGGCGGCAGAAAGAGGACTGCAAGAATGAAAAAAGTGGCTCCTGGGAAGAATTATGGCGGTACGCCCAAACAAATCGAAGAGTGAATTTCCCTTCTCTATTCGACTCAACTGCCCGGAAAATAGGGATGACCATTCGGGCAACCTGAACGCCCCCTATTCCCGATCTCATCCCCATCAAAATTCCCTCAGACCACTTGACCACTCTCAGTAAGTGAGGGGGCTCTCCAAGATAAAGAAAATTGGATTATGGAAGGATGTAAACTGCCTACCACCAAAGCTCAGAAAAATCGTTATTGCGCACAAAAGAGGATTGCCAAAGTAATCACGAAAAGTGGCAGAAAAATTTGACCCAAATTTTCAACAAGCGTCTGCTCTTATCGCCTCGCTATACATTGTAATTAAGTATATTATTCAATGTTAGATAGCAAATATGTGGTCAGTGAACAGTATTACTTACATAATTGAAAACTGAGCCACTCTTTTCGATTCATTAAATAATTAAACTTTAAGTACTAAAACAATTATGTAATTACTTTATGGGCATTTTAGTATACCTACTTCTACATTAGCGTAATAATAATGAATATAACAATAAAACTTATAATTATTTACCTACGTGAATTTATGTTATTATTTCTGTACACTGAAATATTACTAAATATTCTGTGACCAATATACATCAGCGTTGAACAAATGTGTGTATGTGTTTGTCCGCTCTAGGAAATCTTAAAATCACTCACCGGGTTCTCCTAAGTCTTTCAAAATTGCAGCGCCTTTATCTTTCTGACGCGGTAAGTTCTAAGAAACCTTCTAATTTCAAGTCATTAATGAGTAAAGGACTATACAAGAATTTTCAAGGCCTGGGTGTTGGAATAGGAGCATTTAGTCTCATAATAGAAGATACTTTTCAAGTTATTACTCCACTTTCCTGTAAATACAAAGGACAACTTACTTCAAGAAATATGCATAGGCGACAAAAATCACTGATAACGGCACAATGTGTGATATTTATTTCCCTAATTAGCACTAATCATACCTGCAGATATGTGTTGTGAAGCACTAACGAAATTTTTGAATCACCTTATCCTAATGTTACACACACACACGCACACACACGCACACACACACATCACACACACACACGCACACACATACATAGGTATATAAACGCCATTCTATTGGTAAATGCTCTACTACCTGTTGTTGAAGTAAATTTTGTGATTTTCTTGACAACGTTCTAATCAAATTCATTAACAATGAGTATTAAATACATATCTAGGTATATATAATTACATAGCTAAGTGAAAAAAGTGGCCAGAAATCATTCAAAAGGTGTTTTTATAATTTATAACCGGGGTGGGTGTCCGAGGCGGTAACGCTTGGGACTCGTATTCAAAAGATCTCGAGTTCGATACCTAGTGACAGAGCCAATGTGACCAAAGACTTTTTCGCAGTTTTCCATGGTCACTAGGTGAATGCTGTGTCAGTTACCTTCCTGTCCACGACTTTTCATCCCTCCATTTCATTTCAGCATAATTTCAATCCAGTCTTGTCGAGTCCGGGTGTCGGCGAAGAAACGAGTGCGGCACTGCTGGTCGGTGGCATTTGTGCTCCGTAAGGGCTGTTCTCGGAGTAGCGGTGTCGCCGTGGTCGCCTGCTCCCGCGGGGAACCGGTGTGAAAACCCTTGAGGCTGACCTTAAGCCAAGATGAAGAATGTTCTGTACACGTTAAGAACCCCAGCTGTCACGTACTCTTGCACGGGTTCTGACACACCTGCTGGGCATTTCCATCTGCTCCTTTCTACCCGGGATCTGAACTGGGAGGCTCAGTGTGCAGTTCCCATCGTTTTTATTCTACTTCTATCTCCATAATTAATCACTCAGTGGGATGAATTTCTCAAGGATTATACATTAGGTAACAACTTCAACATTTTTCCAGTTGCTCTGCTGGGGAAGGTGGACAAGTATGGAATTTTCACTTCTACCCTTTTGCCTTGTTTCGTTGATATCAGGGGTTTATGCCTTTTGTTAATCTGAATACCTGAAACGTTTAAGATGTTAAATAACTTCGGGACCAAAGAGAATGTACAGAATTTTCAAAATGTCTATAACTGCACTTCAGTAAAATTTATTCACTCAAGAAATATCTAGGAATTGCAAGCCCGATGGCATCAAATACGTAAAATATATTCCCTGGGGTATGCCGTTCGTGGACGAAACATTTATATATTTATTGTTGGTACCACTTACCTTGTTATTGAAAGTATTGTATTCCCATCAAAACATTTAATACCAGGGTCTCACGAGGGTTTCTGAACAATAAAAACCTTTAGTAAAACGTCCATGTAGGTATGCCCGTCTGTCCGCGTGTGATTTTGAGCGTCGCAGCTCAAAAACAAAATATCAGATAGATACCAGATTTTAGAATTGAGTTTATTATCGTCCAAAGATGCGATACAAATATTTTCAAGAAAATCTGCTCTCCCCCTTAACTCCTCAATTTGCTCAAAAATGCACGTAATGATTTTAATCAAAATACCATATATTTCCAATATTTGCACTACAAATAAAATTTATCTTATATTTTCTCGGAATAACCTGTGAGGTTTTATTAATTTTGGAGCAATTTTGTATGATTTTGTTTTATCGGTAAAGCTTAAAAGAGAGATAGAAGCGTATAATTAAAACTGGTGTAACTCTTTAAAATTCGCAGTTTATTTCAGATAATTTTTGTGGCATCAGCCATTACCCGGATATTGGTTTGAATTTCTCACGCACATATGTAAAGTGTGGGGTAATTCAATTGCTTCTCGTTATGTCAAGATAGTGCTATGGAATTTCAAGGGCAGCAAAAGGTTGTCCACTTTGAAACATCTAACTATCCTCCCTGTATATAAAACTAAGTGTTTAAATTGAGTATTTTTTATTTTCGTAAAGGTATGTTTCAATTAACCAGATCAATATATGGTTAGAAATATAAGTTTTTGTGTGAATAGTTTACAGAAGCTATTAAAATTAATCGATTGTTCCTGAAGAAAGTGGTGTAGATATAGCACATCAGATGGTTCAATTGAATCCCTCACCGCTTCTTTCTAACCAGGAAGACATGCTTTTACTTATTAGTTCTAGTGGCGGGGAAAGCTAACGACGTACTTCAGAAGTACAACACGCCAATTTCTTCATTTTTATTTTCGTAAATATCATGAAATTATTTCTGTTATTACAAGCCTCAAAGAGTATTAAAACTTGCAGCTCTATACCTTCGACGGAATTACGATGAGCTTAATGTAACGTGACGGGACACAACGGGAAAGCGTAACAAATTATATTAAATGGAGCTTTTTAGGGTCGACTTAACGTGACTTAGCTTAAAGTGACATAACTTGACATTTTGGCAATTCCAAACTTTTCCTTCACGTCAAGTTTGGAGGTCACGTGACTATTTTTAACCAATCGGCGAGTACTGCCATGCAGGAATAAATTGTGCTTCTCTATACAACTATTTGCATCAAAACTCTTTCTCTGTAACTTTTACTTGGCTCCTAAATTCGGTTGTG
>CM060962.1:173573817-173603817 GCA_030765045.1 Tenodera sinensis | reverse complement strand
AACCTTTGGCTGTCTGTATTTCGTTTTCGCTAACGTGGACCCAGTAAGCTTAACCTTGTTTAACAATCTGAAGTTACTTATTAGTTAGAAATGTTGAGAGTGGGAGAGTTTATGGTGAATTCAAGCTCACAACCTCCTTGTAAAACTTAAACAGTATACACACTATACACCTATCCCCTCCCCCCAAAAGAAAAGATTTAGTGTAATACAAATACAGTTGCACTCCATACACGTGAGAGCTAGGCTACCGCAGAGCAAAGTCAAACGAAAAACTGCTGGGGCTGGCAATATCATAATTAAAAATAATCGCGCTGTACAGCTCGTCTAGTTCGTCATGACACTCCTCCACTACTGAAGCATAGATGCGTAATAGCAGAGACGTGTCCACTTGCATAATGAAAGAACTGAGGATTCGTATGCCACTTGCTCTGACTGTGATAACTACTCCCAGCTAAGCTTACGCAATAGTTGTTTACACTACGTAAACATACACAACTTGTATGTACTACTGCCTGAGTTTTGACATCACTCGCTTGTTCCCCACTTGTGATTTCTACTAATTTCTGCTCCTTCGCACACGTGATATCAGGACGATCTGGATAAACTCTACTTTCTTGTTTACTGTACTGAGCATATGAAAAAAGAATTTCTGATACAGATTGATACAACAGAATATTTTCATTTATAACATAGGTTTCTAAAACCTTCTTTGTTCTATTGTTAGCGCCAGTAGCTTCCTGTTTAGAAGTAAAATTCACTAATAGCTTTCTGCGATTAAAATATGTCGATATTTTAAAAATGTTATTAATCACGGCATGAAGAAATAAGTAAATTGATAAAAAAGCTTTGAAAGGTTTGTTGCAATGGGCAATAAGCAATTATGTCCTACAGCCACGTGCTTCCAGTGAAATGAACGTAGCAGTTACACTTTAACACATCTGAGAGATTGCAAACTAGTTGCCGCCAGAAGGCAGTGAAGGAGCAGATCAATGGGTCGGCTCGACTAGAGTGGAGAATTCTCCGTCTCCCTCACACACAGATACACAAGCACACATGTAGTATATATCTGCCTCTCTTTCCTCTCTCTCCCTGATAATGAACTGCTCCGCTTTGATAAACTGGTGAGCGCGATTGATTCTCCAAGTTGGATGTCGGAAGAGGAAGCCTCTCTTAACAGCTAAGAGGATTTCCGATACCAGCCTCGCAAGCGGCAGGGGAGTTCTACACACCGGGACAACTACACTACTTAGCGACCCGCGATAAATAAACCGTTAACCTCTTCTTATGTTTGTGTTCTACTGCTCTATATTTTGTTTACATGACAAGTGATTAGCAATTTCGCTTTTGCACTTGTACGTAACTTGGTTGAAATCAACAAGCATGTGCATAAATAAATAACCCCTAGCGCAACAGCCCTTCGTAAGCCAACACTTACCGCCCGGTCGCTGCAACCCCCACCTCTGCCAACAGGCGTCATGAATGAGGTGCAAAACTGGAGGGTAGGACGTGGTCAGCGCACCGCGCCCTACCGGTCGGTTTTGCGGCCTTCGCAATCTGAGGTCACAACTTCTTTACCAAGCAACTCCTCAATTAGCCCCTCCGAGACCTAATGAGGCTGAGTGCACCCCGTGCAATCATGTGCATAACAAATTCAAATTTCAAACAATGATAGCCTTCATTCACGAAAAATTTATCAGATTTCATTATTACCTCCACTTATTACTTTCTCTACTGGTAAGTATGAGAAGTATTGTATTCCACCCAAAAATTCGATGCCGAGATTTCACCGGAAATATATGTTTTGAGACCCCCTGAATCCAAAAAAATCATTTTTAGAAAAGGTCCGTGTGTGTGTCTGCGTGTCAGTCTGTGTGTCTGTATGTGGACAGCATAGGTAACTCAAAAACGAAAAGTCGGTTAAAAACCAAAGTTCGTATTTAAGTTTAATGTCTTTCAAGGATGCGACACGAAGATTTTAAAGAAAATAGCCCCACCCTAAACTACCCTTTACATGGAACATTTTTCGAAAATTTTGATTTTCTTGAAAATGGGTCTAACGATTTTGATTAAAATATCACATGTTTGAGATATTTTTATGGCAAATGAAATGTATATCTTGAATTTTCTGGCTATAGCCCCTTTTGCATAACTGGTAAACCGTCAGAGATAGACCAAATCATACTATACAAAAAAAATGTAGATCTTGCTAAAATACACAATTTATGTCTCAACAAATTTTCTTGTAGGGTGAACCATTTCGGAGATATTCCTTGTTATGTGTGCGAGTTTCGGAAAACTTAGAACTTTCGTGAAATGGATCATCGTTGTTCATTTTTTTATATGTTGAGTGTGCAAATACAACAGAATCTCAAAGCTTTAAAACATTCGACTATCGCACAAAGCCTACTGTATTCTAACATTCCCCTTGTACCTACAAGGAAATACGAAACAAGATAAGTGGTGCAAATGTTTATCTTAACTAACACGAAGAAGAAATAGGAATAAGAGTTTGTAAGAATGGTTAGTACAAGAGTAGAGAAGGTCATGTGAGTGCAACACATCAGATTTTTTTTTTTAAATTATCACCTCGTCTGCTTTTCTTATGTTGTGATCAGGTTACAAAATCTGGCTGCACTGCCCTACAGATGCGCAACAGCCTACGTAATATGACGCAACAGACGCAACAGAGCCGACATTCAAATGTCAAAAATGGCTGATTCTCGCTTCGTGAATCATCTAATGCTGAAATAGATGTAATAATTCGAAGAAGGAAACCTCAGAACACACAATACAACGGAAATATGTTTTGAATCAGTTTGACAAATTTTGTATTGAACGAAATTATAAATTAAGAGCAGATACTCCAACTACTGACATCGCCAACATCTTAAAAGACTGGAGCAACATGACAATCTTTTAGGCCTTGAAAATGGACGCTGATGTATGTATGCGTGCTACATGTTTCTTTCAAGATGTTAGCACTTACAATGCTGTACCTTTAGGCAACATGCGACAGGTTAGCTGGACACAGAGTAAGAATGACGTCAGAAGTACAGCACGGCCATCAAATGTGCAAACAACTGCCACTAGGAGCAAGAGTTGATAACAACTCTGCAAACTGGTGAAGCATTGCCTTTACAGACGTAAGGTCAAGGTGTAGTATAACGCGACTGTTTTGTTTCTTCTCGCAGTGAGCTGCAAACGTGGAGTGTTAGAGCTCTTTAGTGTTCGTATGATGATTGTAGGTTGTGCTGTACTGAGGCGGTTTTCATTCTCAGGCTGCACCTACCTGCAATTGTTTACATGCGCGAGTGATAACGGTTAAGCCCATGTCCAGTGTACCTATACACCTTCGGCCTTTACTAATAATAAATGAATCTCATTTTCCCTACCATTACATTGTTCCTTTCATTTTTCATGTCCATATTCCCAATAAAATCTAAGCAATCACTCCTCTTTCGTTCTTTTCACAAACTTTAAGATATAACTCTCTCCGTAATTTATTTTCCATTCTTTGTAAAGGCTGACTTTTTGTCTCTTGTTTGAGCATATCCATATCTTACAACCTTTCTCTTATTATTTTTCAAACATTCTTTATTAATTTGTATCCTGGGGCCATATATCTCCTAGCCCATTCATCACTAACACATCTTTCATGTATTTGTCTCCTTCCAAGTTTTTTGAAAAGGTTTTCACTATGTTTCTAGTCGTTAATTAATGTTACTGGTCCATTATTATCAGTTGCCTCAGCAACGGGGCTCATACTTAAGCACGATGCTTTTTGGACACTTCCTATACATGAGCAGGCATCAGTAATATAAAGCGAGGAAAACGAATGGCTTTTATTTGCCATGAAACATTTTCAAATTAGCACTTAGAGCCTTTGACATTTCACTCGTGATGTACCTATAGACACATATTTTTAGTGGTACATAAACGTTTGAATTTCATATGCCAGATAACTATGGGGACAAAATAAGCTTTTGGTTATTCGGCTACACTTTTATTACAGTATATTCCTGGCCATTGCGGCTACTATCCCCCAGGAACAAGGAATGAATTTAAAGAATCATGGAGCCTACGAGCTATAGCCAAACATGTCACAGAGACACGCAGAATTCCTTAAAAGTTCATCACAGCTCGAATACACATATCACAACTGTAGCTCCCCAGAGAAGGCAAGGAACGACCCGTTCAACCAAGCAGCAGCCTTCTAGTATTCCCGGGGAATGTTCTTATCTTTGAGCAGCTATTCCTGCTATTTATGGAGCACCACCTTATGCCATGAAATCTTGAAGAACACATGACAAATGAGAAGAAAACATGATGGAAGAAAGTGAGGGAAACGAAACCGTGGTAAATGAGAAGCCATCCCAGATTCGCTTACCGCGTAGTGAAATCCCCAAGGACAGCGTGAGTAGTTGGAGGGAATCGAAACAGGGATCTTGAATGCGAACATCACACGTTAACTCCGAGCTATCTCACTGGGTTGCGCAAGGATATACACTATATTTCCTGTTTCAAAGACATAAAAATCCTACAATTAAGATAAAAAAATGTGGACGAAACTAGTTCTTATGCCGTAGCTTTTAGGAGATAGGGTATTCTAATTAATCCCACTAAGACATTGTGACAAAATTACAAAATCCCTCCAGTTACTTTTCTATCACTTTATTGGTTTTTAAAATTTTTCACAAATAAAGAGCTTTATTCTCGTCGTTAACACAGTCTACAGTCTTTCGTGCCTTAAAAACTCACAAATTTTAGTTCTCGTAACCTTAACTCAGTCCTTTCACGGTCTTTCTTCACTTTATCTGTCTCCCATACACTAACTACGACGATACAATGAGTAGACGCTCGTTAAATCTTTGCGAAGCACCGACACACGCACAGCTGTCTCACACTCATTCACACACTGACCAACTCGTGTCTGTAACTGTAACTCTCTCTCTTTGCTGTTTCCTCGCCTCCTCAGCGGCGATGATGTCACAGGGACCCTTCAAACACACCGGCGATGGTGTAACCAGATCTTTCTCGAAGGCTCCGGAGAAAACCGCTTTTGGTTCCGCAATTCTGATTATTGTTAGATAATATCTTGTACAGATAAACTGTCCCGTAAGGCAGCCTGATCTTGAACGCCTCTGTTTGCTCGCCGGCCTGGTATGTGGTGTGAAGCAGCTTAGATCCTTTGTTTTACGCCGCGCCCAGCGTCACAACATGAAAGGTATGTGGTCATGGGAAGTCCAAAGAAAGTGAGGCTAGTGTGCTAAGTATCAGTGTAATTCCCTTATAACAGCACAATAGTGCACATACATATGTGTCCCTTGTTTAATGCATGATAATATCATGTCACGGAGAAGAATCCGGTAACGCTGTGAACAGTGCCCAGGGCATCAAGGTATGCTGAGGTCGGGAAGCGGTCAAGTCGATATGCGAGGGTACATGGCACTCAGGAAGTAGGCTTCATGTCGACCAACAGCTGGTAAGTCAAATGGAGCCATTATCATCACCAACACTATACTCAAGAGTTAAGAGCTGGAAGCTGTAACAGCCGACCTAAAAACACACATGAATATTAGATGTGTACCGGAAGATGGGTGTGTGAGAATAAAGGAAGACGAAGGTAGAGAAAGAGAGAGGGATAGCCCGGAACTACCGTGCCCTGCGCATGGCTTCTCCATTGAAGAGGAAGTTAAGAATATTCTATTAGAAAAGAACAAGAGGTTTCAGTTAGTGGCGCTTAGGGTACAGTTCGTGTATTGTAAACATATCTCCCTTAAAATATCTTTGCAAAAACTCTAAGGCTGTTATATTTAATCTAAATTTCGACGCAGACGCCTTTGGTGGTACTTTGAGATGCTCCAAAGAACATGGTAACTTAACCCCATATGTGCCCATACAGCTTCAGTGGGCATTTTACCATTCTTATCAGCGGGCGCTTACTTAGCAGCGAGGGTTGTGAGTGGAGCGTTGTTCGAGCAAGCAGTGGGATATATTAGCGACCCTTGGACTTAGTTTCAGGGTGAAAATGACAAAATTATACTATATAAATATTCTCTATATCTGTGAATTTGGCCAAATACGCATCTCAATCCTGCATTTTTAAAAGCCCAGCGTCATGTTTAAGTCACTCGTGTGCTCCCTTTAAACCCCACCACATCCGTCCACTTCCCCTTTCGGTATGTTTTTCTTTTCCTTTCTTTTCTCAATTTTGCATTTATGAGAATGAAATTTATTTCTTACGTTTCAGTTTTGCTCTGATTTTAAGTAAATTTATATACTATCTGAGATGTGTTATCTAAAGATTCAAATATGAATTCGCTCTCAGGTAGATTCCCTCGCGCACAAGTACACACACATACTCACACACACATTCATACTACCAGATTTTAGGAAGGATGGATAATAATCATAATTAAAAATAAATTTCCACCCTTCATCAGAGAATCGAACCCGAGACCTCTTGCACACTTGGCAAGTGCTCTACCGACTGAGCTACGGGGTCAGCTTACGCGAAATTGTTTGACTTTAACAATCACTTTTATCTGTGATTATGGTTAAATGACTCAAATTGCACGTTTTATAGATATTTGAGGAATTCAGACAAAATATTTGTGTAAGTTGTAGGGAAATTTAACAGTTACAGCTATTAGCTATATCTCATTGTTAGAGCCCGGGTTCTGATGACCTTATATATATATATATATATATATATATATATATATATATATATATATATATATATATATATATATATATACGTGGAAGGGAAGTCATTGCATTCCTTCTAATATGTGCTTCATAGAAGCATTACAGAGAACGTATAATGGCATTTTGTTCTTTCATCAGCGAATTTCGAGAAAATAAATGTTTTTTTATCCAAATTGGATGCGTAATTCTACAAGAGGGAACGAGAATAACAGTTTGTTACTTGTAAGATGCGTAAAGTAACTTAGTTCTGACATAGCTTCGTTAGTAGTTTTGGGACATCACACAGGGTTTCAAAATAATTGATCACTTAACAGACGTGAAGGAATACTCCGAGCTGCTCTTTCAGGCGTTAGGTAAGTCGACAACGTTGCGTTGATGTTGGTCAGGGAATTGAGCTGGTTTGTGGATGTAAACAGGTCGTGCTCTTTCGCTTTCGTGTAATGTTTTAGGAGCTAACGCTTGTGATTGGCCTACACTCGCACAATAAACACCGAAGGACAAGGCAGGGTACGAATTTGTTTTCAAGACTCGCCGTTACGCTGTTTGTTTATGTACTGAGCTAGGGAAAGTGAACACCTACATAATCAGCAGTGTTGCCAGCTTGTTTTCGATAAAACTAATACATCTCCGTAGGAAATGGCCAGAGACGAAAACTTTACATACAAAATGTGCTCCAAATACTGAGATCTACCACTGCTTTAAATTAATGTAATGACTTCCCCTCTACCCGGTATATGACATGGAAACAACAAACAATAGGGATAATTAATTTAGGGACAAGATCAATAAAACCAGTGGTATACGCAGATGATCAAATATTAATAGCAAAAAAAAAAAAAAAAAAAAAAATGAACTTCAGAGAATGGTAGATAAAGTTATCGCACAGCACATAACTTTGAAATGCCTATAAATAAAACAAAAGCATTAACATGTAAAGGTATCCATCCAGTTCGGTCTTACAATAGTTTTAGAAAGTGACATAATTGAACAAGTCTCAAATTTAGTTCCCTTATGTGTGAAATAACATACAGAACAGAAAGAGATTGAAAAATAATTAAATAAATTCAGCTGCACAGTAGATACAATAAAACTTACCTTAAGAATAAAGTAAGGGACGATCCCATAATAAAATTATACAAAACAATGGCTGTCGAAATTTTAACATTGGCTAATGATGTCAAAACATAAAATAAATATACAAACAGTAGAAATGAAATTCTTTAGTGCTATAGCTGGATATACAAGAGTGGACAAAAACAAACGAATCAAATAAGACAACGATTAAAAGTAGAAGAATTATATAAAATTTGTGGCATCAGAACCTTCCGAGGAACTAACGGCAGGCCTAGTCCAATTAGGTTTAGTAAAAGTTGAGGGTAGCTGTAGTTACTGAATTAGTGTTTAGTGTACATAGCTTAGGGACATTGTACTTGTATATAATTACTACTCGCGCACTTTACCTTGAGCCCTGGGATCTAGTGCTGCGAACGTGCGAAGTTGGAACCAGCACTTTAATAGAATGGAAGAAACTAGAATTCCCAAAATAGCAAGTAATTATCAACCACAAAGACAAAGGAATGAATATATGACAACCAAGAAAAACGTGGAAGGAACGAGACCTTGGAGCCGAAACAGGCTAAATGGCCTTTGCCATGTTCAATAATAATAAGGAAAAAAAGATATACATATTAAATTTGTCATTAAAAAGTGTCTTTATGACCTTAAAACTTATTAAAATTATCTAAAAGGACAAAAATACGTTAGAAACTAGGTTCACTTGTTTATTTCCTTGAACATTTTCCTCTTACTTTATCACTGAATACTGAATTATAATTCTTTACAAACACCTTTTGTAAGTTTTCAAATTTGAAGGATGCTCTATTGTCAACTTTTTCAAACTTACACATAGGGAAGCTTCTTTCAATATCAACCGAAGATACAGGAGCTGCTTAAAGCTACACATATTACGGGTTTCTAGCTCTTTTTTCATCGAGCTGTTCCAGTTCTAACCCGACTGCAAGTACATCAGCAATCATGCACATTGTATCATATCCACTGTTTTAGTGTAACAGTTTCCATTTTATCAACGGCCACTTTGCCCACTTCACCTTCCATATGACTTAAATTACCTGCGACTGGTTTCGACAATTGTATTTGATTTTCAATTTCGCGAAAATACTTTGTGTCATTTTCAGCATGATGGAATACAAATATCACTCCAATCACTAGCTGGTATTCTGTGAAGACTATCTTGCAACACTAGCTATGAGGTGACCCTCAAAAGTAGCAGGTAGATTCACCTCACATTCGTTTAGGGGGCAACTCCGCCTTACAGTGGAAAACTTCCCATACATTTCCAACAATGTTTAGATTTTATTACAACAAGAAGATAAAGAGCACAACCATCAAAAGAGTGTTTCTTTAGTCTTTTCCATAGTCCTTAAATGAGTTAACTCTTTCCTTGCACATATCGATGTGATATCCTCGCATAGATTTCCGCACAGTCTGCACACACAATTTGCACTTGGGATGTGGTACTTGCCATTACTACACATTTTGTGGTGAAACCCATGGCTGCCTAGTATTGTAAAGAGGTGTCTTAGGTCCTGGTTCTCTTATTCCCATTTTCTGTCCGCCATGGCGTTCTGTAGAAATCTGGCTTTATTTCCTCCTTCTTCTTTCTCTTGTTCTCTAGATGTTTCTGCTCTGCATGGTAGATGGCAGCCTAGTTTGGTGCGTAGTTCTTCAATGAAGAGGGTTCTCTTGCTAATTTGTGTAGAGTCAGTTTTGGGCTTGGTGGCGACTTCAGCATTCTTTTGAGGAAGCGTGCTTTTACTTTTTCTAGGCACATGTGGTCTGACGTGGTTAGTTTATCCCATATTAGTTCTAAGCCATATGTGGCAATTGGACTTTGGACATATTTTAGTTTGGGAGAGGATTATGGCTATTTTGGTGGATAGACCGCTCGTCCTTTCTGTTACATGTCCTAAACCACGGTGGTCTTAGATTTTGAGGTTCTGATCCTTGAACCTATTAATAAAACAATGCAACCAAATTTGAGAAACATTTTAAAAGGCTTTATTTGTTCATAAAAATGACTTAAACTGACTTATAGCTGTATAAAATGCCCTATTGGATAAAAATGTCTAAAAATGCAGTAAGGACCCTTAAAAGTGGTGTAACTTCACTCAAAATATCACGAACCAGTAAATTTTCCTCATGGCATTGCCCTGGCATCACCAGAAAAAAGAATGAATGTCATCAAAATCCAGGCCCCACTAATCATTAACCTGTTTACGAAAGGGCTTATTACTTGCCTATAAAGTTGTAGTAAGATAAGCAAGAAATTGCCTCAGTTTGGAACAGTTTACAAACAAAAAGTGCTAGTAACTCATCGTTAAAGATGCAGGAAATAATTTTATGTTAATAAAATGTATATTAGCTTAAAATATTCTTAGAAATAGTTTCCTTCACAAATATCAGACACTGCTTTTTACAAGCTTCACATTTATGTAAAAAACTGCAAGATATTGAACCTTAAACCAAAATTCCAGGATAGAATTGCATTAAATAAGTAGCATATATTGCTCAGTACACATTGAGAGGATAATTGCCTAGATTTAGTGTTTAGATATTATAATCTAAGTTTCATATTTACAGCTTTACAACGTGCATCTGAAACCGCAAGATGAGAAACCCTGCGATGTAGTTTCGCTCTTATGCACAAATTTTCTTGAAAATTGATCAAAATCCATCCTTTTCATAGACATAACACTGTAGCGAATTTACGAAAATTCAGCTCAATATTAGAACCCCACGTTATCAACGAACGTGGTTTAAAACCTCACGTCATCATTAACAAAGAGTCTCCGGTGTTTTAGATAACTCCGATCGAGTAACAGATGGTGTTTATGTGCCCATTATTCATATCAGGGTTTAATGTGCCATGTGGGGTCGTTTTCAACCAATACACAGATGCTGCTGCTGCTGCTGCTGCGAGAGTTCAGGTGAATTAAACTGTATATACTCCACAAAAAATAAAAAATAAAAAACAGACAAGCATTTAAGATATGGGGCATTAAGAAAGCTTACTTGAAGTGGTGTAAAAACTTGAAACAGAAAGCATTAACGGTGTAGTTTGAAGGATTAATGACGACATTTTCATCATATTGAGCTGTATGAAAGCCTCTGCAACACAAAGCATTTCTTTACTCATAAATACGTAGAATGTGTTCACAAGTCACTATTGCATTAATTTATTAGCTCTTAAACACAGATCTGTGTATTTAAAAAATCTAAAGGAATCTTAAGCCTGTGTGAAGAAGTATGGTTGCAAAGCGTGGTGCAGCAATGTTGAGCTTGTTCTGGATTATAGTCTTTCAACACAAATTTAAGCTTTATTAAGTTGCAATTCTGGTAACTTTCAATCAATATTTCAGATTTATGCCCCACATTGAGCTAAAAAATGTTTGGTCATCGCCCACGTGGCGCAATGGTAGCGCGCCTGCCTCTGGAGCGGACGGCCCAGGTTCAATGCCTGGTACCGGCGTGGGGATTATTCTCCCGCTGGGAGGTCTAGCACGTGGTGCACTCAGCCTCGTTCGGTCCCTGAGGGGTCAATTGAGGACCTTCTTGAAAAAGAAGTAGTGACACCGGCTTACGATGGTAGCATAAGCGGCCGGGAGGGTTCTGGACGCTGATTACATCCCACACTCCAGTTCTGCACCCTACTCATGACGCCTGTAGTGGTCAGAGGTGGGGAACGCAGCGGCCGGGCAAAAAGCCTTGGCCCACGAAGGGTTAAAGGTTATTTAATATCTTTGATAACAAATACAATTTTAAACTAATTAGCTTAAAAATCTCTGTTCCATCATAAGCTTTTGCTTTTTTTTTTTTTTTTTTTTTTTTTTTTTTAAATACTTTTGAGACCTCTGTGGCGTAACATTATTATATTAATAACTGCACAGCAAGTTTTAATTAGCATATATTTGAGAAACTATTTCCGGAGTTTCACCCTTATAACCTTGGAATTGCATAGTAAGGGAATTTTAATTTGCAAAGTTTACTAACTAAAACTGGACAGAAGTTCTGCTTATGTATTTTTATCAAATACTATTCACTTTAAATACATCGTATAACATGTGAACAGTAGATTTTTAAAAACAGTACATACTGATAACAACACTTACGGCGACGGACCCCAAAATGTTTTGAAAATAATTCGTTTAATGATTTACTGGACACGGCTCTTCAGGAAACAGACTATGAAAGTCTTATAGGGCAATCCCCCTTTCTGCTTCTGTAAACAATCAGCAGAAACTGCTGAACAACTCTTTCTATATAGCGTTTCACTCTTAGAAGACAGTATGGAGTTAAATGGAACATCTCTGTCTCTATCTAGCGCATACAAGTTGCCATTAGCCGCGTCCTTTTCTACCCTCGCTCTGTTGCCAGATTCCTAATAGCATGGTATAAATATTCATTTGTTATAAATTTCAGGTTTGAACACATTATCCTATGCAGAATTTTTTTCTCTATCAGGTTATATCCTTTTCAGAGTCATTATACATTTCTATAGGTCCAAATTTCTTCAGAAAACGTTTTTTTTCAATAGAAGTCCGATATTTGCTGTTTCTACACTCATCACGCACTAACTAACAAACTAACTGCTAGAATGCATCTATATTTTTTCTTAGGTAGAGTAAACTATAGTGCTACTATCTGCCTACTTTGAATTCTCTATGTTTACCCAGTTAAGTGTTATAATTTTTTAAATTAAATGTTTTCGGAAAATTTTATATATGTGCACTGCAAAAGTTACGCAGTGTGAAACTTTTTTGTTATTGAGTTTACATCAGGGAACCAGCAAGAACAAATGTTGAGGAAGGTTGGAGAAAGTTTTTAAAATAAACCAAAAGGCAGTAACCTCTTTCTTTTATCCAGTAAGGCAAACAAAAGGTATTCATCTATTCAGCGTCAGGCCTGACACAGAAGATAGTATAAGGAGCAGCACTAGCATTAGTTCAAAAGAAGCCGTGTGTGTAACTGTGAGCTGTTATTGCGTTATTTGTTTAATATTTTTGTAAATATTTGTAGTTATGGAGGGTGAAGCTAGGAAGGGACGATATGTTGGTAAATAAAGAAGTAAGGAACGCCAAATAATCATGAATGTGTTAGATTATTTTTGAAGTAAAATGCGTTTAAGGCAGTAAAAGAAACAGCTAAGGCTGTTGAGTGTTCAGAAGCAGTAGTGTATAGGATTAAAAAGGAAGTAATGAAAGGACATCTAAGAACGCCATCGAAAAAGAAAGCAAAAAGGGCGGGACTACACAAAACGCTAGGTTAACGCAATATGATTGAATAGTGCAAGGTGGAGTGCGGCGAATTGTTCATTCTTTACTGTTTGCAAATATTCCACCCACGCTGAATATAATTTTGTCACAGTTCAACAATGATGAGACCCTGCCAAATTTCTCAAGGGCCACTCTGATTTGGGGTTCGAATATGAAAGAAAGAGTAACAAGTGCATATTAATAGAAAGAGAGGATATCGATATCATCAGATGGCGACATAAATATCTAAAAGACGTAAAAGGTTTAGGGACCAGGGGAAATCAATTGTTTATACAGACGAGTCATTTGTAAATTTAGGTCATACAGTAACAAAGGCGTGGAGGGATACCAAAGTTAAAAGTGCCCGTCTCGTCAAGCAGCAATTGAAGGACTAAGTACAGGACTCCGGCCACCTCGAGTCGCTCGCGGAGAAAGATTCGCAACTAGTACATGTTGCAACACTGCGCTCCATTTAACGTGTACTGTCTTTTAAGGGTGAGACGCGCTATAGAAGCAATTATATATAAATACACACATCTATAGGTACAATCTTCAAAGTTCAACCCTCAGATTGAAGCAAACATTTCGTAGGAAATACTTTAGAATGTCCAGAAAAAATATATATAGAACTACGATGGCAACAAAGCGCGCAGAAAAAGCTTAAGGAAAATGCCTTGTGTTCTCAAACCCCTTAAAAAATAAAAATAAATCAAACCTAAATTAAATTAAAGTGGAGTTCCAGAAAACTGTTATCTGGACAGTTCTGCACCACTTGCTTTAACCACCTCTGTTCACTCTGAGAAATATTTATACTAAATTCTAAAGAAAAAAACTATTTATATAGTTAAATGTTTGTTTAAATCATTAACCTCATCATAATTTAAAGCAGAATGTTTTTCTCTTCAATATACTGGCTACATCAATCGATTTTATATTTCTTCTGTTTATTGTCAATATATGTAATTTATATTTTGTGTGCATGATTTTATATACATCAACACTGAGTGCTGAAACATACCACCACCACCACCACCACCACCACCACTGCCACCACCACCACCATCGCCACCACCACCACCGCCACCACCACCGCCACCACCACCGCCACCACCACCGCAACCGCCGTCGCCGCCGCCGCCGTAAACTAAAATCCCAAACCAAGAATTATCCTATTCACCTTTGAATCAGATACTTTCCCAATTTGAAAATAGAAAATTCTAACCTTGTTAATTGGTGTAAACTGACAGGCGTTTATTATATTGTTGATGGTGTAATTATAATTCATTACATATCATAATAAGATATATAAAGATAGATGTTATGCACCTATTATTTTACCTATGCTTGTCATTAAGAATGAATATCATTAATTATAACAATCTTCCAATACAGGGTTTCAAGTTAGCCACGGTTATTTAAGTGTACAGTAAGCGTCCAAATAAGTAGTTAAAAAGTAAACCTCATGATAGGAGAGTGGTTTCCATATGATCATATGCCGTGGTGCAGGCGCTTGGCAACAGCTACTAACGAGGTACTTTGGGCTGAATATCTGAGCCTCTTCCTTTGGGAATTGTCCGGATTGGGTTAGACTCGGTGGAAGAGAGGTCCTAATACCCGTGAGTCATTGGTTATGTCTGGGTGTTAAAGAGGGGTTATGAAGTACCTCAATGTCCTCCGTTATCAGCCCATGCACCTGGGAGACGTGCGCTAGATTGCTGTCGTCCTTATCGAGTATCTTCTGTAGTCCACTCCTTCAGGCTGACGTGCTTAAATGATGCATCCGTACCTGCGCAGGCAGGCCGTCCCTTTTAAGAAAGGAAATCAGCAGTATCTTGAGATAGCCGAGAAATTAAATTATTACACCTCCAGCTGGCATCACATTTACATATTTGGGAAAAAGTCTTTATTTATATAAAATAGAGTACAATTGTGAATTTTGTAATACTGCCGTTCGTTTCACTACTACAGTCCCTGCTACCAGCCATGCAAGAGACTAGGTTACAATGTTCCAAAATAGTTCTGCAGATGCCGCTGGTTCCCAACCCAGATGATAAGTAGTCATGGTCACATTTTTGGTTTTCCAGTACCGCTTCAAAATTGTTTTCCATTATTAAAACGATAATCTTGGTTCCAGTTTTTGTAACAACGCTAGCATGACGTAGTGTGAGTCACATCTGTTTACAGCACATCATACTTTGATCTCTGTTCATTGTCGGTTTATCTGTCGCGTAGCAACACTGCAGTCTGATTTTTAAAGAAGATACGTGAGTGCCATCCGTTTCTTCACGTGGAAAACCGCCATGTTGCCAAGGAGCCGGTAGCAAGTTACAAGTAATCCCTGTTTACCCTCTCAATACTCGGAACATGTAAACAAGTGTTGGAGGTTATCTCACGTCAGTAAAATCATGCAGATGTAATCTGTGTTAGCCTACTTTAAGAACAAAAATTAATTTGTTCTTAATATGAATTCACTGCGTTGTCGGATCTTCACAGGTGTGTTTCTGAGTACCTGTGTTACTGAAGAACCTTTCATATATCTCAAGATCATATGTTGAAGCTAAATACTTTACCTACAATAAATACATTTGTGAATAGGTATACCTGTTGTACACCCATGGGAAAAATGATTGAGCGCATCAGGAGAGAAGAAATGTCTAAGTCCCAAGTCGTATTGCAGCGCAGTTCACACTAGTCGATATTTCCAACATGCAGTTAAGTTTATTGATAGTCTCTGTTCCATATGTTACCGTTTGTTGTACACAGCCCATATGTGACCCGATATGGGACAGACTTACTAAGCTCAGCTGCACGTTGGAAATATCGACTTGTGTAAACTGCGCTGTAATGCTACTTGGGACTTTGAAATTTCTGCCCTCCTAATGCGCTCAATCATTTCTTCTATTGCTGTATCACACTATTCCCTTCTTGTCCTGTATTTCTCTGAAAAACAAAGTACTTAGGGCCAAGCTAACTGCTCTTTCTAATACTAGATTTCTGTTATTTATTATCTTTTGTTTTTTGAACTGAAACCCCAGATCATGGAGGACCTTGTTTAAAGCTAAGGCTTCCCTCAAATAGCACTGTTCTTTAAGAGAAAAGAGAAGCTTATGTGTGGTATGGATCTCCTTTCGGGAGTAATATCCATAAATGTAGCTTATTGTGACATCTAACTGAGAACTGTGTAGTTGCATGACTGGAGATGCTCTTGGTTTCGATTTCCCAGGAGCTACAATTCGCAATAAACATAACTGTAGCTGATTCTCTTTAAAGCTTCTAGTAACTGTCACCTCACTTATTTTAACACCTCCAGACAATTTCCTCAATTGGTTGAAAGGAATAACAGCTTTATTGTGAAGGAGTCTAATCTCCCCTTCCTGTTCAATAATTCCATAAGAAAACATACAAATACTCTAGCTTGGCTGCGCACAGAACTAGCGATAACTGAACTGAGGAGTGCATGACTCACCAGTGTTTGTTTATGCTTGCTAAGCAATGGTCTTCCCATCTTAACCTTTCCCACACCTTGCATCACATCTCTTTACACAACGTTGTACTACACATTACTATTGTAGTAACTGTATATAGTACATGCATATCTCCTATCAAAATGTGTCCAGTATATCTTTTGGCACCCTCTGTATATAGAAATACTATTATCCGTGTCAAATCTCCTCCATTTGGCAGCAGCCAATAGGAGCGCGCTACAGCGTAGCCATGTCATGGGGAAGTGCACGAAAGAGATAGACATACTAACATGCAAGCAGCGTAAGAATAGCGTTTTGCTGTGCGTTTTACAGAGTTATTAAGTGGAACTGTATATCAAAACTTAAGTGAAATTTGGCTAATCACTTAAACGAAATAAATGGCAATAGAAATGCAATGATTTATTCCACATGCTGCAGCAGTTAACCCTTGGCACTCTTTGAAATCAACTTTACACCCTTCTTCGTCATTTGAGCTCCTTTTAAAAAACTCATACACCCTATAAGCAACTTGTCTTGCTTAACTACTTAAAGCACTTTAATTGTTTCTGCTTCTATCACTAACACGATCACTTGGTTTACTTAGCGACATGTTGCAAGCTTCTACAAATTCATAAAACTGCACATTATCTACCTGGTCTGTTCCCTGGTCAGGTCAGTTAGGGGCATATTAGGAGAAAGGGAGAAGCATAACGGTACACTTACTCACAAAGGTTATTCACATCTCTGTCAACAACTCAAAGTCTGCTTCAGTCCTGACAAAATATACTTGCGTATACGAGAGAATATATACCGTATATATACCGAACGACTGAAGCAAAAATTACATTCTTTTTCGTACAAGCTTGTACAACCATTCTGTTTATATCTGACATAGGTTTTAAGCTTGTAATAAACTATTAATGTCCGAGTATTAATCTAGTAATTACTAAGCGAGACAAAGCTAGTTCTGACTAGGCAATGTTGCACGCCTGCGATTCGCTACAGGCACGGAGCCTCTGAAGGTCATATGCAGGAAGTTTGGCGCGAACGTTACCAAGATAGCAGAAATAAAGTTGTAAAATTTCTTACTTCCGAGGACCGTCTTTAGTTTTAAATCCAAAAGGACGGTAAATTAATTTTAAAGTCCTGACTCATTGAATGCAGCAACCTCAGTGCCATAAGATATGTATCGTATAATCCTGAAAATAACAAATACAGTATTAAGATAGAGAACCTTAAGATGCAAGAGGCCGCGCCGTAGGCTAGTAGTTAGACCATTCGCTTCTCACCAAAGCGGCTCGCGTCCAATCCCAGGCAACCGTATGTAGGATTTGTGATGGACGAAGCGGCGCTGGGGCGGGTTTCTTCCGGGTTCTCCGGTTTCCCCCGCCATCTCATTCCATCAGTGCTCCATCTTCATTCCATGCCTGCGGTGCCCTAGTAGTAAAAGCGGGCGTTAAACACTTCAAAAAGGATGCAAGAGGGTTATTTGATATAAAAATACAGTAGCTTGCTAATTTGTTGCTAAAATGCTCTGGCGCGTGTAATAAACCTGAGCAAAATACTCATAGTTACTAATAAGGGTGTTCCTATAAATGAATCGTCTATGGTTCTATACTGTAGTGACTCGAGCTATTTAAGCCCGAATCTTATACAGAAGGGTACTTTGGGATAGAGGCTGCTCGATAAAGGCTTTAGGGAGAGGAGTAGAAGGACAAAATAACTAGCACCGGACCATTATACTTAAGAGGTCTAGCTAGCTCCCTTGGCCCCTTATTTTATTTTGTTTAGTACTTTTTACAATCTGCGTTTCACCCTGTGGGTATAGCGCAGGATCTTTCCCTTGGTCCTAAGGGCTTATCCCAGTCTCTACAGTGAAATAACATCCAAATAAGTTCTGGCTGATTTTGAGGTACACGAAGATAAAATAAAGCTGGCCTATTTTGGCGACGCAACTTTGAGTACTACTCGGAGAATCGGTGGGTCAGAGAGTGAGAGTGAGAGAGAGAGAGAGAGACAGTGAGATAGAGAGAGAGAGAGACTCCTCTTTGAGGGTCACATATATGATTTCTTTTTGCTAACCGAAAACAGCTCAGCAATTTACCACAGGAAATTGTTAGCCTTACTGCAACGTTTATCGGAAAGGTGCCCTCTTCCTAATAGACGAATTGTGCATAAGCGTTAAGATATGGTTTTTTTATTGGACTGAGAATAATAGAACTGCTACTTCCTAGCACGCATTGAGTTCAACATCTGCTTCCTTCCTAGGGTCTTTGTACAGAACCCCTGCAATATAAATACTTTATTCTAGGCACAACGCTATACCTTGTATACCTTGTATACGTATACGTATACCTTGTAGCTGATATAACCTCCCGTTGTGGACGCCTATTTGTAGCCAATGATCTCACGTTGAGGTAGCCAATTTTAAGTGTATATGATGTTAAATATGCTGCTGATGGGAAGAGGGTCCACTGGATGCATGGATTTGAAGTTCTTAGGATACTTTGTGGTTATTAAAGGAATAGTCCAAACTTCGTTTTCAAATGTTTCTTCAATGCATTCCTTATTTTCAACATCGAGAGGAGCCGACCACGTGCGCCACCTAGGTTTTAAACCTTCGACCGTTGGTCACGTGAAGCCGGCATGTTAAGCTCGCGGTCAGCACGTGATCCTGGTTCGCGTACACTGAATTTCTGTTTCAACCTGAGGGGGACATCTCACGCAGTGCAACCTTTACACATATATATTGTGGCTAATACCCTCAAGGGGAAGGAATGAAGTGACGGAGCCGAGGATGTCACAGGACCGTAGGCAGGTGGGTCACAGAGACGCGCGGAGGTCCATAACAAGTGCTGAGATCTCTTCATCTCGGCGTCAGGCCTCGCTGACCAGTCACCATCACTCCGGGCCATGTGTCGTCCTCACCCATGAGTGGACAGTGACTGCACTGCGCTACCTAATAGCCTGAACAGCAGTTACAGTGCGCAGGCATTCGCGCCATCCATCTGTCATCGTCATACAGCACGTACATGAAAGCACACATGAAGGATGTTAAGGAAATGCAATGAAGGGAAATTATGGAAAGGAAATCGTGATTTGTAATTAAGCACCCCAGCTTTCACCTAAGTGACAAGGGAAAACCACGGAGAAACCCATGTCAGAGTGCGTGGTGCACCTCGCTCGGTGTACACACAACAAAGTTTTAGTTTTTTTCAAGTCAATAATTACAACAAGGTCCATTTCACCTATTCCTTGAGTAATGTCACGCGCACTATCAGAACTTCTATAAGGGCAGTAGGTATATAAATGATATCCGGCACATTTTTATCAGTGATATATGTTGATTGCTTAAACGTTCGCCAAGCTGAAAATGGAAACGTTTCAGCTAACCCAACTACACAGAAATCAAGGACCATAAGTATTATATTTTAGATACCTGATTACACAGAATTACTACGAATGAGTGAAGCGATTTCACATGTTTATTACAGCTGTATTTTTCTACATGTTACCAAACTTCACAGGCACACAGAAATACTCAACAAGCTCTGTATTCATATGTTACAAGTGCTACATATGCTTCCCCAATACATACTAACTCTGCAAATGTCAAGCCTATAATCAAGTTCCTGCTACACTCCTATCAACATGCTTCTGCCGATCTGTTGAAAAGCGTTGTTGATGCGAGCTCGTAGCTTGCATTGTTTGGCTGGTAAAGGAGGAACATAGTATCTTTAACATAACCCGGCACAAAAAGTCCCGTGGTGACCGTGGAAGGCCATGACAGAAATGTTTTATCATCATGACCACCACGACCGACCCATCAGTTTCTCATAGTGGAAGTGTGGCGGAGCACCATCCTGTTGAAAGATGGAGTTGTCATATCGTAGTTGGCTATAACTGTGGCATGAACCACGATTCAGTCACGTCGGGAGACACGACTCACTTTAACAATCTTTTCGGTAGAGAAAAAACGGGCCATAAAGTTTAGAACACTCACTTTTGGTGAGTCCGAAATATGCCGCTTTTCTGTTCCCCGATTCACACATTGTGCCTGTTAACTTTGCCATTCGTTTAAAAAAATCATTGCTTCATTATTGAAAACAAGTCTCATCAAAACCATCTTTCAAAAGCTGTTGAGGCTGAGTACAAAATTCTAGGCGTTTTACCTTCTGATCCAGTGTAATGGCTTGCAGCAATTGCAAACGATGCTGTTTCATCTCTAACCTTTTCCTTAAAACCTTGCAAACGGTCTGTTGTGGAATGTTCGCCTCTCTGGATGCTGTGCTCGTTGACTTCTGCGGGCTGCGTGTAAAACTCATTCGCACGCGTCTCTTGACTCACTGTACTCCGAACCGTCGATTTCTCTTTACAGAGCCACCCTGTAGTTAGAAACTGCTGGTACCACCGCCGAATGATGTTGGCACATGGTGGTTCTTTCTGGAATTTTGTTTCGAAATGTCCGTGCACTGTGATATCAAATTTAACAGAATGAAGCCCAAGAGCAGCATATGCTGTTTCCTCGCCTGTCGCCGTTTTGACTAATTGCTACCTCTCGTGGTAGAAATCTGAAACATGGATGTAAGAAAACAAAACTGGTTGAGTTTTTCTGTGTGCCTTTAAAGTTTAGTGACAGTGTGTCAAAGAATACAAAACATGTGAAATCGCTTCAATCATTTCTACTAACCTGTATTTATAAGCAATATTTTTGCATAAAAACAAAAATAAACTCCAGAATGATAACTTGTTCCTGAATACTGTGGACACAAACCAACCATTCAATGAATAAGATATGCCTTGATGAAATATTGGAAGCTCTTCGACACTACAGCAGTAAAAGCCCTGAATCAGGCAACATTACAAAGTACTAAAACATATGTCACAAATGCTCTACAGTGTCTACAAAACATTTACAACCATGTATGTTTTAACAAGTGCTTCCCTGATCAATGGCGTATGTCAACAGTAATTCCTATTGCGAAACCAAATAAAGGTCACTCTCGAACTATACATTATGGACCAATTTCATTAACATGGACCATGTGCAAACTCCTTGAGAAGATAATTACAAAAAAACTGCTTTGGGTTTTGGAAAGTAATCACCTTTTTCCAAAAACGCTTTTTTTGGATTCAGGGGGGTTTCAAAACATATATTTCCGGTAAAATCTCGACATCGAATTTTTGGGTGGCATATAACACTTCTACTTAGCAGTAGATAAAGTAAAAGTGTATAATCAAAGAACTTATTGCTGAGCTAAGTATAAATGGATTAAGTTCAGAGCTTAAAAGAATTGTACTTCTACGGAAAATGTAGAAGCGAATATCGTATAGGTACCTATGTGGCATTCAACTGTAACACTCTAATTTAAAAAAAAAAACTTACATGACTTTTTCTGCTCTTGCACATACTATTCTTACAAACATTTATTTCTCTAGCAACTTCATGTTAATCTAGATCAACATTTGTAGAAATTATGTTATTGCTAATTTTCTTGTGCAAGGGGAATACATTAGGCTTTAAGGTATAGCCAAATGTCTTAAGAGAGGTTGATATATGATGACTTTGAAATTCTGTTCTCTTTGCATGTACAGGAGGTAAAAAAGCGAATATTGACTTCTCATTTGAGAAGAGCCAATAAGTATTGTAAAATTCTGACAAGTAACAAGATATATTTTCGAAATTGCTCACATCACAAAAAGATCATTTGACATAATTTGAATGTTTTAATGAGATCTATTTTTTGTATAGTAAGATTTGGTCTATCTGCTACGGTTTGCCAGTTAACAAAAGCAATCAAGAGTAAACAGGACTACATGGGCTATAGCCAGAAAATTCAAAATAAATAGTTCATTTGCACTGAAAATATCTAAAATATACCACATTTTAATGAGAAGCGTTAGGACCATTTTTGAGAGAATCAAAATTATTTAAAAATGTTCCATGGAAGGATAGTTTAGGGAATTTTCTTCAAAATCTTCGTGTCGCATACTTAAAAGCTATTAAACTTAAATATCAACTTTGGTTTTTAACCGAATTTTCCTTTTCGAGTTATGCTATTCAAAAGCCAGACACACACACACACACACACACACACACACACACACACACACACACACACACACACACACACACACACACACACACACACACACACACACACACACACACACACACACACACACACCACACCAACGTACGCGCTCGCGGACCTTTTTTTTATGGATTCAGAGGCCTCAAAATAATTACGTATTTCCCGTGAAATCTCAACATTGAATTTTTGGGTCGAATGCAATTCCTCCCCTACTTACTATACGTAGTAGAAAACGTAAAAATATGCGTGCAAATTTTAGTAAAATATGGCATAATTAAGAAAACAATTATATATTTCTTAATACACAAACCTGTTGGATAAACTAGATGAATTTATTTTCCTCGTACTTGCTATAAAAATCTAAGTCGGGTAATTCTAAATAATTTCTGGTATGAGTCATGAATTTAGCAGATATCACGTTGGCGTGATAGAATTTTAAGGGAAGCAGGAAGTGTGGAGTTTAGTCCAGTACACCCTGGACAAAGTGATCCTCTGTTTGTCGGCTATGACGCAGTGAATTCCTTTGAAAAAACTCAGACATATGTACCAGGCCATGATAAATATCTTTGGCGAATTTCATTATCCTAGCTCTTATACTTTCTGTTTAAAAATTTTGTTTATTAAGTAAACAGAAGATAATATTTTATGAAAAATAGGATATATTGTTGGCACAAAATTATAATAAATTTAAATAGCACAGCACTACAATTGTTTTTAAACTTGAACCTCATATATCCATTTTGATATCAACTTAGAATTATATGTGTCTGTAATAGTTTTGCTAGAATACATTTTTCAATTTGAAGAAGAATGAAAATGTGAAACCTACACAATTTTTTCAACAAAGTGTGGATGTCATATTCAAATGGTGAGATATATTATCATATTTCTAGATCAATATGTGTAATTCTATGTAAAAACAATTTGGAAAATTTCAAACCTCTAGCTCTAGTGGTTGCTGAGAAAAATCGCCATTTATATGAAAAAATTGTTTCAGAGGAAAATCTAATGAAACTAAGCATTTGGTATAATGAGTTACATCACAATCTATATCTTTAAAGCGTATTTAAATAAAGAAGCATTGCAGTTATATAAAATCATAAAACTATATACTGTATTTGATTCAGGAGCTTAGTTATGACCTTGTGGTTGTCACAAGTGAACTTGAAATAGCGCTCTATTGTTTTTTCCTCTCGCGCTGACGGTTTGCAGTCTGCTTCAAAAGCAATTTATCTTTTCTTTCTTGGCACAATAAATATTACGCGAAAGAGCATCAGTAGTACATTATATTACCGCATAAAATAAAGCAATTCTGACCATACTCTGAGTAATAAACGTGAATTGTGTTTATTGGAGACTCAAGAAACTACGCGATATAATATTGTAGCAGAACTTGCACTGCTTATAGTTCAACTGCCTTGTAGCCAGAAATTTTGAACTGCTGGTGTTACTCTGTTTACACCGCACCAAAAAGCCGCCACTCCACACCATGTTCAAGGACAAAGAAATTCTCCTGGGTCAATGATAGTATATTCTTGTTCAGAAAATATCAGAATGAAAATGAAAAAAATGACAATTTTGACCATTTCACACTTCTCCCTTCCCTTAAACTCCCTTAAGGTGAGGTTGTAAGCTCTATGCTTGCAATGTTAATTTTTTGAAGTTTAACTCCACTTCTCAGAGAAACTATTTGCTCTAGAAGTGTGAAATTTGGTACACACAAAAATCACTGCTTTATAACTGTACGGACTTTTTATATTATAGATATGTCGATTCATATTTTTAAAATAATTGTATATTATTTTTTCACGCATTTTTTAATAAAAACACTTTCTAGCATCCATGATTTTAATAATAGTGTTATACGAAGAAGTCAGTATAACCCAGAAATGTGTGGTAAAAGTTTCATTACTCTAGAATAAGTGGTTCCTGAGAAAATGGGACAAATGTGTGCAGAAAAATAAGTTTGAGAAAAGCCTCAATGAAAATTAGGGGAGGTTGTGTGCTCTATGCTTGCTATGTTAATTTTAAGAAGTTAACTCTTCTTTTCAGGGAAACTATTCACTCTAGAGGTATGAAATTTTGTACACATATAAATCAATGCTTTTTTAAAGGTGCTGACTTTTTACATCCATAGGTATTATTTTCATATTTTTTTTTTAAAAAAACAACCCAAATGACCTAGCTGTCGACGGGCCCTTAAACACCACCACTTTTTAAAAAACAATTTAACGAATATGTCACTTTTTCATTCATATCCGTCCTTGAACAGTTATATTTATTTTAAAGACACTTCTGGCAAGGTTTTAGGGGTTAAAAGACTAGATTATGATAAAATAAAGGTTAAACTTGCAAAATCAGGAAAAAACATAAAATTGATATCTATGACCCAAACCAGTTTACACCTTCCCCTTAAAGGTAATCTTCCTGGCTTAACCATTGAGGGTTCACAGCCTATTCTCGGAACGGAGTGAAGTAAATAATCTTGGTGCAGTTACTTAGGTGACAAGGCACTAGGGTAGGAATGTGGCACTATCAGGCAGGCTTCGTGTTGAGTTTAAAGGAGTATACAAGGAATGACCCGCGGGCAAGATGTGCAAAGTCCGATGTATCGGATATCCGACAAGCCTGCTGGGAGCTGGGGGCGCCACCCAGTAACGACGAAAGAAGTGTGAGGAGAAGGAGGTGGGGTTAGTGAAATACAAGCAGAAGGGGAGACGGTTGGGCTCGCACCTTCTGGCGAAATACCCACGGCGGCAGAGTGGACTACGGGATCACCCCACACCAAGCAGGCCAACCCTTGCTGAGAAACGAATGGACACTCGCAGCACTATCGAAAATAGCAAAATCTGAATAAGTAGCGTGCTCTGCATCTTAACTTGAAGATGATATACTCACACTCTGTGTAACGACTGACACTACAAGGGTAACACATAAAGACTATACCCTTTAGCTTATATCACCAGGAAATTATATTACCTATTCAATCACTGAAGAATGTAAACTCCATTAGCATTTTAAATATCCTTGATTGGAGTAAAGTAAAGGTGAAACTTTTAAATCCAGTCGTTTTTAGTAAAATGCTTTCAAATTTCTGTCACATGCTGCTCTGCCATAGTTGTATTAAATTTCCTGCAAATATCTTTAAAAGTGTGCTAGAAAATAAAAAAATAAAAAATGTGCTTCTGTTATATTAATTAATTAGGTGCTGTCTCAACGCACAAGTCATAATTTTAAAAAATAACACTACCCCGTCATTTAAATATGAATGCACAGATATCGCTTATTCAAATGCTTTCAGTTTCCTGGTTGTTTTATAAAAAATTTAAATATAACTTTTGTAACAATTTACCCACAGTGGTCGAATTATGTCATATTTTTTGGTAATGTTTAATGCCCGCTTTTACTACATGCGGCACCGCAGGCGGTGACACGATGATACATGGAATAAAGATGGAGAACCGGTGGAATGAGATAGTGGGGGAAACCGGAGAACCCGGAGGAAACCCGCCCCTGTGCCGCTATCTCCGTCACAAGTCCCGTATGGGTCGCCCGGGCCGCTGTGGTGAGAGGCGAATGGTCTAACCTAGGGATGTCCAACCTTGTGTCTTATTTGCGTCTTAAGTAATTAGCTGCTATTCCCTACCTTCTCTTTCTGTCAGAGGGTGAATCATCTCACAACCGGACAGTCAGTATCCAGTGACGGACACAAACAGGCTATTCCATGGCAGGTTTTGAATTATAACTTGAATTTTCTGGGAATGCGCTCAGAAAACCTCTTCATTCTGGATGAGTTTTGCATAAATGGTGAACAGTAAGAGACAGAAGAAAACTTACTAAATAAAAAATGTGAATCAATTAAAACAAATCAGTTGTGTCAAATATTTCTTTTTCCTTTCGAGTGAACCACTTCTGAGATATTCTTTATTATTTGATTGAATTTCCCAATACTTATGCTTTTCTCAAATTGGAATATCTTATTCGCTCTTTTTTATCTCTTGTCCTTGCGGAGAGAACAGAATTTCAAGGGCACCGAATAGCAACTAAATCTTAAAGCATTTCACTGTCACTTGAAACCTACTCTATACTCACTCATATCCCCCTTGCATCTACAAAAAGTGCGGCAAAAACCATGTGAGGGTTTTTAAAGTTCATTCTTGCGGAGCTCTGCTAAAAATTTCAAAAAGATTTTCATCATATGGAACTTTAATAATGCGTAAAATGTAAGCAAATTCAAAGACGATTAGCCCTCCGTTAGCTGCTAAAGGCCTAGGAGAACCTTCGTTTATTTTAAAGTTCTAGTTGTCGAACGAACGCACCTATGAAACTGCCTGACTAAGGCAACTAATATTACGCCTTACTTAACTGTTTGGTGGTGCGACAACCTTATCTGTTTATTTCTTTAGCTCCAAGAATGACTAATCGACAGTTACGTGTCGCAGAGATCAGTCAAACTCTGTGCACCTATTCTCATTCCATATTACTGAATGTTTTTTTCCTCGTTAGCTGTGCAATATTGCTTTGTCATTGCAAGTAGTATGTTACTATTCGTCATAAACAGGAATAAAAGGCATGATTTAGAAAATTCCAAGGATTTGAAACAAGGGCATCACTATCCACCTTGTGATGATAATGCCTTACACGTGTATGACATTTTCTATCAATCAGATGACTCCGATTTTGAAGATAAACTGAAAACGAGAACTTTAACTTCATAAACTGATCATAAAGAAGAGGATGAAGGAAACGTATATGATAACATGTATTTATAGGTAACATCACAGGCTTGTCAGTTTATTATTATTATCATCATCATCATCATCATTATTATTATTATTATTATTATTATTATTATTATTATTATTATTATTATTATTATTATTATTATTATTATTATTATTATTATTATTATTATTATTATTATTATTATTATTATTATTATTATTATTATTATTATTATTATTATTATTATTATTATTATTATTATTATTATTATTATTATTTATTTATTTATTTATTTATTTATTTTCAATTTGAAAACTTTAGTCAGTATTGGAATATATGTTTATGAAAATTGTTCCCAGCTATAATGAAGACTAGATTTTTTTCAGCTCCTAATTCCAATCTCTCATAGGCAAGTAATACAGTACTATAACATAGTGTCCAGAAGCCATTCTGTTGCCTCCATGATCACCTCGGGCAGGTCGTTCATGAACTTCGTAATTGAAGACTCATTGTTAACGAAAGTTAAAACAGTCAGAATCTTAGTTCACAGTGTGACAGCAGGACCTGTATCCTTTATAATCTTCCAACCCAACATTTTATAATTTCACACAGGTCTTTTCGAAATGAAAATACTGGTCATTTTTAGTGCTCTCACAGGACCCCGCAGTATGTATTTGTCCTACAATGAAGTCAACGTTTATGATATAGAAGTATGCTCAAACTGCTTTGCCCTGATCGCTGAACATTGAGTTGTGGGAAAGGGAAGCTCTGCTAATACGTAGTTAGTACCTTACGTCCTGGTTACCTCGCGTAAGTGAATAAATAATTAACAAGGAGTGTAGTATCAAATGCTACCCCTTTACCACTGAAATTAGTGAGCAAGCTGAGAAATCTGGAGTCATCTAGCTAGCTATACATGTAGGTATCCCTTGCTTCTCCACTAGCACATTTCAGGTTTTGGATCACCATAGTGTAGGTATACAGAATTATCTTTCAGTCGTATAGCTTTTAGTTTTTTCTGTTTAGCGTGTGTTGTAAAATGGGAACTAGACATCGACTTGTCTTTGCACAGTTTAGGAGTATTAATTTTCAATGTTTATATAGTAAATATAGTAAGTCAACATGGAAATGGCCTTTCTCCAGTAGTAGGAATCAGAGTTCTGTTGAACTGAAACGAAGCGTGTTCAGCATCGGGGTTTTATTTTTCGTTCCGGAGGAGTCCTTTTACATGTTCATTTATCTACCAACGTGTAGCTGTCGCTTTTTGGTACACATAAAAACCATAAGCCTGGTTTAAACCTACAACCTTGGGATCAATAGGCCATACCGATCCAACCGAACCATCCAGACCGGTATATTAATCTTTAATTGTAGTTGTCTAATATATAACATCTGATTCCCAGCTTAAGCTTCTTGTGCGCAGATAACTCAACTACTTGAGAATAACAGCAGATGATGTGCTTTAAAAAAGGAACTGATTTTACATGCCGTCTATTATGACAACCATAGTTAATTTTCTGTCGAGTTTTGGCAAATACCGTTAGCTATTATGAGAAAAAATCAAGTCCTCAATTCGAAAACAGTGTGCCACAGTAGGGAATAGAGTTGATTAGTCCATTACTTAGAATAACTTGGAAGATTGGAAGATATTAAAGTTAAATACCAACTTTGGTTTTTAACCCACTTTCGTTTTTTAGTTATGCTATTGACAGACCCACACATAGACACACGGATACACACTAACGGGCGCGCGCGGATCTTTTCCTAAACATGCATTTTTTGATTCAGGGGGCCTCAAAACGTGCATTTCCGGTGAAATCTCGGCATCGCATTGTTGGATCGAATACAATACCTCCCCTACTTACCGTACGTAGTAGAGAAAGCAAAAATCATCTAGCATGTCGTGGGCAACATACTTTGAGCTTCAAGTGATACATTTATAAAAGGTATTTCAAACGAAATCCGTGATTAATTTTGCCTCGGCCATTATTTTTAGCTGAAGGTTAAGAAACCATATATGAGCAAATTTGGAATACGTATAATAAGATATAATATCCTGGTTAACATTCATAATCAAGTTCATTCAATGAAATCAAATTATTACCTTCTCTACTGGTAAGTAGAGGAAGTATTGTATTCCACCCAAAAATTCGATGTCAAGATTTCACCGGAAATACATATTCTGAAACCCGCTGAATCCTAAACAGAATTTTTAGAATAAGGTCCGTGTGTGTGTGTGTGTGTGTGTGTGTGTGTGTGTGTGTGTGTGTGTGTGTGTGTGTGTGTGTGTGTGTGTGTGTGTGTGTGTGTGTGTGTTAGTCTTTGGACAGTGTAACTCAAAAACGGAAAGTCGGTTAAAAACCAAAGTTGCTATTTAAGTTTAATGTCTTTCAGGGATGCAACATGAAGATTTTGAAAAAAATTCCTCCACCCTAAACTAGATAGAAAATTTTTCGAAAATTTTAATTTTCTTAAAAATGACTGACGATTTTAATTAAAATGCCAGTGTATGAGATATTTGTATAACAAATCAAATTTATATCTTGAATTTTCTGGCTATAGCCCATGAAGTCCTAATTACTCTGAATCACCTTTCCAATACTGGCAAACAGTAAGAGATAGGCCAAAACTTACTATACAAAAAATGTAGATCTTACCAAAACACACAATTTA
>CM060962.1:173508817-173568817 GCA_030765045.1 Tenodera sinensis | reverse complement strand
CCATTAGAACTTCCCTCTCTCAACTCCTTTAGATCCGCACGTTCGTTTTCTCTATTTAGTCATCATTGATAATTATTATTATAATTATTATTTTTATATTGTATTTTAAATGGTTGATTTTCTGAATCTATAATTTAGTCTTGTGGGCTCTTGTTGGATAGGATTTTCTAATTGAGAAAGAAAGGCTAATTAGATTAAGTTGCATTCACTACAGATGAAAATACTTTTAGACAAATGTCATTAAATATTTCGGAGATCTTGTATATTGGTCAATAATTTCAATACCACAGTGGATAAATAGTGATAGAATAGTTCCTGAAACATTTAGTATTTATTTTTTAAAGAATTATTCGTAAAGTTGGAGAAATGCAGTTCTGGCATTTAGTTATTTGAAATAGCAAAAGTTTTAAATGGTGATTACTAAGCAATGTGTATTTTGACACACACACACACACACACACACACACACACACTGAAAAAGAGAGAGGGGGATAGAGAGAGAGAGCTAAGTAGAATTACTGTTTCAAATTGCATAATATATTTTAGGATTAATTGAACCACTGTATTTATATTGTGAAGGAAAAGTTGAGTGCCAGTTTTATTATTTTTAATAGTAGGTATGTCAAAAATTCTTATACGTAGAAAAATTGCCTTATATGGTACTTCGAAAATGTAGCCCTGAGAAAATTTAAATTGTATTTAAACGTGTAATAAATCTCAAAAACTGCTTACTGTCACTCACACTAACTTAACTGTGACTGAGCGAGGGCCCGCACCAGAGGGTGACCACTGGAGAATAGAGGCTTGTGTGTGGGCTGGGGTGGCAATGGACGCGTTGGAACTGGAAACGTTAGAAGATACCATAGAAGAAATCTTTATACAAGAGTAAGCATATTCGCTTCTCACCAAAGCGGCCCGGGTTCGATCCCAGGAAACCGCATGTGAGATTTGTGATGGACGAAGCGGCGCAGGGGCTGGCTTCTTCCGAGTTCTCCGGTTCCCCCCGCTGCTCCATCTTCATTCCATGTATCATCAGCGTCACCGCCTGCGGTGCCGATTTAGTAAAAGCGGATGTATGTCACTATAAAAAAAGAGTAAGCAAATCTAGTGACAACGAACGCAAGGTTCGACAGTTTCCCTAACGTTCTGTTTATAGATTTTCTCTGCATTTTAGATACCAAATGCTTGAAACGTTTGTAGATATAATATGCTATAATGTTCTTATACTTGTAGACATTAAAGAGTCACTGTGCTACTTACTAGAATGTGCGTAAGAGTTTAACCCTGTCAGAAATTCGTAAAACCACTTACAGTATATAGTTCTTATGTAAATAATGAAGTTTATACACAGGATGCCTGAAAATGAGAAGAAATTCTTGAATGCTCCTTTTATATTTCTAGCACATCTTCTGGATTGTCTACTTTGAGCCGAAGCACATTACTTGATATCCTGATAGTTTAGGCCAGGGGTGTCAAACAGCACTCACCTGGCGTGAAAAATTTTCCCCTATTTTCCCTCCCTCCGTGATGATCAAATCGGAAAACGGGAAAAACAGAGCGAAAACCGGTTCTACTAGTGAGTGCTACTGCAGTTAAGGAGGGGTAGACCCCTCTCTTCACACCCTTGGAGTGACGTTTGACATGCCTGGTTTAGGCACTATGTTGCATGCATTCAAAACGTCTTCCATTTTTGATCGAAAACTACGCTCTAATGTTGTAGACGTCTTTGTAGTTCTCTAATACAATACTATCTTAAATATAATCTTCGTTTTAAGTGCCTAACGTATCTCCAAGAGCTCACTAGAGTTAATCTACATACATGTGTATGTATAGCAGAAAAAGACAAATGAGATCTGCGTATGCACTAAAACGTTTTTAAGTAGGACAAGTCAGTAGAAGTCCTAGCTTAGCGCTACAATCTTTAAACTCTCGTTTGATTTTCATTTGAGGGCATATTCTCAGTTTAAAATTTCTCCATGTGATGCACTTTAGGAGGTTGTATAACTCCCTGTAAATAACAAGATAAAAACAACGAGATGAATAATTGTTGCTAACGTGTCAAGTAGTGACGTTATTAAACAATAGTTTTCATCTTTTGAAAACTTTAAAGCAAAAACTTGAAGTTTTTTTATTTGTTTATCGCAAAACTGGTAGGAGAATCAAAACTTCATCTCTACAGTTTCTTAATCAACTCACAATTAAAGACTTTTATTATAAAATAGTAATTTTAAAAACTAATTTGAGAAGTTTTCTAACACAGTAAAATAAATAATAATATTAATATCTCTAACCAATTTAGCAAAATAACTGTTTTTAAACTATTCATGAAATTTGTTGTACATACTATGCATTAAACCACGAATGCTTTATTAAATTTGAGATAAATCCATTTGAAGAAGTAGATTTTAGAAATTTTCCAGATCGGTTTTTTAAGCATTAAAAGCTACATCGGATGAAAGCTCACTAGAAAAAAATGTTTTCGCCTTAGGAGATTTTGGAACCTAAGTAGGTTGCTCTGGTATTTATACTCTCATCTACAGCCAGTACAATGCGGTAGTTCTGGGTAGTTTTATTGTCATTGGTTGTAGTATATACATTGTTAGTGTCTAAGGATATTTCATCTATTTTAGCCGCGGTGTGATTTATTTTTGGCGTGGATTTTTTTATTTTTTATTTGTTATTATTAATTTTAATGTTTGCATCTGAGCAACTCTGGAAATAGGGGCATACATACACATGTATGTAGATTAACTCTAGTGAGCTCTTGGAGATACGTTAGGCACTTAAAACGGAGATTAAAGTTAAGATAGTATTAGATTAAAGAACTACAAAGACGTCTACAACATTAGAGCGTAGTTTTCGATCAAAAATGGAAGACGTTTTGAATGCATGCAACAGAGTGCCTAAACTATCAGGATATCAAGTAATGTGCTTCGGCTCAAAGTAGACAATCCAGAAGATGTGCTAGAAATATAAAAGGAGCATTCAACAATTTCTTCTCATTTTCAGGCATCCTGTGTATAAACTTCATTATTTTCATAGGAACTATATACTGTAAGTGGTTTTACGAATTTCTGACAGGGTTAAACTCTTACGCACATTCTAGTAAGTAGCACAGTGACTCTTTAATGTCTACAAGTATAAGAACATTATAGCATATTATATCTACAAACGTTTCAAGCATTTGGTATCTAAAATGCAGAGAAAATCTATAAACAGAACGTTAGGGAAACTGTCGAACCTTGCGTCTCTCCCCACGCAGCTAATTTAGTGCTGGTTGCACACTTTTATATAGGCAAAGCATATTGTTTTAATTAACTTTATAGGAAGCTAGGCTTACAGGAAGATATTTAAATCGCTATATGAAATACTACAAAAGGTAGTACAGCTATAAAAGTTACGTAGACTGACAGTAAGAGCTTTACAGGTTTAATAACATCAAAACCATATTTATAAATCTGAAATATTTTGCCTATTTTGCACAGATGTATATTTTTAAACTATGCCCGAGATTGAAATCACAAATTTCACTAAGGAAAAGATGTATGTGCCACAGAATTTTCCTGATTAGTCCAGTAGCTCAGCCAATACAACACCTGCTTATTGTGGAAGAGGTCATGGGTTCGATCCTGGCCTGTAGTTTGGGAACCTTTTTTATTCCCCATTCTCCCTAGAGTCTAGAAGTATGCATGCCTGTGTGTGAATTTAATGTAAAAATTAATCCAACGTAACAGAAACCCAAAGTTCAAAACCACCGCTAAGCGAGTAAACACCATTGCTGTTGAGTAATTGTTCCAAGAGGTTAAAAGCCGCCGACATGACCTTCGGTGTTAAAGGGCGTCATGTAAATGGAATATCAAAAACAAAATCTGATATGTTGCACTCGCATTACTTTCTCTACTCTCGTACTATGTTTACAAACTGTTATTCCTGTAACTTCTTCGTGTTACTTGTGATAAACATTTGAAGAAGTCATCTTATTGCATATTTCCTTGTAGGTGCAAGCGGAATATTAGAATACAATAGGCTTTGAGTGATAGTCAAATCTTTTATAGCTTTGAGATCCCGTTCTCTTTGCACGCATAACATAAAACAATGAACAAAGATGTTACATTATTTGTTTATGCCAAAATTTTTACTGCTGGTGTTTTTAGACACACAAGCCGTGTGTGGGCAATGTTTAAGAGGTGGAATCAGGACTGAAAAATTCAATACTATAACCGGGAATTGAACCACGGATCTGCCGCTACTCTAGCGGGTGCTTTAACCACTAAACTACCATGGCCAGCTTGCCAGTACGACATTAAATTCCCCAGCTGATTCGTACTTTTCCCGGTTAGACCACAAGAGAATCTCACATTAGAGATGAATACCCCAAGAGCGACTTAAATTGTAAGTAATTGTAATTGGTGTTGTGGTATAAAACATTGGATGCTAAATAAGAAAATTCTTTTGAAATATCTTCCTAACTAAAAGTAAATTAGAAACATATGAAACGCCGGACAGCAAAATATTGTGACGCCGGCAAACGGCAGCGGCAACACAACAAAGGCTCGGAGCCGTACTGTCTCACACCACTGGCGGTACGTGCGTCAAAGACGCTTGAGATCAGACTTCCTCGTGCGATTGTGAACACGTGACAACAATGAGCGCGGTACGTCAAAGGGGTTTTCGAGATTATTCGCAAAGTGTCCAGCGGCTGGCGTATTTGCAGAAGTTCCAGAAGGTTAACGTTCGAGAAAGATTTGCGTTACATCATCCGCGCTATATAAGTATGCAAGGCAACGAGAGTTGAGAGTCTGTCAGTTTTTAGTTTTAATGTGTGCGTGCGACAGCTGCGTGTGTACAGTCACGTCGAAAAGGAGATAACGAAGCTCTTAATAAATTTCAAATGATTCTACCGTGTAAGCTAGCTGTTTGAGGGACAGAGAAAGTGAAGAAAGACAGAAAGGAGTGAGCCAAGTTTACCAGAAGGAAACAGTAGAAAGTAGACTGTGTTAATGTCAGTAAAAGAGAACTGTATTACTGTGCAAAAGTTTTAGAATAAAATAAAATGAGAAAATGAAACCTTTTTGTCACAACATACAAACTGATTTTTAAATGCTGTAAAGTACCATTATGCATATTTGTGATAAAGAAGGTAGCGAAATTGTACTATATATTGAATGTTACATCAAGAGAGCTGTGGAATGCATTCCTTATAGCGAAGGAGGCAACATTAAGATTCCTTAGGCTGGTCAACGTTCATTTGTACCGGTGTGTACAGGCAATGTCGTCGCTGTCCATCCTCTTCCCATCCTTCCTTGCTTGGTTCGGATTTTCAAGTGGAATCAATTTTCAAATCCACTTGGAAATTCAGCTCTGAGCGGATCGCTCCTCCTCCTCCCCTGATGTTGAGAGCTTCCGCAAGGCAGACGGCTGGGTGACAACATTCAGAAAAGAGAAAAACGCTGACCCCATCCTCACCCACTCGATCGCGACACGTTAGCCGGACCCGAGTAGGTGTCCGAAACGGAAGGGAGAGAAAACTTCGTTCTAAGATGAATTTGAGATGCAGACGCCGGCATTCAGACAGACTATCGAAGAAACATAGGTCACAACTCAAGAAAAAAGTGGCTGCTTTCTCGATTTCTGGAGGCTTTCTTTCTACTGACAATCCTCAAGCAGCGAGAATTTATTTTATATAACACAAATTACACAGATGTAAAATTTATTAGACATAAGTAAAATGATACTAAGTTCTGAGTTAGGAACTAATTTACAAATGTCTATGATTAAATCAAAACCTGATATTAGATCTATCGTTATTTGTCTCTGTGGATATGTTTATTCCTCTAATAACCACACGCCATTTAGTAGCATTGCCTTGATGTGAGCTATGTTTTCCAAATTATTGTCTCAAAAGTCTAGACACAAAAGATAAAAAAATCTGATGTGTTGTACTCACATGACTTTCTCTACTCTTGTACAAACCATTCTTACGAACTCTTATTTATGATAAAAACTCTTCGCCATGTTAATCCAGATAAACGTTTGCAGAAACTATCTTATTGTTAATTTTCTTGTAAGTGCAAAGGAAATATGGGAATACAGTAGGTTTTGAGCGATCTTCAAATCTTTTAAAGCTGGTTACTGTTGGAACGGCCAATAGATAAAAAGGTGAATAACGACCTTCCATTTGAGAAACGTTTAAGTTTTGCAAAACTCACGCAAATAACAAGAAAATCTCCGACATGGTTCACTCGACAACATAAAATGCATTTGAATATAACTTGCGTGTTTTAAGGAGATCCAAATTTTTGGTTCAGTAAGATTTGGCCTATCTTTTACGGTTTACTAGTGATACAAAAGTAATCACGGGCAAACAGGACTACATTGGCTGTAGCTAGAAAACTCAAAATTTTATACATTTAACTTGCCATAAGAATATCTTAAATATATAGCGTTTTAATCGAAATCGTTTGAGCCATTTTTGAGAAAATCAGAATTTTCGAAACATTTTCCATTTAAAGGGTAGTTTAGGGTATAGTAATTTTCTTCAAAATCTTAAAATTTGCTAACACTATGTAGGAATATTGGTGGGAAGTGATGCTTAGTAGGCGGGACTTAAATTATACGCATCCTTAGCGTAGTGTATTTTGTGCCATACAGAAGTCGTTTACTGTCACCTATTATCTGCAGTGAAAGCACTTAAAGACCGCGCTCGGGTTATGTAGATTTAATGTTTATAGCCAGGTAACATTCAGCTTACCATTTCTGCAACTCACGCCACCATTTTAGGTGCATTATTATTACGGAAACCGTTATTTTTAAATTGCAAAGTGTTAATATGTCAGAAGTTAACAGATATAATTAAGTAATTACAGTTTGGAATGGTACGATTCAAAAACAGTTTATTTTTTCAATCTCAATCAGTAGGCAACTCACTTCAAATAGAGCATTATTAACCGCAACAATCAACTTAACTGACTGTTTGTCTACTCACGCACCATGCATACCCTGATAAAGCAGATCTAGCTCAATGGTAGTCAATTCATAGGAGAGCGAGGGTTGGAGATAGTGTCAAAGGTGACACACACACCTCACGCTGCGGTGATTGTTTAATTACTGGCCTAGTGAAACTTACACCCACACAATCTGCAGTGTTGCCAGCTTGTTTTCGACAAAACTAAAATAGCCCCGTAGGAAATGGCCAGAGACGAAAACAAAGACACAAAATGTGTTTCAAACAGCGAGATCCATCACGAATTTAAATTAATGTAATTACTTCCTTTCCATTCTGTATATGTAGAACTATACTCACTCTTAAACAGACTATTCTTGCAGATGCTTATTTCTCTATCTGCTTCATTTTAATAGGCATAAGCATTTTCAGAAAGTATTTTATTGATAATTTTCTTGTAGGCGCAAGGGGAATATGGGATTAAAGTAGGCTTTAAGCGATAGTGAATTGTTTTAAGAGCTGGCTGCTATGCGATGCTTTGAAATTCCCTTCTATTTGCAAAGGGAACAGATAGAAAAAGGAAAATATTGGAAAATTCAAACAAATGAAAAAGAACGTCTCGGAAATAGTTTACTCAAAAGAAAACGAAGTATTTGACATAAATTGTGTGTTTTAACGAGATCTACATTTTTTACTTAGTAAACTTTGGCTGTCTCTTACTGTTTACCATTTATGCAAAAATCATCTAGAATGAGGTCTTATAAGGACATTCACAGAAAATTCAAGGTATGACTTAGAAACGACCGTGGAATCGCCTGTTTTTGTCCGTGACTGTATACTGACTGACTATCCCTCCGATTGGAGGAGTGGAATTGGGTTATAGCTCCTCATAACGTAAAGTTCTGCAAAGAGAGAAGGTTGGACATACCTGTTCTAGTGTATAGCTGCCTTTCTATTCTGCAGTTTTCGAGACATTGATTTTGCACACTTCTATGTGATAATTCAGCACTCACTGAAAATGGCATTTGTGGTATTTTATTGCTTTCTTCCAAATGGACTTCTCAAGGGACACTAATCAAATGTCAAAATATTTTATAGTTTTATAGAAAAAGGATTATGCAACTAGTTTAAGTTGCTGGAATAATATGCGCAACACACTGTTATATAGAAAATCTTATGTGTTGCACTCACATGACTTTCCCTACTCTTGTACTAACCATTCTTACTAAATCTTATTCCTATATCTTCTTCGTGTTAGTTAAGTTAAACAGTTGTACAAATTATCTTATTGCTTATTTCCTTGTAGGTGCAAGGGGAACATGAGAATACAGTAGGCTTTGTGCAATAGTTAAATTTTTAAGTTTTCCGAAGCTCACACACATGACAAGGAATATCTCCGAAATGGTACACCCTACAAGAAAATTTATCAAGACATAAATTGCGTATTTTAGCAAGATCTACATTTTTTGTATGGTATGATATCGTCTATTTCTAACGGTTTACCAATTATGCAAAATTCATCCAGAGTAAATACGACTATAGTGGCTATAGCCAGAAAATTCAAGATATGCATTTCATTTGTCATAAAAATATCTCAAACGTATGTCATTTTTATCAAAATTGTTAGAGCCATTTTCAAGAAAATCAAAATTTTCGAAAAATTTTCCCTGTAAAGGGTAGTTTAGGGTGGGGCTAATTTCTTCGAAATCTTTGTGTCGCATCCTTGAATTACATTAAACTTAAATACCAACTTTAGTTTTAAACCGACTTTTCGTTTTTGAGTTATGCTATCCACAGACACACACACACACACACACACACACACACACACACACACACACACACAAACACGCGCGCGCGCGCGCGGACCTTTTTCTAGAAATGCTTTTTTTTGGATTCAGGGATCCTCAAAAGATATTTGCGCTGAAATCTCGACATCGAATTTTTAGATGGAATACAATACTTCCTCTACTTACCAGTAGAGAAAGTAAAAATGTCGGTAAAGTGAATATTTAAGTTTTACTAATTTTCGTTACTATCACTCCTGACGCAAACCAGTTACCAATAGAAACAATGTATACGTAGAATGAAGATAATGACGGTCACACAGCGGTTTTGATTACTTTTAAGGGATTTATTTGTGGCCACTTTAACTACAGAGAAATTGTTGTGTTGCCGGCTTTTAACAAATCGTATGACATGTACGTTGCACAGAGTGGAGAGAGTGAGAGTACAAGTGGAGGCCAAGAGGGCAAACATTATAAATAGGAAAAAAGAGGAAGAGAGGAGAGAAGGAAAGAATCTCTACTGTTAAAGTAAATAGGCAACCTGATATCCTGCCCTGTTAGTTGTAGTACATAATCCATAGCAAAGAATGTTTAAGCAAGTAGCATTTACGAGTAGTGTTACTCTGAATTAACAAAGCACTTGGGAGCGGTGTAGAGGCTCCGAACTCAGGAAGCATATCTTCTCCTTCTCCGTTCTCACGTTTAACCAAACAAACGTGGGAGGTGTGAGGAAGAGAACCAATGTGGTGGTCGCGTGTTTGTCCCTACTTTGTTGGCGGCCGAAGCGGCTTCACTGCCCGGTATAGCAGGCCACGCGCATTCGTACGTGGTAAGCCGACGAAGCCAACCTTACTAGGTACTGTTGACCAAACAATTTACCACAAAACGAAAATCGATGCCTCGGCTTCAAAACCATACGATGGTGGGTTTAAATCAGTCTTAATGCTTTCTTGCTAATTACAAACTGCTGTTGCTCTCAGAAATTCTGTGGCATTATATTTATACTAATGAAGTCTTCTACTTTACGTTTCAAAGCGTTTTATGTCTAACACCAAGCAGAAATGGGACAAATAAAGGAAAGTGATTATAAGTACAGTATTGGCAGGAAGTTGTATCTTAGACACACAATTATTCCCTGCGATATTTTTAAACACGGTGCAGAAAACAATGTGTAAATATCTGATGTGGTGCACTCACATGGCTTTCTCTACTCTGTACTAACCATTCTTACAAACTCGTATTCCTATATCTTCGTCGTGATAGTTAGGATAAGCATTTGCACAACTTATCTTGTTGCTTATTTCCTTGTAGGTGCAAGGGGAATATGGGACTATAGTAGGCTTTGAGCGATAATCAAATTTTTTAAAGCTTTGAGACCCCGTTCTCTTTGCATAGTGTATAAAAACTAAATAACGATGTTCCATTGTTCTCCAAAGCTCACACAAATGACAAGGAATATCTCCGAAAAAGTTCACTCTACAAAAAAATTATTCAGACATAAATTGTGAGTTTTAGCAAGATCTACATTTTTTGTGTAGTAAGATTTGGTGTATCTCTTACGGTTTACCAGTTAAGCAAAAGTCATCCAGAGTATATAGGACTTCATGGGCTATAGCCAGAAAATTCGGGATATGCATTTCATTTGTCATAAAAATATCTCAAACATGGCAATTTGATCAAAATCGTTAGAGATATTTTCAAGCAAATCAAAATTTTCGAAAAAATTTACATGTACCTATAGGGTAGTTTAGGATGGAGGAATGTTCTTCAAAACCTTTGTGTTGCATCCTTCAAAGACATTAAGCTTTACGTACCAACTTTGGTTTTTAACCAACTTTTCGTTTTTGAGTTACGCTGTCCACAGTCTGACAGATACACAGACTGATAGACACACACACACACACACACACACACACAGACACACACACACACACACACACCACACACACACACACACACACACACACACACACACACACACACACGGACCTTTTGTAAAACTGGTTTCTTGGATTCATGGGGCCTCAAAACATATATTACCAGTGAAATCTCGACATCGAATTTTGGGTGAAAAATACGTTGCTTCTACTTTACTAAACGTAGTAGAGAAAGTAAAAATTGTAGAGTGGAAAGACAGTACCAAAATTAACATTTTTAGAACAAGAACAAGGGATCATAGAAGCTTTTCTGCTTTATTTGCTACGTATAGTATGAATTGAATTGAATTTATTGAATACATCTTGGGCTGCCATGAACTTGGGCCCAAGCCCCTCTGTTATTGAACAGCCCTCTGAAACTCTATACATATAATTTTTTGACATGTGCTGTTTATTCTTTAACTACTGTTCATGAGGCTTACTCAAATTTGTCTTTTCTTTTGACTATTGTCTTTTGATTTACTTATATTCGAAAACGTGATTATTAAGTTGATTATTATTTTAAATTATCCATTCCATTCTAAAATTTATTTTACACCTCATTTTTCGTATGCTTCATGATCATTGGCTAATAATTTTCTGCACCTCACTGATTCACTTATCTCTTTGTCACTTCCACTTCCTTTCCTCACTTAACTTTAATACCTACTTGACTTTATCCCTAAACTTTTATTTCCATCCCTTCTACCAGCCCTGAACGTGGTTAACGTAATCACTTTTCCTTCCTTGTCACACGGCGCGGGGCACCATTTTCCTCTCTTTCTTTCAGTTTCCTATATATTAACACTTTCTTACTATCTGATATCCACCTATGTGAATTTTCATCTTTCCAAACACGTCCTGGTATTTTCTATTCGCCCTTCTTCCATTCCATTCTAGCCACACACGTAATCCCTGTTTCTCTATCCCCCCGTTCCACCTGGTCATACCACACATCTTCTCGTTTACCCGATTTATTTCCACTCACCTTTGATATTGCCCATTTGCTATTTGAGTTATTTGCACTAATATCTTTTACGCGGCCCCCAACTGATTCCTGATGGACTGCTAAGTTTTCCCTGTCGAATTACTGTACCCAATTATAGCTTCTTTCTTCTCCTCTGTAAGCTTGGCACTTACGTAGGTACAGTAAGCAGGGGAAGTGTTGTACTCGTCCCAAAATTTCGATGTCGAGATTTCCTCAAAAATATGCTTTGCGGCCCCCTGAATCCAAAAAAAAGCATTATTAGAAATAGGTCCATGTGTGTGCCTGTGTGCGCGCGTGTGCGTGTGCGTGCGTGTGTGTGTGAGTGTGTGTGTGTGTGTGTGTGTGTGTGTGTGTGTGTGTGTCTGCCTTAGCAAGCATAACCCCAAAACGAAAACCGGTTAAGAATTAAAGTAGGTATTTAAATTTAATATCTTTCAAGAATTCGACACGAAGATTTTGAAGAAAATTCCTTCGTTCCAAACACCATTTACATGGACAATTTTTCGAAAATTTTGATTTTCTCAATAATGGCTCTAACAATTTTGATTAAAATGCCGCATGTTTAAGATACTTTTATGGAAAATTAAATCCATATTTTGAATGTTATGGCTATAACCTATGTAATACTGTTTGTTCTTGATGAATTTTCCATAACTGGTAAACCGTAAGAGGTACACCAAATTTTATTATACAGTAAATATACATATAATTAAAATACACAAGTTATGTCTAAATGAATATTTTGCGTATTAACCGTTCCGGAGATATTCCTTGTTATATGTGTGAGTTTTGCAATACTTAAACCTTTCTCAAACGGAAGGTCGTTATTCACTTTTTTTATCTCTTGGCTGTGCAAAGTGAACGGAATTTCAAAGCCTTCATATAGTGACCGGCTGTAAAAGTTTTGACTACCGCTCAAAGCCTACCGTATTCCCACGTTCCCCTTGCACCTACAAGAAAATTAGGTACAATTAGTTTCTGAAAATATTAGGATAGTTAGTACAAGAGTAGAGAAGGTCATGTGAGTGCAGCACATCAGATTTCTTTTACTGCGGTATACGCGCCGACATTAAGTCGTTATGTCAGGGATACCAGTAATGAGACCGTTTGAAATGAGTCGGTTATAAAGAGAAGGTACTCTTTTGTACTGGTCGGAAACGATATATGTGCGCTTGTAGTAGGGCGCTACTGTTTTGTTGACAATACATAACGCCGTCAATGCCAGTGTCAGAGGGGAGAGAGAAGCAAGACGATAGCAGGAATGTTTAGTTGCACAATAAAAGCCGTACTGTGGTATTTTCCAAAACATGATGACCTACTTATTCCTCTTCTAAAGGTGGCGTTAACATTAATGTTTGGGTGTGCAAGATTTGCGGTTTAAAATTAAATAGGTATCAGATGAGTGCTCAGTTTATGAGGGTGGCCTTTTTTGGTAATACTTATTATTCAGTGGCAGGAGGACCGGTCCGCTTTCCAGGCCATTATGTTTTGAAAAATACTTAACATCTCCAGGCCTTAGCCTCATTAGTAAATGCAACTCGCTACTATAAATATTATGTTCACCTGACTGCATTTCCAATGCCCCACCCACTTGCTCCGTAACTGTTTAGTTCCTCTTCTCACCGCACTCACGTCATGTTCAACTAGCACAATAGTAGCAGTCCCTGTAACTGTGTCTGATGTTCAATGCCGCATTTGCTTGTGAAGCCTACTAGAAGGTACGTTAGTAAGAAATGTCTGTCTTGTGTACAAAGAGTATAGTACACGCATGCAATAATTAGTTTCTCATTGGGTACCAGTTAAGACAGTAAATACACACCCATCATGTGAGTTGCATTTTATTTTGACTGGCAAATGAACATGATTCATAAAATCATATTTAAGTGATGCTCATGCATCGCTCATGATATTATAATGCATCTGGAACATCTCGTTCCTATCACTCACTCACTCACTCACTCACTCACTCACTCACTCACTCACTCACTCATTCACTCACACACTCACTCACAAACTCACTCACTCCTCCACTCACCCACTCACTCCCTCCCTCCCTCACTCACTCACTTACCCACTCACTCACTCACTCACTCACTCACTCACTCACTCACTCACCTACTCACCCAATCACCCACTCACCCACTCACCCACTCACTCACTCACTCGCTTACCCACTCACCCACCCACTCACTCACTCACCCACTCACCCAATCACCCACTCATCCACTCACTCATCCAGTCACTCACTCACCCACTCACCCACTCACTCACTCACTCACTCACGCACTCACTCACTCACCCACTCATCCACTTACTCACTCACTCACTCATCCACTCACCCATTCATTCACTCGCTCGCTCACTCACTCACCCACTCACACACTCACTCACCCACCCACCCAATCACCCACTCATCCCAGGGACCCGCATGTGGTATTCGTGGTGGGCGAAGCGGCGTCAGGGCGGGTTTTCTCCGGGTGCTCCGGTTTCTCCCACCATCTCATTCCACCGGTGCTCCATCTTCATTCCATGTGTCATCAGTGTCACCGCCTGCGGTGCCGTAGTAGTAAAAGCGGGCGTTAAACACAACAACAACAACCCACTCATCCACTCATTCACTCACTCACTCACTCACTCACTCACTCACTCATCCACTCACCCACTCACTCACTCACTCACTCACCCACTCACCCAGTCACTCGCTCACTCATCCCATCCTCAAAATTGTCATTTGGTTACTGCCTTTCTATTCTACAATTTTCTGTACATTGTTTCTCTACGTCTTCTATATCGACGTTATATTCTCACTTATTTTTAAAGGTGCAGAAATCTTTCTATATCCGCTCTACCCCTTATGTACAGCTTAAATAACACAAACGCTTTTTAATTTAATTTCTGTTAAAGCTGAAAGTAAATGCTAGAGTGGCAATAATTCTCACAAATGGATATTCAAAGTTGTTTGTTCCTTATGTTATTAAATCAGTTATGTGCTGTCCTCTGTACTTCCTTCTCCATTCCGATTTCACAGATCAGAATAACTTGAACATATTTGTTTAATTTTTCGAAAGGTAACAGGAATAGTCAATGGTGCTACCGTAACGAAAAGCTCCCCGCTGCTTCTTTGGCAGCATTTCTGCAAGGTCTCCAATCCAGAGCAGGGTGTTGCCTCTGTCTTCTGTATTATACCTTGGAAATTCACAAATTGATTGATAATAGATAATTATCCATTGGGTAGAGCCCCTCGTTAGTGCCAAACTGTGAATAAGTGTTTTGGTTCTTGTGGGCAGTTTGTGTTTAATGCCATAAAAGGGCTGTCATCCCTTTTTCTGGTCACACCTATGATATCTTTCCAAGCAAAGATATTGTTTGTCATTTTATATCCTTTTTAATTAATCTACAACGGATAAATACACCCTCAGTTATTTAATTTTGGCTTAAGTTTGCCTTGACTATTGTTGTGTACGTGTTTTGCGTATTCAATTTGAACTAGTTAAACCAGGTACTAGATGGGTAAATTGGACTGACAAACTTCGGTGGGGCACTTAGCACCTTGACCAATGAAATATTTTGTGCTTATACCCCTGACGGAGAGTCCTCCGAGAGGGAGGAGTCAGGTGGTCGTACCTGAGGAGAGACAACAGCAGAGGGCAAGGTACCTAACGACTACAGATTTCAATTCCCTGGTGGCGGCTCCCTTTTGTCCTGCGGGCTCACAGGTTCTCTGGGAGACCCGAGACTTGTAGACGTCCTTTGATCCGGAAGACGAGGATTTACAGAGAACAAGCACCGGCCATGCACGCCGAAACTCCTGCCAACACTTAGAACCCCAAAACAACTAAGCAGATGAAAAGTGAAGTTAATGGAGGGACAGAAAATTCCGGGAATGTATCTTTCCCAGCATTCGCCTAGCGACTCGGAGAAACCCCAAAAAACTCATGGGTCAGGAAGGTCGGCCACAGGAATCGAACCCAGGACCTTCCGAATAAGAGTCTTATACGTTTCCGTGGAGCCGTCTCGCTCGGTAAACGAGGCATTAAAGTTAGCCGATCTCCAGCCATGAAAATGTTCTTCTGAGCACTCAGTGTTGTCCTCGGTTTATTTGTTGCTCTAATATTTTCGAAACTGAGTTAAAATTATGATATACAGTTATTCATGTTTCCGTTTATGAATGTAGGTATTTTCTGTATTTGTGATTTAGTATAGGAATAGATGTAAGGTTCTTTATGGTCGTATTACATAAGTTATTTGGTGTAAGTAATTCTAGAACTTCTTAGTTTTAATCATGGCGATTTTAAACTAAAACGATTGAAATGATACTGTTATTTGTGGCAGCATTAGTCTTTGGATGTATACTGCGATAAAATTGCTATTCTGTAATCGAAATGAGGTTATTTCGTAACTATGTTATTCAGGTTACGATGTGTGATATTAATATACCACCGTGGATATTAGGATAGGTAATGAGCTCTGAGATTTCGAACTCCAGGGCAATAATGCCGTTTTGCGTCTCCCTGCGGTTGAAGCCAGAACGAGTTGATTCCCATTTTCTGTAGCTATTGAACTTCCTATAATATTGAGCAATAAATCATGCAGATTCTACTAGTGGCGCTTTGCTCGTCAGTCAGGTTGCATAGTGCGCTGTGTGTCAGCAATGCAGTTCGCTAGAACCGCTTCGCTTCAACATCGAGGTTATGTGTCGGGAATGGAGTCCGGTACGTTGATACTCTTAAATACATTATTTGTACCAAACAAGAAAGAAACATAAATGGCAGTTGATTACCCAAACTTTCGTAGTTACCCAATAACTTACATTACTCACTGGAGGAACATGTGTTTAACACAGACAGGAAGGGCGTGTTTTATTAGTGAACGACTCTGGAAAGAATATTGTGTGGTTTTCATGCTAAAGGAATTGAAATTTTCTTAAAGGTTCGAGAAGTTTATTTATTGAAGGGTGCATCAAGTACTGGCCTAAGCTACGCCACCAAATATTTATAAAGAATTCAAGGTGTTAAAGGAAAAACTAGTTCCTTTTTGGAATCGCTCCCAAACAATACGAGTTACATAAAGAAGCTTAGTCTTTAATGGCAAGTAACATCGATCCAGAATTAAATACGCACCTTTGAGACCAGGCAGTCTGGTAGGCGTCCCAAACGACTACAAAAGGCTGTAGGTTTCACCTGGGCCAGTCATGTGGAGGAAAATTCAATCTTTAGGATTAGGAATCTCCCTTTACTGCCCCCTGACCAAATGGAAGACTACTCATAGAAGGTATAATGTCCAGAAAACCTAAGCATAAAGAGCTGAATGACCTTTTTGATTATTTAATTCATACTATATAATCATAGATCCAAACTTACTCCTCCGAATTAAACATATTCCACAGGTTAGAGGAATTGAAAAATGTTGAAACTGAAACTTGCCTTAAAATGAAAAGCGAAAAGAAAACGTCCCCACAAAAAATGCGGGACAAATAAAATTGCATAAAGGAACAAATGGAAAAGCTATCTAATTTGGTCATTTGGTTTGATTTATGAAACTTTGCTTAGGCTATATTGTATGATCAAACGCAGGTAGGCAGGTAGGCAGATGGCCAGGTGGGCAGGTAGGCAGGCAGGCAGGTAGGCAGACAGGCAGGTAGGTAGACAGGCAGGTAGGTAGGCAGGCAGGTAGGTAGGCAGACAGGTAGGTAGGCAGACAGGTAGGTAGGCAGGTAGGTAGGTAGGCAGGCAGGTAGGTAGGCAGGCAGGCAGGTAGGTTAGTAGGCAGGTAGGTATGTATTCAGGTAGGTAGGTAGGCAGGCAGGTGGGTAGGTAGGTAGACAGGTATGTAGGCAGGCAAGCAGGTAGGCAGGCAGGCAGGTAGGTAGACAGGCAGGTAGGTAGGCAGGTAGTTAGGTAGGCAGGCAGGTAGGTAGGCAGACAGGTAGGTAGGTATGTATTCAGGTAGGTAGGTAGGCAGGTAGGTAGGTAGACAGGTATGTAGGCAGGCAAGCAGGTAGGCAGGTAGGTAGGTATTCAGGTAGGTAGGCAGGCAGGTGGGCAGGTAGGCAGGTGGGCAGGCAGACAGGTAGGTAGGCAGACAGGTAGGTAGGCAGGTAGGTATGTATTCAGGTAGGTAGGTAGGCAGGCGGGTAGGTAGGCAGGCAGGCAGGTAGGTAGGCAGACAGGTAGGTAGGCAGGCAGGTAGGTAGGCAGACAGGTAGGTAGGCAGGTAGGTAGGCAGACAGGCAGGTAGGTAGGCAGGCAGGTAGGTAGGCAGACACGTAGGTAGGCAGACTGGTAGGTAGGCGGGCAGGTAGGTAGGCAGACAGGTAGGTAGGCAGGCAGGCAGGTAGGTTAGTAGGCAGGTAGGTGTGTATTCAGGTAGGTAGGTAGGCAGGCAGGCGGGTAGGTAGGTAGACAGGTATGTAGGCAGGCAAGCAGGTAGGCAGGCAGGCAGGTAGGTAGACAGGCAGGTAGGTAGGCAGGTAGTTAGGTAGGCAGGTAGGTAGGCAGACAGGTAGGTAGGTAGGTATGTATTCAGGTAGGTAGGTAGGCAGGTAGGTAGGTAGACAGGTATGTAGGCAGGCAAGCAGGTAGGCAGGTAGGTAGGTATTCAGGTAGGTAGGCAGGCAGGTGGGCAGGTAGGCAGGTGGGCAGGCAGACAGGTAGGTAGGTATTCAAGTAGGTACATAGGCAGGTGGGCAGGTAGACAGGTGGCCAGGTGGGTAGGTGGGCAGGCAGACAGGCAGGCAGGTAGGTAGGTATTCAGGTAGGTAGGTAGACAGGCAGGCAGGTAGGTAGACAGGTAGGCAGGTAGACAGGCAGGCAGGTAGGTAGGTACTCAGGTAAGTAGGTAGACAGGTAGGCAGGCAAGCAGGTAGGTAGGTATTCAGGTAGGTAGGCAGGTGGGCCGGTAGACAGGTGGGCAGGTGGGTAGGCAGGTACGAAGGTTGGTATACAAGTAGGTAGGTAGGCAGGTGGCCAGGTAGACAGGTGGCCAGGTGGGCAGGCAGGCAGGCAGGTAGGTGGGTATTCAGGTAAGTAGGTAGGCAGGCAGGTAGGTAGGTATTCAGGTAGGCAGGCAGGCACGTAGGTAGGTATTCAGGTAGGTAGGCAGGTGGGCAGGTAGACAGGTAGGCAGGTGGGCAGGTAGACAGGTGGGCAGGTGGGTAGGCAGGTAGGTAGGTATTCAGGTAGGTATGTAGGCAGGCAGGTAGGTAGACAGGTAGGCAGGAAGACAGGCAAGCAGGTAGGCAGGTGGGTAGGTATTCAGGTAGGTAGGTAGGCATGTGGGCAGGTAGACAGGTGGCCAGGTGCATAGGTGGGCAGGCAGGTAGGTAAGTATTCAGTTAGGTAGGTAGACAGGTGGGCAGGTAGGCAGGTGGCAGGTGGGCAGGTAGGTATTCAGGTAGGTAGGCAGTAAGGTAGGTAGGTAGACAGGTAGGCAGGTAGACAGGCAAGCAGGTAGGCAGGTAGGTAGATATTCAGGTAGGTAGGTAGGCAGGTAGGTAGGCAGACAGTTAGGTATTCAGGTAGGTAGGTAGGCAGGTGGGCAGGTAGACAGGTGGCCAGGTAGGCAGGTGGGCAGGTAGGCAGGCAGGTAGGTAGGTATTCAGGTAGGTAGGTAGACAGGTGGGCAGGTAGGCAGGTGGCGAGGTGGGAAGGTAGGTATTCAGGTAGGTAGGCAGTAAGGTAGGTAGGTAGACATGTAGGCAGGTAGACAGGCAAGCAGGTAGGCAGGTAGGTAGATATTCAGGTAGGTAGGTAGGCAGGCAGGTAGGCAGACAGTTAGGTATTCAGGTAGGTAGGTAGGCAGGTGGGCAGGTAGACAGGTGGCCAGGTAGGCAGGTGGGCAAGTAGGCAGGCAGGTAGGTAGGTAGGTATTCAGGCAGGTAGGTAGATTGGTGGGCAGGTAGGCAGGCAGGTAGGTAGGTATTGAGGTAGGTAGGTAGACAGGTGGGCAGGTAGGCAGGCAGGTAGGTATTCAGTTAGGTAGGCAGGTGGGCAGGTAGACAGGTGGCCAGGTGGGCAGGCAGGTAGGTAGGTATTCAGGTAGGTAGGCAGGTGGGCAGGTAGGTATTCAGGTAGGTAGGCAGTAAGGTAGGTAGGTAGACAGGTAGGCAGGTAGACAGGCAAGCAGGTAGGCAGGCAGGTAGGTAGGCAGACAGGCATGCAGGTAGGCAGATAGGTAGGTATGTAGGTACTAGGTGTACTGCGGTGGTTTTCTCCATAGCCTGAGACCCCTGGTGTACGCTGTCGACTCAGTGCTTGCAGCAGTCCCATATGTTTGTTTCTCTAGGGTGAAAACGAAAACTAGAGAAATACCAGTGCTCACCTCTGTTTGCCAGAAGAGACAATCTGTTGTCAATATTACATCCTTCTCCTGCATATCGGATACTCTTACGTGTAAAATTTGTGTGCTGTTGTGTCTTTGATGTTTTTGCGCTAGTATCTCTTTGTGTTCGGGGAGATGTGACTCGCGCTTTGGCAGTTGTCTGCATACTACTTACTGGGATAGTGTTTTCTTCTTATCCTTATGTTTCTTCTCTTAGTTTTTGTTCTCCCTGGCCGGGAATCGCTCTCAAAGAGAGCGGCCAGTTGGATGGGATTTCTCTTGATGTGTGGTGGTGCTTCCTTCTAACATAACATGCATGCGTCTTTTGTATTTCCTTAGTTCCACGAATAAGGGAAGCCATTTCTTGATCGCCAAGTGTCTAGTTTTTAAAGCAAATTTTAATGTGTTTATGTAAGCCTTCTCATCCTGTAGATTGATAACTATGCAACACCGCATTTTATAGACGATGCGAAATGAAGGTGCTGATATCGTATTCACTTAACCGCGATGCAGTGGACAGTGCTTACGGCATAACCTGTAAAACGCCAGCACTGCATAGCTTCTCAATCCGCAGGATGAGAAGACTCGCCCGGTATATAATGTTATAGTATGTCCATAACCTCCTTGACTAGGGTGATTTTTACAGGTAGGCATATATACACATATTAGTGATTATCACGATTTTAATTTCGAATTAACATCTCTTCCGTTTGTTAAATAAGTAGACCCTAGTCGATGTTATCGATTTGCATAGTAGTCTGCAGATTTGCTAGTATATAAAGTAAACTATATTTGTAATCGGCACTGTAATCTTAGTTCCGCTTTGCGGGTATTTACACTTCAGTGTTAACCAAGCAAGCTATTATAAATCGTGGAATGGTATGTCGGTGGCAGTCACGAGTTACTCGTTCTGATTTTCTAACGTTCGTATATCCCAGTTGGTCTAGTATAATGAAAGTGCATTTTAAGTAGAATCTCTGCTGTGTTAAGCAAGTAGGCACGTGCCACTTTATTGTAAATGTAATTATATGAGAGTTACTTGGGAATTCGAGAAAGCATTTGCTTTATTATTATATTTAAAGCTAGTCAGGGAGAGTATATAAACATTTCAATTCTGATGACATTTCAGGGAAACTGTAATGGTTTACCAGTTAGTTGCAATTTCAGAAAGTTTGGTCTTAACTTATCTGATCACTGCAAAGATACTTTGTGAACAGATAATATTTTCCAGTGCCACTGTATTGTGAGCGCCATATGCGACCTTTACTTGGATATTTGGGAACGCCATTGCTTCACTATTGTACTTTAAGCTGGCCAAAGATACTAAGCGGGAGAACCGGGTTCGATACCCGGTACGCGCGTGGGGATTTTCTCACGCTGGGAGACCTGGTCCAGGGTTCACTGAGTCTCGCTAGGTCCCTAAGGGGCCAATTGAGGAGCTACTTGATGAAAAGCAGCGACCCTCATCGCGGAGACCCTATAACCTGCGGTAGAGCCCGGAACTCTGACTAGTACCATCCTCCAGTTCTGCACCCCACTCATGACGCCTGTAGTGTGTAGAGGTGGGGGCGCAGCGGCCGGCCGGTCGGCCTTGGCTCAGTAAGGGCTATTACGCGGGATTTAGTTAGTTTAAAGAGGACATTCACACACTGCAGTTACATAAATAATATTTAATGGTAGCAATAATTGGCAGTTGCTTGGGATTTTAGAAACATTGTTATAGCGTACTTCACTGTTATAATCAAAATTTGAACGTAGGCAGTTTTCTTAGTGAACCTTTACTGTAAGTGCAATTCTCTTAAGTACTTTTGGGTGTTCGGGAACCCTGTTACTTTATTATATCTAGTAATTAGACATGGCGTTCAGGATGCTCACTCATGGCAGTCAAATAAGTAAAGTATTTTCTGGTAGTCGTAACTATAATTACTCTCCAACTCCCTCGAATTTTAGAAAACATTTGCACTATTTGGCTGGCTATTATCATTAAAATATTTGGTGAGCAGGCATTAGTTTTTCAGTGCCACTTAATTTTGAAGTATTTGTTGGTTGTAGGGCATTTTACAATTTTAGTTATTTCCGTACGTACTACAATTATAGAGCCGATTGTTACAGCCTGTTTACCTATATTTTAATGGTTGCTTGGAATTAAATTGTGAAACTCATTGATATTGATGCATATATAAACTATACCTAGCACCTTTCGTATTTCTCTTTAGATTTTCAGGTATGAGAGAAGTTCAGCTTACTTTCCAATTTTCTTCGAGTTCAGAATCAACACACAAGTTTAAGTTAGCCACCGATTACTGTGGGTAATTACTGATTTGAGCACGGCCTGCTCTGTTTATATCGCGGGACGTGTATGAAGATTCAGTGACTCCCTGCATCATATCTTCGATCCTCAGTTGGACTTAACTCCAGTGCTTTGTTCTTTTAAATTGTAACAAAGGCAAATACGAGGACAATTATTGAGGTGATAAAAATCAACGGGTAGATTTTATTATATTTTATATCTGTATTAGTCAAAATATTGTTAAGTTTAAGGGTGTGAAAATGCTAGTGTTCTAAGCCTTAAAATCCTACGTAATATTGGAGGGTAGATTAAGTTGGTAGATGTGAGTACGGGATAATTCATTTACCAGCCATGAAATCGTACTATCTCCCAAGAATGTAATTACTATTTTCATGTGCCTGTAAATGCGCTCCTTGTGAACAGAGAAACCATAAATGATCTAAAACCTTATGAATGTACTGGATGGAATATTTCTGTTGTTCCATTTGTATTTCATACATTATTAGTTACATTTTCTTCAAAAGTAGCAAGTAAAGGGTCTAGAAATGTTTTCTGCATTTTAGCCGAGGTATGATTATTATGTTCCTTTTTTCCCTTGCGTAATAATCGTTAATCCCAGGGACTCACATGCGGTACTCCTGGTGGACGAAGCGGTGCCTAGGCGGGTTTTTCCGGGTTCTCCGATTACATCGCCACTCATTGAATCAACTGCTCCATAATCACCTTTCCATCCATTTCGCCTACATTTCATATCATCCTCTTCCTCACTCTCATACCTACAGCTGCGCTGACTACCCGCTTCCAGGTCTTCACTCTGTCTGGTCCATAGGTTCGTCTGTTCCCCGAAGGCATCTGACCCTAGGCACAGGCTTGCAAGTGGGTTTCAGTCCTCCATGCGGCGAGGATAATCAGATAAGGAAGTAAAGAAAGAAGGTAAAAGCCGTTAGCAAGGCTTCCTTCGGAAGGAAAGTAAAATCACTGGCCCCGTGTCGTAGATTTACGGTACGTAAAATAACCTCAAGCCTGATAAAGAGGCCACTGAGCAAAATTCAGTGGTGTTTCACGCCCTATATGGAATGGGAGGCTGAGAACCATGGCAGTTAAAGAGTGTTCATACATAAAAACTCAATCTCTCTCACTACTCTGCGATTCAAATTAGAGAAAAAAGACCGTATTCTATCACCTTGTTATCCTGAAGTTTCTCACGGGTCGAGAGACGTTCTAACCGCGCGTAATTGTAAAAGCTGTTTTTAATATTTTATAGCGGTAGTTATGCTCTTTTCCCTCCAAAAGCTACTCACCTATATCTGACCCTCTCACATGCAACTTTGGTCACATACGTGGGCTTGTCTACTGTAAAAACCACTTTGCACAAAAAAGACACGCAGAGAGTGTGAGGGTAGCGGAAAAAAGAAGAGACAGAAATAGGAAAAGAGGAAAAAATTGTGGAACCGAAAACACCGCGGTTACACACTCGGCTATGAAAATTAAATGCCCCTAACATGTAGTTGGGTGAGCGCGCGCGTCGGGAGGAGTAGGGGGAGGATGAAACACGACTCGGCCTAAGCTGACACACACGCGCGCGCGTGCACACGCGCACATCCCCTTCTACTAACTCGCCAGTAATTTAGACCATTACACACAGGTGGTGTACGGTAGAGCAGAGGGTGGCGGGAGGTACAGTTACAGGGCAGGCGATTATTTTTTAACTGTACACACACGCACACACACACACACACACACACACACACACACACACATGCACATACGTAATATATACACAAAGTGTCTGTACCTTAATTTCCGACCACTCTCTTGCACTTGTCACATTCCTACATCTCCCGTTTCCTGTTAGAGGATTTGATTCAGGAGGTTTGTAGGGCATAAAGTGGGTACTTCGACAGACCTTTAATCATTAGCCTTTCCTTCCTCACAGGAACCCCATAATTCATTAATTGCCTGAATGAGCTCTGACCCCAACGTTAACTTAATTTCAAGTTGATCAAGCCAGAGCTTCCGAGAAAAAACTATAATTCCTCATCAAATGTGATTATGGCTGAAACTTCAGAATGGTGAAGCTGGAATAACGCTTTGACATTACAAAATATGTTTAGTTAGATATTAGCACTCGGATACGATCATATCACTAAATATTTGGTATGATAAACATCATTTAAGTACACATTCCATTGAACTTCTATGTTAGTTTTAGGGTAATGCATGGGTGAATTGGACAAAGAATTGTGAAAAATTAAAATAATAATTTCTTTCACACTAAAATAATGTGAATGCTGAACTTTTCCACTTGGCGCATTTAAACAGCTGATTAAATGAAGATATAAATGAACAGACGCATGCATATTAATAAAAACATCATATTCTAAATCTTGTTTCCTCAATAAGTTTCTTTTAACATGTTTCATGTCTCAAACTGCTCTACTATATGCAATTTTTACAACATATTTTTCATTAATTTTCTCACTGACTTTAGAATATATTAAAGAAAATAACTTTTTACATTTATAAAACATCCAATTTTTAGAGATAAACTTTAAACTTTTGAAAAATCAAGTATTTTGAAGATTACAAATACTAATAGTTTAAGAGGTAGAACTGGAACTTAAAAATTCAATGCCACAACTGGGATTTGAACCACAGACTTTCCGCTTGCCGGGCGGACGCTCTAACCACTGAGCTATTGTGACAAACTGCCAGAATGGCATTAAATTCTCAAGCCAGTTGGCAGTTTGTCACAATAGCTCAGTGGTTAGAGCGTCCGCCCGGCAAGCGGAAGGTCTGTGGTTCAAATCCCGTTGTGGCATTGAATTTTTAAGTTCCAGTTCTACCTCTTAAACTTTGCCCACACACGGCTTGTGTGTTTAAAAACACCAACAGTAAGTTTGTTGGCATAAATAAATAATAATTACTAATAGTTTTCCTAATATAAGAATTATGATGTAGCACACCTTTGCTAACATCACGTACTCTAGAATCTGAATTTTTGGGGGGATAGTTTTACAACTGATTCCTGTGGAGTCTTTTATTTATTTTATAATAACAATGAACCTTAGTACAAAATCAAAATCAGCATTCAAATTATCCTGCAAGCTAATTATCTTGCATACATTTCGGTAAGATAGCTTGCATGCCTGTAACTTCCTAGATGTCACAAAATGACATTCCTAGTTTTCTGTGCAGTCTGAAGTGAAATTTCTTCTTTAATATGTCTTAATTCTAACAAGTAATGTATCTTATTCTTTTTTCTTCACATATGACACATGTTCGGGAATCATTTCCTCTTATCCTTCAAAAGGAACAATGCCCCTGTTCTCACGTATGATAAACCACATCTTTCCTGCACGCCACTGAAGTCAAAATAATCCTCTTTGCCCCAATCCCTCCTAATCGTTTGATTGGAACTTTAACGTTCTCCTGTTTTCCACACTTTCCCAGATTTCTCGTCTTTCGATATCTTTTGTCCTATTTCTCACTGCCTTTCGAAACCCATTATATCATTTCCGTCTGGTCGCCAGATTCACGCATTCCTAGTTTCTCCAACTATCTTCCTATTCCTGCCCGTCCGCGACGTAGCCGAGTGGTTAGACCATTCGATTCTCATCAAAGCGGCTCGGGTTCTATCCCAGGCAACCATATGTGGGATTTGTGGTGGACGAAGCGACGCTGGGGCGGGTTTCCTACGAGTTCTCCGGTTTCCCCCGCGATCTCATTCCACCGGTGCTCCATCTTCAATCCTTGTATCATCAGTGTCACCGCCTGCGGTGCCGTATGTAGTAAAAGCGGGCGTTAAACACTACACAAAAATCCTATTCCTGCCCACCAGCAATTTTTATTTGAAGTTACCTTCTGGTGGTTCATACAAATTTTCAATATATCTTGATCCTCTCTTTGAAGGCACCTAACCAATAGTTCAAAATTCTTTCCGTAATTATTCCTGTACACGATTTAGCAAATTTTTGTTTGTTCATGTTGGTACAACATTATTAAGCTTGGTGTTCGTTAAATATGGTTGATGTGTAATAAGAAATGCATGTTGTTATTTCATCAGTTATCCCAGGTATTAGACTTGAAATAGATTAAATAATAGCACCAAAGTAAAGTAACAGTCCATACCAGAACTTATAAATGCTAGCAACTCTAAATATGATCCTAGACGGCTGGATTACGAACGGCAAATTGTGAATATTAAGTTGGGTTATCAGGTCGCAAAATGGCGATGCAGGAATGCAGAGGGAAATCCAAGCACACCTTCGTATATCCTTTGCAACCATTTGAGAGAATTTCCAATTATTAGTCCCTTCATTAGTCCTTTCTCCTTTTGCCATCAATTTCCTACCATTTACTTCGCATCCACCGTGATTACTTAATCTTACTCCTAAAAAAATGGGACTCTTGCGACCTCTGTTGTTTTTCACTGTCTTTTACTAGTTTATATAAATTTTTAAAAACTATACATTCAGTAGTACCAATAAGAAATGAAACTATGGAAAATATACATCAATAAGGTTTCTTAACAATTTAGTAAAAAGGAAAATAGTAGTATTAAGAAGATAAGCTCTTCCGGTATTGATATTTCAATAATTCCTTCTGAAACTGGATGTAGTGAATCACTTTATACTCCGACAATACTAGGCTACTTAAATTATTGAGACTGAATCACATATAATGATGTACATGCTATGCATTTATAGGAACAATAAAATTATAAGCTGTTGCTAAACTATATGTATATGCTAACACAAATCTTTCATCCAATGTCTATTTGAATACATTACTGCATCATTCGCTCTAATTTACAACAACATAAATAACACCTAAACTATGCTCACCGCACAGTGTCTGTGAAACCAAAATTCACATTTTTTTTATGTACCTAATAAGTAGGAGTCAAGAATTCACCGCAGTCAAGTTGTAATTTGTGTGTTATGTGTGTGTTTGTAAGCCTGACTGTGAAATGCATAACAGCATGCTGCAGGTCAGGGGTTCAGTTTTCTTACGCTAAAGTCAAATATTTTAAGTATTTACTTTTGCCCTTTCTTCTATTCTTCTGTCTACACATTGTGACGAAACGACAAAAATCCTGTGCAGTTATTTTTTCTGCCTTTATTCTTCTTCAAAACTTTTCCAAAACACGTTCTTTACTTCGTTAACACAGTGTACAGTCTTTTGTGATAATACAACTCTTTTCTTCTCGTAACCATGACTCACACCTTTCTACTTTTCTTCACTTGCTCTGCCTGTCAAACAGTTGACTGACGATACACCCCAACACTCATTAACTGCATCACACACACACACACACACACACACACACACACACACACACACACACACACACACACACACACACACACACACAAACACAGAAAACTAGAAACTGACTGCCTTCTATAACTAATAGTCCCTCCTTTCAACGCCTACTTATGAAGCAAGGATGAGGTAACATGAACTTTTCTCTAACTTATACAAGTACGCCATCCACCGGACACTTCCCAAAAAATCTACAAAACCTCTTTGACGCGCCGCGCTCATTGTCACGTGTTTAATCGCCTGAGTGGTGCCTGACCTTGAGCCGGTCTCATAAGTGGTATGAGGTAGCCTGGCCCTGAACCTTTGCTATTGCCGCTGCCGTCTGCCGGTGTCAGAATATAATAATAATAATAATAATAATAATAATAATAATAATAATAATAATAATAATAATAATAATAATAATAATAATAATAATAATAATAATAATAATAATAATAATAATAATAATAATAATAATAATAATAATAATAATAATAATAATAATAATAATAATAATAATAATAATAATAATAATAATAATAATAATAATAATAATAATAATAATAATAATAATAATAATAATAATAATAATAATAATAATAATAATAATAATAATAATAATAATAATAATAATAATAATAATAATAATAAATAATAATAATAATAATAATAATAATAGTAATAATAGTAATAATAATAACAATAATAATAATAATAATAATAATAATAATAATAATAATAATAATAATAATAATAATAATAATAATAGTAATAATAATAACAATAATAATAATAATAATAATAATAATAATAATAATAATAATAATAATGATAATAATAATAATAATAATAATAATAATAATAATAATAATAATAATAATAATAATAATAATAATAATAATAATAATAATAATAGTAACAGTAATATTTTACCCAAAGATGGCCATAATTATTTTTCCAATCACGCATTGCAATTAGACCTTTAACCATTACATTTACAGTTCTGTAAAGGGTAAATAAAATGTTGGCCAGTTATACAGTAACTCAAAAGCATTTGTCATTGCAGTATGTTATTCTCCACATATTGGTTAGTACATAAAATGGGTGCTTTTAACCATTATGCTTCACACATTAAAGGCGTTTTTAGGCTAATAAAGCAGGGCTTTCTACACCTGAACCAATATAAATATATTTTCTTTCTGCGTATTACAAGAGCCATTAGCTTTATATTAATATGTGAACGTTATTTAATTACATGTTGTGCTTGTGAATTTTCAATTGTAATACATTATTTCCATGTTATTCAATATGTGCAAGCTGGTAAAAGTCTAATCCCATCTTGTAATGGAAACAGGTTATAAAGTTTGCATTAGTAATTCAGTTTCTATATTTGCTCTTTTACTATGAAGTGGGCAATTTCTCAAGCTTTATTTGTTTCAACTGGGTGATTGTGGTTCTATTACCAGTTATATAATTCTGTTTCACTGCGGGGCATTTGCCTTATTGTAAATGACACTAACTTTGTGGTTCACAAGCGGGAGTTTGGGAAATGAAAATATTATATTTTATACATTTATTTTGCACTGCATATTATTGGTACCAAGATCAATAGTGATATGGGCTTGAAATAGTTGTTGATCTTCTGATAAACTTCTGGCTACTGCCTTGCCTTAAGTTAGTCCACATTCGCCTTCAGATAGAGCGGGAAAAAAGAATCTGATATGTGCATTCACATCCACCAGGAATGTCACACAGGAACGCCAGCACATGTCACTACATGACACCCACGAATCATACATGAACATTCTGTGTGCTAAATTACACGGACGTTTGGGCATTATAATGGTACTGACACACTATAGCACTGAGACACGTAGTCTTACGATGCATCGATTTCTTTACAGAATAGATTTTAGTCAACTTATTAGCAGGCACACAGAAAGCAGAGGATTCTGAACTTTGGTCTTTGCAGTAAGGGCAAGAATTCACGATTTATCTGTATAAATAAGAATATAAACGCACACAACTAGTGTTTATTTGAAAAAGGCTATAGTGACACTACTAAGATATTTAAATTTTTCAATTAATTTAGAAGTGGAAAACAAACAATATACCCTTGTAACATATGCTCAAATAACAATGATGTGTTGGTTATCGTCTCCCGCTAATATTCTTAATTTTCTTCATTTTAATAACAAGCAGCTCATGAATATAACTTTGTTGAAAGTAGTTTGCATTTGGAGTAATAATAGTAGGTACCTTATACAAAGCCTCAGTACTTATTTGACAATATTGAAGCTGGGTCTAAGTTATTGTACAGAATACACCGACAGATCAACCAAATATCCGTGTGAAGAGACAACCAGACGGTATAGCACTCTCACTCAACGTAAACACCAGAAGCGGTATTGAGAGATCACGAGAGTTTCCTGGAAACTTCATTCTCTGCAGCTCCCGAACATTCTAGAACTTTCTCGAAAAGCCCAGTCACTATACAGGCAAGCGTGTTTCCGAAGCGACATAAAGTGCTGGTAATTCAGTTGCTCTCCGAGTGAGGTTGCGATGACAGTTATTATTACGTATAGTCAGTGTTGCTATTAGAGAGATCTGTGCTTGACTCCCCAGCTAGTGAAGTGGAAGGAAAGAGGTGCTTCACCTGTATTCTATTACACCGCTACGTGACGAAAAATGAAGCTACTAGATATCTTAATGAAGTGGCAATGAGAACTAAGTGAAGTGAGAGTGAAAATTGAACTAAATCACAATAATGAATTGATGTAGGTCAATTTAGTGACGGAAGAATAGAAACTGGATGAAGTTACGCAGATCACAATAGTTATTCACTTAATTTTTCAAACATACAGTTATCAACATGACAGCTGAGGTGAGATTTTATGGTTTTCTTACAATTAGACTGCTCGCCCATCACGCAAGGCAGCAATCGATATTAATGCATTTCCCTTTCTTTAAATGATTCTAAAATCATGGGCCACGTATAGGCTAACGTGATCACAGGCTTTCGCTATTTTGTCAATATGGTTCATCAAGTCAGCAAAGACCCCCTAGGGGCTCGTAATGCTCGAATCGCATCAGCACCACTGTCATTATCGTAATGCTATCAATCATGCTTATCATTATCACTGTTGTTGATGCCGCGCACTGCAAGGAGCTTATTGATACTATATTCACTGTGAACGTGATTATCACATATACAGAAGTTACTTCTATACTATAAAATTATTTCATTGACTGATCCCCATAAACAGATCATTTTATCTGATACTACAGGGTTTGAAGTGCATATTGTCTATATAGTAATACGTTTTAGAAACAAAAATGTCTACACCTTATGAAAGTATACCGAGCGAGATAGCTCCGCATTTATATGTGAGGCTGATTCTCAGGAAGTCCTGAATTCGGTCCCTGGGGCCAGTCACTCTGACGATGGATTTTTATTTTTTCTGTAATTTTTGTTATTTTGTCTGCTAAGCAAGGCGGATGTTGTGGTGCTTTTTCTTCTACATTTCGCTTCCCCTAATATGTTTCAGATAGACTTAGTGGCTGTGCAGTGTCAGCCGGTGTCCAACAGACAGTCTAACGTTGAAACGTTCTTCTCGGCCCTTCCAAATGACACCCTTGTATGGCACTCTTTATTAGTTTTACCTTTTCCCGACTCTGGCTAAGGGAAGCCTTCTCTGAGCACCCGGCCGATGTGACCCGGTTATCAAGCTTGGAATCGTTAGGCACTCCGAGCGTCTCTGTCAGCCGGCCTGCCTGCTGCCTGTAGCCACGAGCGATTCCTTCACCACATGAGTTCATCCTGGTGGTGGTAGTCACAAAAGATCCGCGTTGGGTCGAGATGTGAGGTTTAATGGCATAAGATCTAATTCCGAAAATGTTCAAATTTGCATTAAATTGACCCACAAATATTTATTCCTAAGGCTAAGATACTAAGATATTTAAGCTTAAAAAACAGTAGTGTGGACGTATTTTCACAATAATGAATCGTTATAGGATTAAATTCTCTCTCCACTGCAATCTTTATCTAGAATTGATTGACATTCTTCGCAGTTGTCTTCTCCATATTCTTGCCACTCTCAGTTGATTAGTAATCTTGAAAACAAATTAATTAATAGATTTCGAGTGTAATTTAAACAAAATTCTCCTTTCATTTCAGTAATTTCCGAACACATCAGAAACTTTAAATCCAAAGTGAACACGGATGAAAATGTTTCTCTCTGCCTTCAATTATCGTTTTCAAAACAAAGAAAATCACAAGCGGCGGTGAAATGCTTTGGGAGTGTGGACTCAAAGATGTGTAGAAAGTGCCTTCATCATTAATGAAACATTTACAATATCGAAACTTTGAGAGTGCTACGCACCCTCACATCGGGTGAAGACGAGAAACTCTTACTAGAAAAGTTATTAGCATAAAGTGTCAGGGATCCGGTATCTCCAAACACAGCATCATCAGCAATACCATCTACTGAAATCATGCAAATAACCACAAATAACACAAGTAATTAGAGACTCACACTTCGCTATAAAAAATTTAGTTACACTCAATATTTTCACAACGTACGTTTCAACATCCACTACGTGTCATCATCAGGTGACCTCACCTTATGCGATAATTTATATTGCTAAGGCAAATGTGTATTATTTAGCTTTTTGTGGAGTTTAACGCCCTGTTTTACTACACTGATGATACGTGGAACAAAGATGGAGCACCGGTGCAAAGAGATGGCAGGGAAGACCAGTAAACCGGAAGAAACCAGCCACTGCGTCACTTTGTCCACCATAAACCCCACATTGTGGTAGCCTGAGATCGAAACCGGGTCCTTTTGGTGAGAGGCGAATGGTCTAACCATTCGGCCATGGCACGGCCGCCAATGGCTCTTGTATTGTGTTATTACACATATAACTTATATTGCACATTTAATGGTGCTAAGATGATAAACAGCGGCTTATAATTGATCTAAAATATCAAATACAACTGAAGTTGAGAAATGATAAGCGAACTTCTCTCTAGAATAAATGGGTTTGAAGTAACAACGGAATGATTTTTAAGTTTTAAAATGACCTCGTGTATGATGATGTATGATGAAAGAACCAAACATTAATGTAAGATAGAAGTATTTTTAAACAAATAACCGTGACCTTACAAATTGGAGCACTGTACAGTGTGCTACAGATATGAGTGGTTCAGTTACTTGTGTAAATAAGCAATCCTTAATTAGGGGAAATTGATTTATAGTCTTAAGTCCTACTATATGGGCAATTTCTATTTTAGCTGGGGCCTTGACTATCATTATTTCCATGAGCACTATACTTCAGCTTGAAGCAATGAAAATTATTGAATGTTTTAAAATAAGCCTAGAAGAAGGAGAATACGAAGAACTTCAATTTTTTAAAACAATATTAACCAGAATTAGCATTAACAATAGCTCTTGTTGCTTTTTATGCAACACAAAAAAAAAAAACCACACGAGCACAGGAATGCTTACTTGACAAGAACAAACGATATGAACAACAACAGTAAAATTAAAACATTATAAACCAGTATAAATCCATTAATATCCACATTACAATAGTTTCAAATGTTTAAATTTAAGAACACCAGCAGATATATTGTGTGAAAATGAAGTAATTATAGTGTTCCATGCTAAGCCAGACTGACTAAAAATACCCAACACATTCAAAATATTTTGATGGCGATCAAAATCTTTCCTTACAAGCTTAGTTTTATTCCACTCACTCTCCTATTGCTTGCACATAATTTATTATAAGTAATTACTTTTACTTAATAACGCATTCTAAATAATTTGATCATTAGATACTCAAGGTTACTCAGCAATATTGAAATAGCCAAATCACAAACAGACAAGTTGGGAAAAATATTAAGTTTAAAGCAACACCATTAGCATAAATGAATAATGGGAACCAGAATGGAGCCGCGATTTACACCATGCTTAACAGGGCTGTTTTCGGAAAATAAACCATTTTAGTTAAACCTTTATGACTATCATTTAAATAGATCTTGAAAAGAAAATCGGCAGCATAGTCAAGTTTATAAACGGTTAATTAGTCTAGTAAAGTGTGTGACATAGTGTATCAAATGCTCTGCATAAATAGCAAAATTTACAGCCAAAGTGTTATAATTTTAATGAAAATTTAAACCTATCTTAATTAGGGAAGAGACTGCGGAATGTTGACCATGGTTCTTACGAAAACTAAAGTAAATATTAGACAGTAAATTATCATTTTTAAAAGTAGTTAATTATTTGGTCATTGTTATTCGAATTCCCGAGCTACGATAACAAAATAAATTAATCATTAAGTAATCGTAATAGCCAATTGAGTTAATGTTTTCTGTTCAACTGACTATATTAACCATAGAGTCTGCATCATTAAAGTCTGACCACAAGGAACCTTGTACGGACTCTACCTGATGAACCATTTCGTCGTACCTTCAGATTTACACAAAATCACTATTTTTCTCATTTTAAGCTTCTTTACATAGCTATATCCAAGTACTGAATTTTCAGATGCGTTCTACAAGTGGCACTGGAAACTGCATTAAAGTGAATATGGGGAAGCGGCATGCTGACCACATGCCACTTCTCTTAAACAGTCCCGGCCACATTTTGCTTAGATGGAGGGAGAGGATGAAATGGCCGTGCAGCAGTCTTTGGAACTATGGCAGTTTTGCTAAGGGTTCATATCGCGACGTTGGTCTCAGTGCACAATAAAGGACGGAGGGAGCCAAGCTACTTCACAGCACATGCTGGGCTGGCGAGACGCTCAAGGTCAGGCTGCCTTCGCGCGACTACTGTGTGTATATGACTGTCAACAATCGAGGCGGGAGAAACAAAGGGGGTTTCGGGAACATTTTAGAGACTTATAGCTGCGACATTTCCGCTGCATGTGTGTGTCGAACTCGAGAAAGATCCTTGTGACGTCATCCCCGGTATATAAGGAGGCCAGAGTGAGTGAGTTTAGAGAGTCAGAGTTACAGACACGAGTCGGTCAGTGTGTCAAAGAGAGTGCAAGACAGCTGTGCGTGTTGGTACACCGTACGACGAGCTTTGCGAGTGATTACATAGTGGTAATTAGTGCATGAGAGACAGAGGAAGCGAAGAAAGACATTAAGTACTGAGCAAGGTTATAATAAGTAAACATTGTGAGTTTTAATAGTCCGAAAGACGGTAGACTGTATTGATGTCCAGAAGAAAACGGTGTACATATTTGTGGTAAAATTGTAGAAGTGATAGAAAAGTAACCTGACGGATTTTTGTCGTTTTGTTACAATATTTATGGTCAACAAGATGAATTAAAGTGAAAAATTCATATTATAAATTAATAATATGATAGTAATAATAATATTAATAATATTGATGATGATGATGATGATGATAATAATAATAATAATAATAATAATAATAATAATAATAATAATAATAATAATAATAATAATAATAATAATAATAATAATAATAATAATAATAATAATAATAATAATAATAATAATAATAATAATAATAATAATAATAATAATAATAATAATAATAATAATAATAATAATAATAATAATAATAATAATAATAATAATAATAATAATAATAATAATAATAATAATAATAATAATAATAATAATAATAATAATAATAATAATAATAATAATAATAATAATAATAATAATAATAATAATAATAATAATAATAATAATAATAATAATAATGAATATTAATTTGAACAATATGGTGCTATGATAAGCTGTTTATGTGATGGTTATATCAAATAACGAATAATTATACAAGGTATTTCAGCTACATTGTTGGCAAAATTGTTTTCAGCTAAGATGCCATGCTTATACAGCTACCATTACCTATCTGTGAGGGACTAATTCAGCTTATTTGGTATGGCTGATGTCCTTTGCACATACAGCTTAGAAAACAAAAGCACAAAAAGAAGTGAGAGGTAAGTGCAGGAGAACTGTAAACCGCAACCAGGAACCTAGCAAAGCAAACAAGGCTATTGTGGCTAACGGTGTTATGTTACGCTGCTTAAGTACATCTCTTCGCCAATAATTACTTCTGATGCTCCAGGCAATTTTCCAACAGCAAAAAATCTGATGCGTGTAAACAGTTTAGCGCTTTATTCTCTTTTCACATCTCTGTTTAACATCGTTAGAGTGTTCTAATGCCTTAAACAGGTCAAAAAGCCTTTACAAATATTAGTACTATTTTGAAGAATCTCCCTTGTCTTTATCTATAGCTTTATAACTACTGCTCAGAACCTTATAATTGTATTAAAAGCAATTCGTGAAATAAATGAACCAACGTCGTGTTTTTAATCGAATAGCTAAAGCTTAAATGGGGCAATATTACAATTTTTTGATACTCGATACCAAACTGACACCAAACACTTTATCAGAAACCTAAATTAAATTAATCCACGAGGTATTATTCTGTTATTTCTGATTTTCAGTGTTTCAACATTTATAAGCAACATTTCATTGTAATGTGATGTGCAACTCGTTCAATTTTGTAATCTACAATTGATAATAATGATGATAAGGACTATAATTTCTTTGTTTATGTTATGAAATTATATCCTAAGCCGATTAGCTTTCACTATTTTACCTACGGTAATTGAAGAAGCTAAATATAACATTGTAACAGTAAATATATACATGCATACACGCGAGCGCTCGTGTGCGTGCGTTTGTATGCATACTTTATAGCATTTAAATTTAGAAGAACTCACAATTTGTTGCCGTTTTGTTGCAATAAATTGCGGGTTTTTTAAATTTAATTTACACAAAAACCGTTGAATCTATTGAGATATGTCAAAGGAAAAAGTTGTTGTTTATTCAATTTTCTATGAATATAGCCATAAATCAAGAACCTTCACTGAATAATTATTGAACTAGGTGATGATAAATTGTTTTGATAAAAATACGTTTTTTCTAAAAAAAACTATAAACTTTTCAACATTTTGGTATTAAGCTTTCTTGTTATTCACAACATGAGAAATTCGCTGTTAATGTCTGGCTTTCACTTCCATCCTGTATTACATATCATAGGAAACCATTAACAGTGTAAAATGCGATTTTAATGGTCATAAAGTATATTGTTCTAAGATCTGGATGCCAGTGAATAAAGTAATTAATCACACATTAAAGGAGCACAATGCAGCCGATGATTACTTCAACGTGAAGCAACCTTTGAACCTAGCAGCGTTGCCGGCATTTTATTTGCAAGCACTACACAATGTTGCAATGCCCCCATTAACTCAATTTCTGCAAGTGTATCTTTATCCTGATTCCTGATAAAAAGTTGTAGAGAATTAAATACGTTTGTTAACTTTGTGTTTCAGAATATAAACATGCAGGAAGCGAGGATCGAACCACGACAAGTTAGAGTACTGGATTTTGTGGCTAGCCACTTGACCATCTCGTTACTGGTGGCTTCGTACATTCGGGCTCGGTTAATACGATATTAAGTTTTATTGTTACTAACTCGGCAGTAAATTACATTGCAACGTGAAAAGTTCGTAGCATCTTCAGAAATGATTTAACAACTTTGCTGTTGTCTCTAGATATTGGTTTACATTTATTTAGGGGATAAGAAAATATACAATTTCTAGAACAAAGGCGAGTATTGCAATGTTCAGTGTGGAGCTCAAGTTCCTTCAGTTTCTTTCAATTAATGGCAGATAAATTATGATGAAATTCTCAATATCAATAGCAAAGTTAAATTTATTACCTATTCAGTATATACATCTGTGTTCAAGAACGTTTTTGAAAAGCGTAACATTGGAAGCATGTATTTTAGTTAACATGTTTAACATCTAAAGTTCCTTTTAATGTTTCTCGTTTGTTGTTTGACTTACTGTGAGAACAAAGTAGTTACCACAGCATAAAGCTTTCTCTTTTAAAGTCTTCTAAACAAGAAGCACCAATAATGACTTTAATTTCATTTACTACAGAGAATGTTTAATTGTTTCATATCTTCAATTAATTCTTTTTTGAGATCGTTACGCTCTGAAAGGTTACGTTCATTAAAACTGCTGAAAATTAGAGAAAGTCTTCTTAACAGAAATGCTCAGCTATCTTTTCACATGAGTCTTAAGGCTTAGGTCAGTCTAAATATTAGCACTACAGGAATGACTTATGTCATATCATTGGTATAATGCAGATGATTCATCACTCTCAGTTACAAAATACAGCTGAAAGAATACACTGTTAATTTGTTTGCCTAAACGCTACTGCTGGATATGATAATACTAATTATTCTCTGTTTTAATAATTACGTATACGAAATAACAACTCAGATCTAACAAGATGAATGGCTCATTATGGATGCTCCAAATAAATACATTGAGGCATGATTGAAAACCTGAAAAGAATATAATTTTACCGATTTCTTGCAAACAAGATTTGATTTTTACCCCCAGTTTCAGTGCAAATCCTCCTCCTTCGGATCGGAGGACGTCTCTGAATTTCGGGCCCACCAGGGGACCCAGAGCCTGTAGTGGGAGAAGATCCGAAGTATAAACCGCCACGGGGGGGGGGGGGGGTTCAAATCCGTAGGTGTTAGGGACCCTACCCTGAGATATCTCTCCTCAGGACCCCTTTAATATCCTCTCATCTCACGTCTCCCTCCCTAAGGTGTCCCGTCAGAGGTATAGGCACAAAAGATCTTCTACAGGTCGAAGTGTAAAGTCCCCCATCCGAATCCTGTCTATTTATCGGTAACCTCCATTTTACAAAGCAGACATCTTCTGCTACACAAGGTGGATAGTTTGACCATTAAGTTAATATTACAGAACCATGATACCTATTAGATATATCCTGTTGTATGTTTAGAACGTCACTGCTGCCTGTAAACAGCACGCATTCATCCTCCGTCACGTATAAACCTGAATATGAAGCAAGTTATTTTTAATGTCTAGGAACGGGAACGTGTAATAACTACTACATTGTTTTAATCGCTTCACATGTATTTGTCTGTCATTAACAAAAGTAATTAAAGAAACCAATATTCAACACTGAATACTGCGATATTCATTTTTGTTCTTGAAATACTATTTTTGCTAATCCTCTAAATAAATTTAAACAATATCTATAAACAACTTTTAAACGATTTCTAACGGTGCTAAGTACTTTCTTCGTTGCAATAAAATTTCCTGTCAAATTAATAACAATACAACTTAATATCGTATGAACAGAGCGCAAGTGACTGATGTGAGCAATAGACGAGATAGTTATGTGGCTAGCGACAGAATTCAGAACTGCTAACTTATCGCGATTCGATCCTTTGCGAATGTGCTGGCAAACAGATTGAAAGGTCCTTATGCCGAAATCTTGCACTGTAATCAAGCGGCAATGTCGAAAAGAAATATCTTTGTCACGCTGGTGGAACTGCGTGACACGTCAATCCATTTCGGCAGAGAACATAAAACTGTGGCATTGATAAGTCTCGATTTTCAACAGGCTTTTGATAGGGTGCACTATTCGTATCTGTGCTTAAATGCTGCGAAACTACCGGTGCCGGTGATCAGCCTTACTCTACGGCACAGCGCAATCTCGAATATTATGGAATGGATGGTTTTCCAGGCCAGTAAGAACAAAAAGCTGAGTGCGTCAAGGTTGCACTCTATCAATGGGATTGTTTTCACTGGCATTGAACCCTTTGCTCCAGATACTGCAACACACCCTACGAGGGGTTAGTGTATGTAATAAACGGTTTACAGCTACAGCTTATACTGACGATGTGACCATTGTTGCTGCAGATAATCATGATATGACGGCAATTCAGCGTGGCTTGGGGCTCTATACAACGATGTCGGCTGCAGTGTTAAATACAGCAAAGTCTGAAATTCTAGTGCTAGGACATTGGGCGGAACCGCTGCAGAACTTGGGAATGCAATATGTCACTACTACCCGTTACTTGGGTTCGTCTTTATGGCAGCTTTGGAAGGCACTATTGCTATTAACCGGAGAAAGGAAATTAATCGTTTACGCCATTCCTTATCGCTGGAAAGGACCCGGAATCTGAATTTGCTGCAACGCATGTGGTACTTACATACTTATGGTCTGAGCCAAATTTGGTATGTGGCACAGATTCTTCCGATCTCAGAAGTTGACGCCCGGAAACTGGAACAACTTCTTGGTTACTTTTTGTGGACAAGCAAAGCATATGTGGTGAGTCGGCCTCAACTACGTTTGCCTCAATCTAAAGGCAAATGTGGCTTAGTGGACATCGCCAAGAAATGCATGGCCCTACTGTGGAAAACCACTGTCTAATCATTGCGTGGGATTTGTTCTTTCATTGATAAGAGTTTCTGGGAGGAACAGTTTCATAATTTTCAGGTGGCACTGTCTGGATTTAAACCTATCATCTTTCAGCTGAAACGGATTCTGGACACCTGCGATGGCATTGTGGACTTCGAGTGTACCCGGAATTAGTATCGTATGCTCACTACAGTTCTTCTGATTCCCAAGATCCGAGAGAAATATACCCGGGATTGGAAAGTTAGCTGGCAGAATTTGTTTAGCAAACATATGCCCCTGCCCTTGGGAGTTCAGCTGCATATATGTTTGGAGGGCAGGGATAAAGTGCATTTCCAGTCCAATGGCGACATAAACAACTGCATTCCATTGTCTATTTACGTATAGATTCTAAGCGTAGTGCTATTATAACTTGGATGTTGAGAAAATACATTAATAAAACACATAAAAAGTAGTTAAACACTGTAAAAAGCTTTTCTACGAGGTCTTTTTTGATTAATCATAATATAAGGGCTCCAAAAATGCTTCAAAACTACTGAACAGCTTTTGTATAGTAAATACATAGGAATATTGCTGTGTAAGAATCTGAAATATAAAATAGTTGATTCTCTTTCATTTTTTGGGTCCTTTATTTCTCAAAATACTCCATGTTGAAAGCTGTTCATCTAATTTTCACCCGGATATAGAGCCCAGAATAAGTTATTTTGGCCCCACCATGGCCAAGTTGTTAGACTATTTGCCACTCACCAAAGCTTCCTGTGTTTGATCCCAGGCAACCACATGTGGGATTTTTAGTGGAAAAAGCGGTGCAGGGCGGGGTTTCCTCCGGGTTCTCCGATTTTCCCCGCCATCTCATCCCATCGATGCTCCATCTTCATTCCATGTATCAGCAGTGTCACCGCCTGCGGTGCCGTATGTAGTAAAAGTGACCGTTAAACACTATCAAAATGAAATAAGTCAGTTCGTACTACAACTTAGCAACTACTTAACTGAGAAGTAGTCACTTCTGCTCTAACAAATGGACATTATCTGCCTATGGCACCTGCGGACTGATCACATGGCAGCCAATAATACGGCCCTCCGCTCATATTGTGTGTGGGCGAAAGCATAGAATGCAGCGATCGTGCGGTAGGAATGGCTTGCCTTGCTCAGATACGCCACTACATTTAGATGCTTAATCTATAAAGGGATATTAAAGCCATTAATTCTGTACACAATGAGTATTTTGAAGCAATCTGTAGATCATGAAATACCTTATGTCTTTTTAAAAGGTTTTGATAAAATCCATTGTAAAAGTCAACAATCTATAGTCTGATATTATAAAACCTCAATGACAGGAAATTCTCTTACATGATTACGTATGATTGCGTATTTGAAGTCCTCGATCCCTCAAGAATTGTTTTAACAACACGAATTTAGTTCAGAAATTCTGATGGAGACATCATTGCATTTCTAGGCATGCTTACTTACTGTATTGTTTACGTTTGACAGTAAATATTTTACTAAACATCGAAATGTCTCCCATTGGCTTATTACGGGTACAAGGAGGCAACAAGAGATCCTGCGCTGTGCGTGCGTAGAAAGCAAATAGCGCCCGTGTCAACATTCAGCACCGGTAGGAACTTATTCGCAGAAGCTAAAAATCAAGTCATGGTTCGAGTGTTCTTTGTCTCTTTCCTAGCGTTCAATGATATGTACATTTTACTTCCTGTACTGCGTACAGTAAAGTAGAGGACGTATTGTATTCCACCCAAAAATTCCATGTGGAGAGTTCACAGGAAATATATATTTTGAGGACTCCTGAATCTGAAAAACAGCATTTTTAAAAAAAGGTCCGTGTGTGTCTGTCCATCTGTAGGCAGCATAACTCAGAAACGAAAAGTCGGTTAAAAACCAAAGTTGATATCTAAGTTTAATGTCTCTCAAGGATGCGACACGAAGATTTTGAAGAAAATTGCTTCATTATAAACTACCCTTCACGTGCAAAAGTTTTCGAAAATATTTTATTCCTTGTAAATAGCTCTAACCACTTTGATTAAAATACCATATATTTGAGATATTTTTATGACAAATGGAATGTATCTCTTAAATTTTCTAGCTATAGCCGCTGTAGTCGTATTTACTTTGGATGACATTTGCATAACTGGTAAACCGTATGAGACAGACCAAAACTTACTGCACAAAAATGTAGGTCTTGGTAAAATACACAATTTGTCTTTTTTTTTTTTTTTTTTTTTTTTTTTGAGTGGACCATTTCGGAGATATGCCTTATTATTTGTGTGAGTTTTGGAAAACTTATAACTTCGTTATTCATGTATTATATATCAACCACGCAAAGAGAACGTAACTTGAAAGCTTTAAAGATTTGACTATTGCTCAAAGTCTACGGTATTCCCGTATTTCCGTTGCACCTACAAGGACATAAGCAATAAGATAATTTCTGCAATTGTTTATCTCAACTAACACGGAAAAGATATAGGAATGAGTGTGTAACAATGGTTAGTACAAGAAAAGAGAAGGTCATGTGAGTGCAACACATCAGATTTTTACATATTGTGTCGCAGCTATAAGCCTTAGTTAACGTATAGAAGACGGCAACCGAGAGACTGATTGAGCCGATGAAGCGATAACCAGAGGGTATAATGATCCATGCTTCTAATGCCAGAACCGTTATCAAACGATAACGAGAATAAAATTGTGCTGAAACCTTCATTCTCGGTACCCCGCGAACATTCTGTAATTCTCTTGAAAAGTCCAGCGCCTATATAACATACGTGTTCCCGATTGTGACACTTAGTGAGTTGTTGATGCCACAAAAAGTACTGGTTATTCAGTAGTAGTGAGGTCGTGACGGTGGATGTGGTGTGGCTTCTAAAAATGTTGCTACTGTGAGCGATTATGGAGTTGTAATGTTCGATTATCCAGCGAGGGAACGAACAATAGGCTGCTCCACGTGTATTTCATTACTGCACTACTCTGCAAGGAAAAGTTAAGTGACTGGGAAAGTTGAAGTAGATCACTTTAGTGAAGAGACAATGAGTACTAAGTAAAATGTCTGCAAAAAAGTGTACTAGATCACATAAATAAAGTGACAATGAAAGCTGGTCAGTCTCAATATTATCCACACAGACTACAGTATTAAATCCATTGTTACACATTTTACGTGACATTTTTTCATTGAAAAACCATATTTGTAACTTAAAGGGAGTATCACCAAAAGGTAATATGTCCAATTTGAAGGACTAATTGGGAAAACTTGCTTAAGAATAGTTTAAAAACTGTCTCTTGCAGAGAGAAGTTTCCAAACTGCTTACCAATAACAAAAATGAAATCAAGCAACGAGATTAGGTGCCATATAAATAATATTTTGGATTAGGTTAATATGGCAAAGCATACGAGAAGAAAGGGAATAATCTAAAAGTGACAAAACTCTAGAAATATTTGCATAGTTTTATGGAAGTGTGAATCAAGAGTGGGAAGAATGAATTAGAAAGTACATATGGTCACAGTTTTAATCTAGTAACCGAAATCAATTTCAAAACTGTTACATTTTCATTGTGCACAGCATACTCTCATTCAGAGTAAAGGAATAAAAGTTTAGAATTATAAGGCATACAGCCTGCTTTTAAACTACCAATCGTTTTATCTTCTATAGGACTGCCTCATATTAAAGCCAGGAACCTCTAAGCCCTTCCACTGCTCCAGGAGGTAAATTTACCCCCCAAATCGTATCTCTCCTCGGATTTAATACATCTGCATCCCCAAGGGTTAAGCAGAGGACGTAATGACCTGCGATTTTCTTGTGACGATTTTGTGTGAATGAGACTTGTCAGAGACTGTGCGTGTCGACGTGCTGTCCGTTAGAAGTCATCAGAACTAAAGAAGTGCAAGGAACAACTTCTCTGTCCCCATCCTCACCCCAATAATTTGCAGATATTTGTGCTGTCCCCAAAGGGAGGCAGCACTGATACGTTTGCAGCCTGCATGTCGACCACGTGACGCTGCGATGAGGATTGGCTCAATCGTGGCAAGTCACGTCATGGACATAGCCCTGGAGCTGGTCGCTACGATGGACAATCGCTTGGCTGTAACATAGACCTGTCCCGCCAAGCGAGTAAGCGACGCTGTTTCTGAAGAATACATTTACCTCGTTTACACAAAGAACAATGGACGAAAGTGCAGGCAAAATCCTTAGTCATAATTTCCTTGAGCATTTTCTTTCATATAAATTCTGTTCTGAAAATGTTTTTTATGTTATCAAAGTCTATGGAAAAGGATTTAAGAGCAGATTAAATGACTGAAATTGCCAACAACATACACTAGTATGTTGTGTAATCTGGTTAACTGTAATTTACTCTTCATACACACAGGCATAATGTAGGTGTATCAATTCATATATGATTAACGGTTAGAGATGGTAGAACAATATTTTCGGTATTGGCAGTACGCTTAGGAATTGAACTCATTTATTGATTAATAATTAATAATTAATTAATTATTGTTAATGACCTTGGAAATAATCGTAACTTAATTTAAGTTTTCTACCCTATGAGTTTATGTAATTATATGATGGAATTTTCACTCCGATGTTTAAAAATTATTCACAATCAAGGCACACAAACAGTTCAATGACATAAGCCAATACATTCTACGTGCACACAGTCCTCACATGCGGCAAATGCCTATGGCTCTAACTTCCTTGTAAACTTTACAGTACCATGGTTCCTTTGACGTTTTTCATTTCTGGATGCTACTTTGTCCTGGTTGGTTGTCAGTAGGTCTTTTGTTTTGGCGCTTAGGTAGCCCATTCTTTTATTGCTTTGAGCCTCTGTTCTTTGAACGCGTATTCTGGTTGCCCTTTGGTTTGAACGGAGTTTTGGAAATTAGATTTCCTCCAGCATTTATAATCCGGTGTCTTGGAGCAGTGCCTTTATTTATTAATTTTGGCATAGACAACAAGTCTGCCTCTAGATACACAAGGAATATTGTATCATTTTTCTCTATTGTAGAATTTGGAGTCACTGCAAAAATAGCGAGTACTATATGTGCTCTTTATTTGATAGAATATATTGTTTTATGGGGAATCCTCTCTCTCCTGTCTTTAATAATGATGCATTAATAAACGAGTGTGTCTATGTACTGATACTTTGCAACACAATAGTTATTTCTACCATCACATGCACTAACACTTTACAGTTTCAATTATTTTTGACAGCATCATTAATACAACTAACATCAATGTTAGTTTTACTGCTGATTGCGCTGCCCTTAATTTCACCTTTAAACGTAACCCCGTGACACAACAGCCCATCCGAGCCAATGCCTACCACCCGACCGCTGTGTCCCCCACCTCTGCCCACCACAGGCATCATGAGGGGGGTGCACTATTGGAGGTGGGACGTAGTCAGCGTCCCGATCCCTCCCGGGCGGTTATGTGGTCTTCTCGACCAGAATTTCACCTCTAGTATTCCTTTTTGTTAACTGCCATTTTCCTTTTACAACTGCCAGCTACCAACATAACTAGGATAAAAAGTCACAGGACTCTCTCTACACACTATTGTTAATTTTAAAACCTATGTCCACTTCGTGTTAATCGTGATTAGGTTGGCAGAAATGGTTTTGGTGCACATGTTGCAGTAGGTGTACAAGATCATACAAGCGTCCAATTGGTCAGTTAATTCTTTTGTTTATATACGGTTTTAAAATACTAGGAAACAGCAGAAAATACTTCGGAAATGGATAATCCTAGGAAATATTATTTGATGCCAATTGCATATTAAGCTGTTTCTATAACTTTCGTGCAGTTGCTTTTGTCGATTATTAATTTATATAATAATTTAACTAAAATGAAGTGGGTTTGAGAGGTTACTCATACACTTCATTTTTAAAGTAAATATCTGAGAACTCTATTCTAATCACAATCAGCCAGTTTACATAAAATAAGTGTTAATTGATTTTTCTCATATAAAGCGTACCTATCTATTTAGGAGTAGAAGAACTTTCTATCCAATCTTAATCTGCCATTCTTTAACATTGATTGACTCAAGTATGAATTTAATATTTATCTAACTTTTCGTTGTTAAGTTTTGCTTTACTCCTCCTCTTCCCTTATTCCTCCCTTATTCCCTCCCTCTCTCTCACTCTCTCCCTCTCTCTCTCACGCACATACAAACAAACGTAGGAAATGTTTTCGCGGTGTTAAATAGACTGCCTCCCCAACTCAAAAACACAAATTGGCTTATATTTATATGAGCTGTGCTACACAAATTCGACCATTTTTAACTCATAAAACGAATACTTTGATTCTTTGTAAGTATACCACTACAAAAACACACACACTACAAAAACACATCTTCACATGGATTATAACATGGGCTTACGCGCATAATTCGAAATATAATAATGCATTTGTAAAGGTTTTAAATATTGTCCAGCTTCAATTAGAATACTTCATATTAAAACCCAAAATGTCTTTAAAGAATTAAAAACCAGCTTCTTCATGCAAATCTTACAAATCCGATTAGATAGCTCCATTATTACCGAAGCGCACCCATTTTATTTTGTATCTAAACATTGATCGGTACGAAAGAGTTTTCTTCGTTTTATCCAGGATTTCAGGTGGCACTTAGCTGATCTCTCGGTATTTCCATAATAACCTTACTAAAAGATAAATGTATGCACGCTTCTCGCTTATATTTCATAATTTGTCAGTTGAATGAAATGTAATCACTGGCGGTGATTATTCTGCTGAAGTCGAAAGAATATTGCAGATTTCCTAAATGTAATACTGTATTGTTATTAAGTTTAAAGAAGAACACCAATTTGTAGAATATATGTATTTTATACTATCCTATTTATCTACTTGGGCAAATCAAACTTTTATACTTCTATGAATCTTAATTAGGCACTGGAATTCTTAAGCAATTGGCTTCAAGTTAGCTACACTCAAACCTTGTCGTTACTTAGAACGAACAAAACGAAAGTGTGAGTCACTGATGACAGGTAAAACGTGGTCTAATGATTGGTCCGCACACGCCGAAGAGGCTAAACGAGGGTTGGGGGCCGCCTGTTTTCTTCCTATGCCTGATCATAACTGTTTACCCCAGGATGCCAAGGTCAATGCCATGGATAACATACAGTGGGTTTTTAGCACAGGACCAGCTCAAGAATGTAATGGCAGCTAAAGGAAACAAAAGTGTGGATCCCTATGGCACGACCCTTACTACTGTCAGCAATAGCCAAATAATGGTTTTGTATTATGTTTTCACTGAATGTAAACTCCATTCCCATTTCGATTGAACATATCAAACCCAATGAATCACGAAAGTATGCTCTTTCATTATGCTTATTAAAACCACACAGCCACTGTATCATTTCGGCAGTTGAACAAATAGCAACGAGTGAAATAAAATCAGTTCAGTTTACAACTTAGGAAAATGGAGAAAGGAAATAATTCACATATAGGCGTGAACAAGAGGTAATTGAGGTATTTATAAAATCTTGAAGGCTCCTGTGAAGAAATTTACATCACTATAGAGGATCTCAAAAAGCATTTATTTCCGATACTGTCAAAAACATAATTTATGGTCGGTCCGGGTGGCTCAGTTCGTTAGACGCTGGGCTACTGATCCTAAGGTTGCGAGTTCAAATCTGGCCCAGACCGATGGTTTTTAAGTGTGCTTAGAAACGACAGCTCTGTGCCAGTAGATTTACTGGCATGTAAAAGAACTTCTGCAGACCAAAATTCCGGCACACCAGCGACGCTGATGGGATCCTGGCAATTAACAACACCGTTAAACAATAAAATAAAAAACATAATTTATGGCTAGAATGAAAGGCAACGGGCTGATGAAAAGACACGCATTGGTAAAACCAATATATATAATACTAGAGTTTACAGGCAGTATTTTAGTACGTTTGAAGTATTATATTATTATTCTATAACAGCGATGTCCAACGTTTGCTAAAGAGGAGTGGTTGTGTTTATCTCCTTCCACTATACGCAGGCTTTGCCACTCTTTCACCCCCAGCCGTCCATTGAGGTCTATCAATACTTGGCGACAAAGTCGAAGTGCATAGCCTTAGAAGATACAAGTAATCGTCGTGTAAGATATTGCGACACCGACTTAATATAGTTCACTTTGGAGAAACTCTTTTCACAAATATATGTAGAGCTATACTCACTCTTATACACAATATTCTTCCAAACGCTTACTTCTCTGTACGTATACTGCATTATGAGAGACAACTATTGTGAGAATTTATCTTACTGCAAATTTTCTTGTAGGTGCAAGGGGAATACAGCAGGCTTTAAGCAATCGTGAAATGTTTTAAGAGTTGGTTGCTATGCAATGCTTTTGAGATTCCGTTCTCTTTGCAAGGCCAAGAGATAAAAAACCAATAACACTTTCCTATTTGAGAAAAGTATAAAAATTAGCAAATTCAAACAAATGATAAAGAATATCTCGGAAATGAGCCACTCAAAAGAAAAAATAAGTATTTCACATAACTTTTTTTAACGAAATACATTTTTTTTTTAATTTAGTAAGCTTTTTTTTAAGTCTCTTACTGCTTACGATTTATGCAAAAGTAATCCAGAATGAAGAAGTCTTCTGAGGACATTCCCAGAAACTGCCATGGAATCGCCTGTTTGTGTCCGTCACTGGATACTGACTGCCCAACTGAAGGATTTGAGTGGGGAGTAGCCGCTCATTACGTAAACATCTCCAAATAGACAAGGTTGGACTTTGCTGTTCCATAATTTTAAATTCCCGTAAAGATATCGAATGTTATTAAAATTACCTTAAATATATTTATATTTGTATTTTTAAAAACTGTGTCCAACATTACGTGATGTTGTTATTACTACAGGTAGAATATGTGATTTAAGTATAGCAGCTTCACACCCATAAATTTTAGGTAGAAAATTCACTGCTGCAACCTTAAACATTACGAAAATCAAACGTAATGTGAGCATAGGTGCATTATAACAGTGATCTCTATTGAGTTTATAATGGGGTGGAAAAGCTATTCAGACTGTTACGCTGTATTAAACAGCAGCATTTGTTAAAGCTGCCGTAACATCTAACAAAGCCATACTTCTGCTCCATTACACAGGTTCAGTCCGCACATAGCCATGTTTTATAACACCCGTTTTCCGATAGCCTGCGCCTTTTATCGATACATTCCATTCCTCCGCAAGTATTTCCTATCTCATGTGGATTATAAATATGTGTGCCTTCTACTCCCACCCAATTGGTGATATTTTAGTCTCCCTCACGCACCTGCACGGAAATATTAAGCATCCGTAATCTTTCTAAGATTGGAAAGGCTCGGGGCATATGATTCTCTTTGTTCAAAACGTAAGTGTACTTACCTTTATTGAGGTAAAATAGAAATAAAATAAAATATCTCATACCAAGGGCTCGGAACTTGGAAATTGTCTTGAGAGATCTATGAAATATCCAAAAATATCTAAAAAGGGACCTTAAAGCTGGAAAAATTACATAAAGAGGTTGTCCAAATTAACTAATAATTTCAGTTTTCGTGTGTTTTCTGGTTAGTGTAGTAACTCTCACCTTGCAATATGTGCAGAAAAGTACTTTCATCAGTAGAAAATACCTCCGTTCCAAATTCAGGTTTTAGTTGTCGCAAAAAAGTAGTATTACTAGGCTTAGTTTTAGGCGTATTTATGGCCTCGATCTCTTTCAGAAACTGAAATTGCAGGTAAACATAACGTAAATTGAACCTACCTACTCCCACCCTCTGGTGAGGGCCATTGTCACGATGTTGGTATAAAATAACGGAATGTTTAGAGAAGGTTCAGCAGTTTCTCGCAGGATCTATACAATCCCTTTATTGGTGCTAATGGTATGTATAGAAAGGTTCCTTTCAAATACCTGTTGTAGCCAGTCTTAGGTGTATGTATTAATTAAAATAAATTGTAGTTGAGACTATTCTGTTCGACAGGAAAAAATTAGTCAACAGAAGGTAAAGTTGCAAAAGAAAACCTGCTAAATGGATCAAACAGGCTAAAAGCGACATTTAAACCAAAAAGAAAAAAAAATCAAAAAGGTAGAAAAGGACGAACAAAATAAACCATTTTATGTAATGTAATGACATGTAAGGAACAGCTATTATGTTGGGCCTCGTCTTCAGACACTAGAATAAAAAAAAGTCTGATGTGTTGCACTCACACTAATTTCTCTACTCGTGCACTAGCCATTCATATAAACCCTAATTCCTGTATCTTCTTCCTGTTAGTTGACTACTCAGTAATATTCAGTGCGGTTTTCGTCGCCATCGCTCCAGTGTCGAAAATATGAAGCAGCATGTCGTGAGTGTCTTCTTTGAGCTGGAGAACGCCTACGACACTGCATGGCGCTATGACATTCTCCGTACTTTTCACGGTTATGGTTTGCGCGGTCACTTAGTCGTTTTTCTTTTTAACGTTTTACTAATTAGCCGTTTTCGTGTCCGTATAGGCAACACGCTCTCCCAAGAGAAGATCTAGGAGAATGGTGTACGCCAGGGGTCGATTCTCAGCGTAACGCTTTTCGCCGTTGCCATTGATGGCATCACTAGTGTTGTTCGTAGCGGCATCTCGATGTCACTGTATGTTGACGACTTTGCTATATACTGTCGTTCTTATGGTTTGGAGCACATCGAGCGTCAACTGCAGCTGACCGTAACATCCATAACCGAGTGAGCGCCTCGCACCGGCTTTCAGTTCTCCCATACGAAAACACAGTGTGTCCACTTCCACCGATTCCGTGGCGTGATCTTCATTTTCGTGGCACTCGTCTTCCTTTTGTCCCACATCTGAATTTCTTGGCCCTACACCTCGACAGCAAACTCACATGGGAGCACCATGTTCGTCATCTTCGTGCTTCCTGCGGTCGTTCGCTTCGGGTGCTCAGGGTTTTATCTGGGGCATCTTGGGGCGGCGATCGCACGGCCATGTTGAGATTGTATCGCTCACTGATCCGGTCCAAATTTCCTGTTTTCGGCTGTTTTATCTATGGCACCGCGTCTGCCTTTAAACTGCGCCTTTTAGACACTGGTATCCGTCTCGCTACTGGGGCTTTCCGCACCAGTAGAGTCAATTGTTTGTATGCTGATTCTGGCGAACTTCCGTTGTCGGTTTGACGCTCGCTGTTACTTTGTTCCTACGTGGCAAGGTTGGCCGCTCATTCAGGTCTTCCTTCATTTGTACCTGTATTGTGTCCAGACTTCGCGTCCAAGTGGTATCAGGTTTCGATAACTGCTTGTCGCACACGCCCTCCGACACACTTGCAATTGTAGAGCGGCATTCACTTAGCCATTGTACCTCCCTGGCAACTCCAGCGTTCACGCTTTGACTTGGAGCTGTTGGGCTGTGCAAAGATAGCTTACCCCTCCTTCGGTGTTTCGTCAACTCTTCATCGAAGCTCTGGGCCGTTACCGGACTTACACTTCGTTATTTATCGATGGCTCCCAGACGTACCGCCTACCAGAAGTCAGCTAAGTTTCTACCGCCAAGCTGTTTGCCATCTTTTATTTCTTACTTTGTATCCCCAGTTCAGATACTAGGAGTTTTATCATCTGTTTGGACGCTTTTAATGCTCTTCAGGCGCTGCAACAATTTCTCGGCACCTCGGCATTAATTGTTAAAATTCAGACGTTGATCTACCAACTACTGTCTCGCGGATACCAGTTTGTTTTTACGTGGATCCCAGGCCGTTGGGTATTCCGGGCAACGAGGCGGCGGATGTGACTGCGAAGTCAGCATGTCGCCTGCCAGAATATTCCACCCGTACGCTCCCCTGTATAGATGTGCAAAAGTACTCGTACTTTTGTCGCCATCTATTGGCTGTCTGGCAGGAACCTTGGGAAGCATTAGCTGGCACTCAGTTACGGACAATCAAAGGCACTGTACAACACTGACAGACCAGTTGCAGGGATTCTAGACGGAAAAATATTGTTTTTACCCCGCCTTATAATAGGCCATACCCAAGCCACCCATGGACGCCTTTTGCGCGGTGATCCTGAGCCTGTCTGTGCGACGTGCAATGTTCCAGTCTCCATAGCACATGTCCTTCTTGATTGTCCGCGATACGCTCGTGAGCGCCAGTCCTCTGACCTGGGCCTTATACTATGCTACTGTGACCCAGCAACTATAAAGTGCTGCGGTTTGTTACCAATATTGATTTTTTAAGGCAGTGTAAGGTTCTTTTATTTCGGAAGTTTTATCATTTTAGGGTCTTTCCTTTTTGGCTTTTAACGTTTTAATTCTTACGTTTTAAGTTTTTTAACTTTTAGTAATTCTAAGTTTCACTTTTTTACGGTTTTAGATGCCAGGTTTTAACAGTTGAGTTGAGTTATCTATTTTAATTTTCGGTTCTTTAGCCTTTTAGGGGTGGCATTTTAAGTTTTGAACTGCGGTGATTTTATCTTTGGACTTGAGGCCCCAATGACCAAGTTGTCGACGGGCCCTTAAACACGACACACTCACCCACTCATCATATTAGTTCAGATAAACATTTGTAGAAATTATCTTATGGCTTATTTCATTGTACGTGCTCGGGAAATACGGGAATACATTAGGCTTTGAGTGATAGTAAAATGTTTTAAAGCTTTCAAATTCCGTTCTCTTTGCATGGCTAACATAAAAAATTAACGATGTTCCATTTGACGAAAGTAAGTTTTCCGAAACTGACACAAATATAAAGGAATATATCTGAAATTATTTACTCTACAAGAAAGTTTTTTGGGAACTGAATTGTGTGTCTTAGCGAGGTCTGCATTTCTTGTGCAGTAAGATTTGGTCTATCTCTTAAGGCTTACGATTTATTCGAAAGTCATCCAGGGTAAATAGGACTACATACTCTATAGCCAGAAAATCCAAAACATGCGTTTCGTTTGTCATAAGAATATCTCAGACATATGTCATTTTAATCAAAATCGTTAGAGCCATTTTCAAGAAAGTCAAAATGTTCCATGTAAAGGGTAGTTTAGGGTGGAGCAATTTTCTTCATACTCTTGAGTCGCAACCTTGAAATACATTAAACTTAAATACCAACTTTGGGTTTTAGCCGACTTTTCGTTTTTGAGTTATGATGTCCACAGGCTCAAATACACACACACACGTGCGCACACACACACACACACACACACACACACACACACACACACACACACACACACACAAACGGACCTTTTTCTAAAAATGCTTTTTTTCACTCAGGAGTACTCAAAACATATATTTGCGGTGAAATCTCAACATCGAATTTTTGGGTGGAATGCAATACTTCCTTTAATTACTAGTAGACCAGGTAATTGTTTTTCCTTAGCTCCCTAGGCCTACTCATAACCTTTCCGATAATTTCAAAGTCAGCTTTCACAATACCGATTCTTAAAAGCTAGATGTGTTGAAACGAAACCCCAGCCAGCTAGAACATTTAGTAGGATTAGTCTTTCTTAACTTAAGATATTCTATAGCTTTTGCAAATTCCTGTAGCTCAATTACAAACTTTGTCCTGTGATTGACCAAACACTATAGTTTCACCAAGCGGGATGGCCCGGGCGGTAACGTCTGTGACCCCCAATGGGGAGGTTGCAGGTTCAAATCCCGTGGGCAGGCCAATCTGACAGGGTTTTGCTGATTTATCTAAGTCGCCAAGGTAAATAACAAATTGCATATTTAATACCACAAATCAAAGTTTCACCTTAAGCCTAAAACAATAGTAAAAATGAAAAATAGACACTAATAGCGAATGTTGTGACATCTATTCACTGATACTGGAAGCAGGATAGACTGGACGTGTATCAATGTTTCCAAAGTTTGAATGTTTTCCTCTGTTTCACAACTAGAAAGAGGACACTTTAAAATGACACCCTGTACTTCCTCTTCACAAATTAATAAAACTAAGTGATAATAGCTTATAAATCGGTATCTACTCTACTGTTAGTCTTCTTTAATATGAACATAGGTAAGAGTAAATAAGAATTTATAAAGTTACAATTATTTATGTGGTCCCATGGTGTAAAGGCTAGCACTCTGGACTCTGAATCCAGCGATCCGAGTTCGATTCTCGGTAGGATCTCGAATTTTTTTTTCTCCTCCAAAATGCTCTAAATTGTAGCAACAAGGTTTTATATCCAAACTGACCCTATGAGGTCCCATGGTGTAGTGGTTAGCACTCTGCATCCGGTGATACAAATTCAAACCTCAGTGTACCTTTAATACTTTAAACTATATAGTGTTAAATTTTGGAAATTAGGAAAGAAACAGCATCTAGTGGTTTAAGTATTTATTAAAATGCATTATTTGTTTTGAGTGCAGTCGTTTACCGCAATACCGACGTGGGGTAGCCTAAGACGTTAAGTTATGGACAATGGTTCAGATCCCGCCAGGATCATTCTCCCTGACCATGAGCATTCTCCTTGTCCTCAGAACTGAAATATTTCATGGAGATAACTTAAACACACGACAGAAATGCCTCATTCCCATATTTTCCACCCCCAATAATAATTTAATGTCACCTCACCTCCTGAAGTGCGGCATATAGTGATGTCGATAGATCTGTTTGCGTCACCTTTGACGGCGTCTCCAATCTCGTTCTCCGATGTATCTGCTACCAGGTGCCAAGTTAAGAACCTAAATAACTTATATCTCAGGGTATGAGGATAAATAACGTTAGTTAAGTTGGCTGAAAATGTTGCTTGAAGCTAATAATGATATATTTACCGACTTTGAGCTTGAAAAATTATACTGTTTCTGAGTTTTATCGCTCGAAATTACAACTATTGAATTATATGTGCTAAGTTCTGACACATTTTACCACATAGGCTCAACTTCCAGTCAAATGGGTGCAGGTTTCATCATCAAGAAACAAGTCGAACGTGCGGTGCAAGAAATATTGGGAGTTTCAGAAAAAGTTGCAGCCTCAAAATTAGTTACAAGAGGCTCCACAATAATAATTATACATCTTTACGCCCTAACAGGAGCTTTCGGCAAAGAAGATATGGAAGAATTCTGGTGCAATCTGGGAAACGCCCTAGACAGCCACAGATCTGCACTAAATTTCATTATAGTTTACTTGAATTATAAAAATGGCCCACGAGACCACGGGCATGAAGAGCTGTATATATGTAGCTATGGATATATAGAGAGGAACGAACAAGGAGAAATGCTGGTCCAATTCGTACAAGAGCACAAATTACAAATTGCCAATACCTTCTTCAAGTTGTAACACCAAGAATGAAATCGAGCACGTTCTAAGTGACAACCATAGCACCATAAGAGATATAAAAGTCATTACTAGCCTGAAATTCAGTGCAGATTGCGGAACCGTGTGTGCAAAAGTAGTAGGAGTAAGGAGAATAAAACAAACACCTAAGCAAGATAGACAAATGTAGAAAATATAGACAGCAACAAATTCCAAGAAAATCTACGAGACATAATTGCACATGTCAACCTCAAATGGGAAGCAGGCGCTCAAGAACTCTATAACACTCTAGAAAAATACATACTTCAGGTGACCAAGGACACCAAACAGTTCGTGGAGGTTAAGAAAAACGAAGACAAACTATCTCAGGGAATCGTCGCCCTAGTCGAAGGAAGATCGCAGCTACAACAAATCGGAGGTATTTCAGAAAGGAACAATCTATGGAATGCCACACTGGATAACCTGACGTAAAGAACAATGCGGAAGGAGAACATTCTCTTTGCACGCTCAAAGCCTACTGTATTATAATATTCCCCTTGCACCTACAAAGAAATAAGCAATAAGATAATTTGTAAAAATGTTTATCTCAACTAACACGAAGAAGATATAGGAATAAGAGTTTGTAAAAATGGTTAGTGCAGGAGTAGAGAAGGTCATGTGAGTGCAACACATATTTTTATATGTTCGGCGTGCAAAGAGATCGGGATCTCAAAGTTTTAAAATATTTGACTGTCGCGTAAAGCCTACTGTATTGTAATATTCCCCGTGCACCTACAAGGAAATAAGCAATAAGGTAATTTGTACAAATGTTTATCTCAACTAAAACAAAGAAGATATAAGAATATAAGTTTGTAAGAATGGTTAGTACAAGAGTAGAGAAAGTCGTGTGAGTATAACACATCAGATTTTTAATGTAATTGCCCATTGGTTCTTGCAAAGCATGGTAAACTGATTGTTGTTCCCCCTGGTTTGTGTGTTCTTCATTGCCAGATAAAATGTCTATAACCTTTTCACAATTAAAACTATATTCATGAAATTTAAAATACATGTTCTGCAAAAATATTCTGTTTACCTTTACCAGCAAGCTTTAAAATCTGATTTAAATTAACTTTTAAAATGGTTTTTAATTCAACCTGCATTGGATTGTATGTATAGGTATATATAAACACTTTCTTTCAAAATATTTAATTTTGGTGGTATTGCTATAGCTGTGAGCTCTTTAAATACAAAAACTTAACATGTTATACCAAATAGAATAAAACATTTACAAAATACCATCCTCCTTTAACAAGTATGTAAACTTAATTCATTTCTCCCTACATATCCATTCAATTTGTTCATTTCAACAACCGTGTTTCTCTTACCTTGAAGAATATTTATTTTTACGCTATTTTCTGACACAATTGTCGCAAAGTATTACGAAACGCTAAAGAAAAGCACATTTTTCAAGATGAACATTTAATATACTCACATTACTTACCTACACATGTGACATTTTGGCAAAACAAAAGACACTCAAGTTTGAAAACAATATAACTGTTTAATTTGAATTGTTGGGGTTATGGTGACTGGAAATCTACTTGTAAGTATATAATACAGACTGGAAATGAGCAATATTACAGTTTAACTTTTCATACAACTAAGAATACCTGATGTATATGTTGACGGATTTTGTGGCAATATAAGGTTCAAAACCCAAAACATGCTTACGTCATGATAAAACTGCAGGGATTTGTATTGCACGTATTATGATTTATGATGACAATCAATTGATTTTTGATGGTAGAGAATATAGTGTGTGTTTCATTAATAAACACATTAAAACAGCTAAATGGGAACTTAATACAAAAAACAGTTGACATTATGTTTCTTCCAAGTCCCCTACAGTAATTTGAGCACACGTATTGAACACATCTATGTGTATTCACACAAATTCTCCACTCGCTTGTTGCATTCAGATCTTCCATAAAAGCTTGAGAGACTGTCACAATCATTACGTAGCAAAAGGCAGGTTCCGATTATGACCGGCGACCGCTGTCAAACAAATGCATTATAGTGGAACACCTAACTCAGGTTAAATATAAAGAAATGGTACAAAAGATAAATGTTAAAGGAAATAATGATAAAATAAAGAAGGACTAAGTAAGGAAGCTAGGGAATTAGAAAACAAAGAGAAATATCAGATATGCATAAAGTAATCAATATAGTGTAGATAACATGTAAATAACTAATACAATATAATAATATTATGTCTGTAATAAAACACTTGTTTATAAGGAATCAGATATTTACAGCAAAGAAATCAAGCACAGGTAGGACTTACACAGGTCAATAATACTTTTAATAATTCCAAAAAGGAGTTTAGTATTATTATATCATTCACTTTCATATGTAATTATATACTGCATATTACAGTAATAAAACTTAGTTCCAAGGGCTGCTAAAAGGACAAGCTATCGCTAAAATGTTGTGCATGGAGGAGAATTCTATTCAATCAAAAAATAACTGATAGTTTTTCTTCTTCTAATAAATTCAGCTTTAAAATTAAACAAAATATGAAGAATTTATATTATAGTTTTTTATAGATTCTAAGTATAAAGTTACCAGTGTCGTGTAATAGGATTTTAAGCTGACATATTAATGCAAATTGTGTAAAAATTACCATATGTGATATATTCTTCAACAGGGTTTGGGGTTTGTAAATATGAAGTGCATGATAGTTTCATCAAGCATACTTTAATGTGCAATTTCTCGCCCAATCTACATCCTAGATTTAGACTAACTCCTCTAGAGTTGGTTAATATCTATATATGTAATGATATATTGTGTTACTTTTGTTATGTTATGCTGAATATCTCTCTTCCATTACTTTACACGTGTCTCAGTACATCAGGTTCCTTCATGCAAATAATCTCTTCGGCTTATTCAGAAGACACTTTCTCAGGGAAATTGATCAAGAATGAGACAAATATACAAAAGTGCTGTATTATACATGCAATATATGCACCCAAATCTGCATCCAGAAAACAAAATAGAAATGACACCTCTATTAATAAATGTGTTGTCTGTTTCATAATTATGAAGTTATAAACCGTAATTTACAGCATTCAATTATATATTTTCCCAATGGAATCGGGCGTTTTAAAGTACGCCAGACATGCTCTTTGTGTACCTACACACTGCAAGGACAGGACTTCAACCCTTCAGACGCACAATCCTGTACGTACATTCATAATGTTGTACACCAATATTAATCCCCCTTGCTTCTTCTCTGACAATTACTTATTCTAAGTAGATGAAGTAATGAATGCATCCGAACGTTCTTTATTGGAAATCCACAGGAAAATACATATTTCAAGAACCTAGGAATAAAAATAGCTTAAAAACATCTTTTTTTGTTTGTTAACAACATAAGTAGAACAGAAAAGGTCGAATAAATAGCAAATAGCATAATTCAGTAAAATTATCCATCAGAAACACTATTTGCATAGAAAAATTTAAGTTATTCTTTTATTTTCTGGAAAATGTCTCCCTGATTCCCTTCTGCCCTCCCACCCTCCTTTCCACCTCCCTTCCTTCGTTTTCTCTTTCCCTCCCTCCCTCCCACCCTCCAAAACTCCTTCCCTCCTTCCTTCCCTCCTTCCTTCCCTCCTTCCTTCCCTCCCTCCATCCCTCCTTTCCTCCCTCCTTCCTTCCCTGCCTCCTTACTTCCCTCTCTGCTTAGGGTATCTGCAACGCTTTAGCCATCTGCGTACTAGCATTTTAACATTCCTGCGCATGTGCTCAATTCCTCCATTGAGTCCTTGGAAGGCATCCCACTGCGTTACTTGTGTAGTTTCCAGTACAGTCAAGTTTTATTAGCAGTATACAGCTGTGGAAATGGCCGACATGAGCTCCAGTACACTTTAATGTATATGCCAGTATCACCTCAACGTCGCATATCGAAATCCATGGATTAGTAGAGTTGGACCGGTTCCATGGCCAGCACGGTTGCCACATCTGACACCTCTCGACTATTTTCTGTGGAGCTGTATGAATAGTATGATATATGGTACTCCTGTAACATCAGAGGTGGACTTTATGGCTCGAGTCCACGGAGCTATTGAAAATCTTTAAAGACAACTGCACGTATTTGGTCATGTGCATGAGGTTCACCACCGCCGATGTAGGCTTTGCAATGACGTAGGGGATCACAGTTGGAAGCCCCTTTTGTAATGTAGACAGCTGAATGTATGTATTGACGAAATGTGAACGCACACCCATCTCACACTTCGATGCTCTACAGCGTCCAAACCATGCATTTCCGGACACGGGTTCCTATTTGAAATCCGACCAGTTCGCCGTCCTGCACAACATAGTAAACGTTGTCGGTGTTTTTTAATACACTTGCTAGACTAGAGTTAAAACTATCGTAGGCTACCGTAGATTATCATAAGTAAGTGTAGACGACAGTAGTTTTCCTGGTACAATTGGTCAGTTAAGAACTTACCCGCGTTAGCTGTATGTTAGATGTATTGTATACCTATCAGGCGTTGCCTCAAGTCGATCACCTTATTTACGTTTTTTTTATGACGTTTCACTAGATTCTTCTAGAAACGGGAACCGTTGAATTTTGAACTCTAAGTAAATTAGATTTCAGATCGAAGACACCGATGGTGGTCACGAGTAATGAATGCTATTTTGAACTAAAAGGTACAATTTTTTATTTCGATCACAGTTAGCAAAGTCGTGATCACAGTTTCTCTTTTGTGATCATTATGTTTGAATTTCTCATTAAATTTCGTAATTCGTTGCATTTGAATTATGTTTCTTTTCCTATCAACGCTATCAATACTACCGGTAATCCTACCGTTTACTATGTCATTTATGTGCTGTACCGTGGTTTTGGTAGAGTGTAACTCTAAGCTAGATCACATTGGTGGGAGATATTACAGATGGGT
>CM060962.1:173456317-173503817 GCA_030765045.1 Tenodera sinensis | reverse complement strand
CAAAGGCTATAACCAGAAAATTCAAAATATACATTTCATTTGCCATAAAATATCTCAAACATATGGCATTTTAATCAAAATCGTGTCGAATTCATGAAAGACATTAAACTTAAATACCAACTTTGGTTTTACCCGACTTTTCGTCTTTTAGTTATGCTGTCCACAGACTGACAGAAACACAGACTGACAGACACACATACTGACAGGCACACAGATACACAGACTGACACACACACACGCGCACGGACCTTTTTCCAAAAATGCTTTTTTTGGATTCAGGGGTCCTCAAAACATATATTTCCGGTGAAACCTCGACATCGAATTTTTGGGTGGAATACAATACTTCCCCTACTTACCAGTAGAGAAAGTAAAAATGAAGTTCCAATTTGCAATAAGCAGAGGAAGTGTTTGTTGTGAGTGTTTTCCATCAAAGATTGCCTTGAATTGTTTACACATCAAATTTGAAGTGGTAAATATATGAAATAAATTCAAGCAAAATTGAAAAGTGAGCACGATTATGTCAACTACAACAGAAAAGTGCGGTAACGTTGTACGACACAAGCCTAATTCCCGCTCCCTCGCACAATAGTGGTACTCAAGCAGCTGACGTCACTTGAATGATTCATGCTCCGTGAGGACATGGGCGTCTGGCGCGTCGAGATGTGATATTGGAGCAGCAGGTTACGAGTCCCTAGGGAGCGCTTTGCATGACACACTCCCCCATTCAGCGTCAGTTGATATTGGCTCCATCATAAGAAGACCGCCACGCACACACACACAAATAAGCTCACTTTGGCAACAGATTGTGACTGATTTTGCCCTTCGTTCATATGAAAAGGGCAAATGCAGAGCTACAAGGGTGTAGGTCTCCAACATGCCAACTTCACCATGACTTCTTTTGCCTTTATTTTATTATTAAGTCTTCAAAGTAATAGCTGGATTTGCCTAAGAAGGTGGCATTTGAAATTAAACAAAGGTTATCATCATAGGCTGCAATCTTAGTCAAACAAAATCTTACAGAAAAAAGTAAAATTTCATAATTTTATTATGTATATGAGATTAAAAGTGTAAGGGGATATCTACCGATTGTTTGCATGCTTCTGAAGAAGGTAATAAGGAATTAAGTGCGGCCTACCAACTTCATTTACTAATGGTTAGATATATCACTTAAAGTTTCATGAAACTAAACTAAAATAATGTGGATTTAAAAGGATTGGAACATAAAAGATGCACAATAATTTTAAGGGGACTGATCTGGAAACTTTCCAAACACCCAAGTATTTTCTAAGTGTTTCGAAATCTTTACTACATCTTATGCCTGTATACAGAAGCATGGTTGCAAAGTTTACTTCATATGTTGAGTTGTTGCTGGATTGTGCATTTCAAAGGACAAATGGTGCAGTGTTTGTATTTTTAAGCAAACATTCAGATGTATTTTCCTTATTCAGGTATATGTTTTCAAAGAAATACGTTTTTAAATTAATTGGTGTAGCTTTTTTGAGCTATTGCAAGAATTACTTAGCTATCTTGGTGGCCCAATATGTTTTTCTAAGGATTAATAACGCCATAACATGTTTTAGCAAGCATACATTAGGGAAGCCATTCCCAAAACTTCAGTCTGATAATTGTATTGTAAAGGCCATTTCAAGCGCTCAAAAATGTTTATATTGCAACCGAGACAAACGCATAGGAAAATTGGCTCATAAGAGCTCGGCGGAAATTCTCCTTAAGACGTTATTATTAAATAGTGTGTTTGTTTAAAACACATAATTTAGAAACTCGTTAATATAGTTGTGCAGAAATTTTGAAAAAAAATAGAGCCTCTAGAATTTTTGGGAAAAAATGAGAGGTTTGAGCAAAACCTTTGAATACGCAACCACGCTTCCACGCCTCCCGGTCAGGTTTTTACGTAACTCATTTTCAATGCGATAACAAAGACGTTCCTACAGAATCGGTCACAAGAAATTAAAAATCCAAAATTATAATTTTGTACCATTTTTTCCCAATTTTCACCGATCGCTGCCTTATATCACGGATTATTTCATGTCACACCATTTATTATTTAAGCTACAGCAGGGCTGGGCAACTGGTGCTCAGATATGCAGATTGCTCTCGGCCTTGACTGATAGCTGTATCTTTAGCAGGTAAAAAATGAAGGTTGCTCAAGCTATCGCGCGAGTCGCCCAGGCCTGTTCTATAAGATGTAATATTTGGAAGAACAAGATGCATATTACTATTAAATATAGTATCCATAGATTCAAACAGATACGCGGTAAAATAATAAGACATTTAAAAATACAACACAACGTTCAGCAAAACATTTTTGAACTAGCTGGTCCAGTATTAACTCATGACTCATGACAATGATATTAATTAGATGAAATTCCTTTGAAGTGTTGATCTTCTTAAGTTATCAGATTATAACAGAAATTAAGACATACGTCAACAACTAAACACATTCAAACTTTCAGAAACAATACAAAATTATAAATAAGGACTAATAACATTGTATTAGCGGAATAAATAATGACCGGATAAATAAACACATTTTTGAACACCAAACAAAAGAAATTAGGAAAGTCGAAACACTGCCGATTAATTAAAAAACGACAAATTTGCAGATAGACCAGACAAATAGGTCTAATCCTTGCAGATCAGGAAGACTGAGGTTTCATTTATTAATGAAATAAAATGTACAGAACTATACTAGTTTAGGTTACAGTATAGAACGTCCTTCTTTATGCAACTATCGTGGGTGTATGAGAAATCGAACTTTAATCATGCCATATTTCTCTAAAATTTCTTAAATTGTCTCCGAAGCACTGGATTTAAGTTTAACTTAAGCTATGTTCACAGGTGAGAAAGAGTTTGGAATCCGCTGCTTTCGTGGGATATCCTTTCGAGACTATGTGAAAGACTATTACCCTCAGGAGAAGAGAAGGAACCACGGGAGGCAAGAGGTTGCAGGCAGAAGACTCACTTAAGTCCCTAGCAATTCCTAGGTCGAACACTGCCCACAAATAGAGCTGCCCAGAGTGGCGATGAGTGACCGTCAACCAACTAGCACTCTCAATGGGGAATAATCATTTCTTTCACCAAGTATACGCAGCGTCTATTTGAAATAAATTAAATAATTAAATTAAATTAAAAAATTGAATAACTTTTAAACCGTAAGAGATAGACAAAGTCTTACTATAAAAATGTAGATCTCGTTAAAACACACAATTTATGTCCAAATAATTTTTTTGTAGAGTGAACCATTTTGGAGATATTCCCTGTTATTTCTGTCAGTTTTGGAAAACTTAAACTTTCGTCAAATACAACATTGTTATTAATTTTTTATATGTTAACCGTGCAAAGAGAACGGGATCTGAAAGCTTTAAAAGATTTAATTATCGCTCAGAGCCTACTGTATTCTAATATTCCCCTTGTACCTACAAAGAAATAAGCAATAAGATAATTTCTACAAATGTTGATTTCAACTGCATGAAAAAGATATAGGAATAAGAGTTTGTAAGAATGGTTACCGAGCGGGGTGGCTCAGGCGGTAACGTCTGTGGCCCGCATTCGGGAGGTCGCGGCTTCGATACCCGTGGTCGCGCACTCTGACATGGGTTTTTCCGTGGTGTCCCCATATCACTTAGGCGAATGCTGGGGTGCATTATTTCATGCCACGGTTTCCCTTCCACATTTTCCTTTCATTCCATTCCCTGTTCTCAGCGCTAGGTGGCGTCTGGTGGGCTTGTCCTCCGTCGAGGGAGGGACGCTTCGTCCGATACCGACCCGGACTCGCGGTGTGATGCTGGCTGCTTGGCTGGGCCTTGCACCGGGATGAAGACATCTCAGCACTGGTTAAGGACTTCCACGCGTCTCTAGTGGGCCGGTCTAGCTGCGAGTCTGGTAGCACCCCTTCGATTCCGTCATTCATCCCTGCCTCCTGGGGGCGGTAGCCGTAATAGACCTGTCTAGGTAGACGTGAGCGAGGTGTACCCCTCTGCACCTGTAACCTTTACCTTTACCCTTACCTATGTAAGGGTAGAGAAGGACATATGAGTGCAAAACACGAGGTTTTTTGTTTCCATTTTGCTATTTTAATGTGTTTATTAATGAAACGACTTATATATATATATATATATATATATATATATATATATATATATATATATATATATATATATATATACACACACACACACACACACACACACACACACACACACACTATATTCTCCTAACCATCGAAAGTTAATTGATAGTCATCAGAAATCACGCCTTATGTTGCCACAACACGTGCAATACAAACCCCTGCAGTTTTATCGTGACGTAAGAATGTTTTGGGTTTTGCATTGCCACCAGAATTCGACAGCATAAATATCAGGTATTCTTAGCTCTATAAATAGTTAAACTGCAATATTGCACATTTCCTGTCTATATTATATACATACTTTCCAGTAGATTTCCATTCAGCATAACCCCAACTCATATTCAACAGTAATGTGAGTACATTAAATGTTTGTTTACAAAAATGTACTGTTTTTTTAGCGTTTCGTAATACATTTGGGAAAATTGCATCACAAAATAGCGTAAAACTAAACATTGTTCAGGGTAACAGGAAGACGGTTGTGGAAATTTACAAATTGAATGGCTATGGAATTAAGTTTCCATCCTTATTCAGAGAAGATGGTATTTTTGTAAATGTTTGCTTCTATGTGGTATAACATTTTAATTTTCACTTTCTCTACTGGTAGGTAGAGGAAGTATTGTATTCCATCCAAAAATTCGATGTCGAGATTTCACCGGAAATGTATGTTTTGAGACCCCCCGAATCCAAAAAAAGAAGAATTTTTAGAAAAAGGTCCGTGTGTGTGTCTGTGTTTGTGTGTGTGTGTGTTTGTGTTTGTGTGTGTGTCAGTATGTGGACAGCATAACTCAAAAACGAAAAGTTGGTAAAAAAAACAAAGTTGGTATTTAAGTTTAATGTCTTTCAAGGATGCGACACGAAGATTTTGTAGAAAATGGCCCCACCCAGAACTATGCTTTACATGGAAGCTTTTTCGAAAATGTTGATTTCCTTGAAAATGGCTCTAACGCTTTTAATTAAAATGCCATATGTTTAAAACATTTGTATGACAAATGAAATGTATATTTTCAATTTTCTGCTATAGCTTATGTAGTCCTGTTTATTCTGGATGACTTTTGAATAACTCGTAAACTGAAAGAGATAGTCTTACTGTACAAAAAATGTAGGTCTCGCTAAAACAAACAACTTATGTGCGAATAATTTTCTTTGTAGAGTGAACCATTTCATAAATATTCCTTGTTATTTGTGTCAGTTTCGGAAAACTTAAAAAAATTTCGTGAAATGTAACATCGTTGTTCATTTTTTATACGTTAAGCGTGCAAATAGAACGGGATCTCAAAGCATTCAAATATTTGACTATCGCTCAAAGCCTACTGTATTCTAATACTCCCCTTGTACCTACGAGGAAATAAAGAATAACATAATTTGTACAACTGCTTATCTCAACTAACACGAAGAAGATATAGTAATAAGAATTTGTAAGAATGGTTAGTACAAGAGTAGAGAAGATCATGTGAGTGAAACACATCAGATTTTTCTATTTGAACAGCTTATAGGTATAGCAATGTTACCAAAATGAAATATTTTGAAAGCAAGCGTTTAGGGGACGTATTAAAGGCAATATACCCATACACACATCCAATGCAGGATTTTCCAGAAACAGTTTAACTAAAAACCATTTTAAAAGTTAATTTAAATCTGATTTTAAAACATACTTGTAACATATGGAGCATATATTTGGAGAACATGTATTTTAAATTTCATTAGTATATTTCTAATAGTACAAGGTTATAAACATTTTATCTAACAATGAAGAAAACAATTAACCAGGCCAGCAACAATGCGCAGTTACTTTAAAAAATGGCTTCTCAAAATCCGAAAAAGGCAAAAATAGACACATTTTATTAAATATGTTGATACATATGATAACTTTAAGGGATTTGTTTTTGGAAGTTTGTTATTAAAAGACACTATTCCTCCCCTAAAGCAATGAGCACAAATTATGATTGCGTTTCTTTATAGTATATTGCGTACTAAAAACTGTAAGTGACACTTATCAGGTCGAGAATGCATTTAGGGAATACGAGGCCCATGTGGTCGAGTTTTCCAAACAGTCGAACTCTGATAAATAACTTACAGTTCGTGTTCGTGGTTAGCTAATTACCTTTGCAATACTTGACACAACTGCAAATCAAAATTGCTCATCCATATATTATTGGACATTAAGAAAAACTGAATTCCCAGTGTAAAAAATAAAAAGTTGCATCTACATTACATAGCCAAAGCCTTCTTATACCCTCTTTTGTTAGTGAATTTTGGAATAGATTCTTTACTTAAAATAACACATGTAACGTGAAAATCTAGGTTCCACCTCAAGATGTACTGAAGAAATAAAAAGAACTGAATCGCTTGTTAATGTTAACAGCATGTCCAATTGCACATTTAACATGTCCATCAATAAATGATTCATGCATTTGTATATTTTGCTAGGGATTCATTAATAAGTTATTTTTAGGTTGCTATGCTATTGGGTGATACGTCATTTCCTACTGATTTATGTAGGACCAGTGCAAATTAATGACCAGTGCAAATAGTACCGTAACTATCAATGACCAGTTTTAGCCTTGCTGCCATGGGAATTTATAAAAGAAACTGTAAATTTAGCTTACAGTAGCAGATGTGTGTACAAATGATAAATTTACATCTCAAATATTGCAGAAAGATCATTTAGTTGTTCACTGGAGCAGCTGGTAGCATATGTACACTGAAGAACGAGATTGGAGGAGTCCTTGAAAGTGACGCACACACATCCATCGGCATCACTACACACGGCACCTTCGGTACATTAAATTTAATGATAATTGGCGGAAGGAAATTTGGGAAGGAGGCGTTCTTGTCCTGTTTTTCACGTATCTACATGAAATGTTTCAGTTATGAGGACTAGGATAAAGCTGGAGGGATCTGAATCATTGTCCATGGCTTAACGACTTAGGCTACCCCATGTTAGTATTGCAGACAAGGACAGACAGCTCAAAAACAAATAATCTAGTTTAATAAAAACATATAAACTGCCATTCACTGCTTCGTTCGTAATTTCGATAATTTATCACTATTTAACTTAAAATTTTGAACGTCCCACCTAAAGCTGAAATGCGATTGCCTGGTTCAGCGTCCAGAGCGCTAACCACTACACCATGAGACGTGGTATGGTATTTTGGGCCATTTGGAGTGTTGTTATTCAAATTTAAAGCATTTTGCGGGTAAGCAAAGCTTGATAAGGTCCCATCGAGATTTGAACTCGGATCGCTGGATTCAAAGTCCAGTGTACTAACCATTATACCATGGGACCTCGATACTAAGTGCACTATTTGTTCCTTACATTATCTGTAGAGCCGTACACTTAGTTTCTATGTTTATTAAAATAAAATGTACGATTGTAGTGTCCGTTAAATCTCAGAGATGTAGAATATCTCGTCTCGATTTATTCCAAATAAGATATAATGTATACGAGGCAAGGTGTTTTCATGACTGCATTTCATAACATGTTTACGTGAACGCAACAAGACTATTAGGTGATTAACTATAGAATTATGAGTAATCATGGTTTATTTATATCTAGTTGTTGAAATGAAATACAGAAGATAATTTTAAGTTGTCCTCTTTCTGGGTGTGCAATAGAAAAATTAGCTCAGAATTCGGAAATCTTGTAGCGTACGAGGCGGCGCTGGGGCGGGTTTCCGACGGGTTCACCTGATTTACACGCCATCTCATTCCACCAGTGCTCCATTCCATGTAGCAGTGTCACCGCCTGCGGTGCCGTATGTTGTAAAAGCAGTCGTTAAACATCATAAAAAGCATCTCGTAATATTAGGCATATAAATAGATGTATCATGCTGCAATGCTCGCAAATCTATGTAAGACACTTTCATGGTAGTGTGGGTCTGGGTGACTCAGTTGGTTAGACGCTAACCTACCGATCCGAAAGTCTCGGATTTAAATCCGACCCAGGTCCATGGTTCTTAAGTCTATTTAAACATAACAGCTCCATGACAGTAGTTATACTGACATCTAAAAGAACTCTTGTGGGACGAAATTCCGGCACATAGGCGACACTGATATGATCCTGGTAATTGACAACGTTGTTAAAAAACAAAATAATCTTTTTGGGATGGTTGAGCATCGGTCAAAGATTTCAACACATTACTGGAGCAGCTTTTCACTGTTCCAATGAAAAAGGAGCATGCAAGCAACAAATATCCTTTAGGTTTTGAAAGATATGAAAAGTTACTCAATGAAATCAAAGGCCCATATAAACATTTATGTATGTAGTACATCTGGTTAATAGGAACATTTTACAGCAAAACTGAGTGCAAGTTATTTCACTGAGTATCTATTACAAACAATGTTTAATTACCTTATTCCGGGCGTTTTCTTTAATGAGAGAAAATATTCACATTAAGACGATTAGATCTGTAAACTGCCGTAGACTATGATAAGTGTAGAACATTGTAGTATTCCTGGTAGAACTGTTAAATTAAGAATCTAGGTGTGTTGCACACCTGACAGGCGTTCCCTCATATCGATTGTGTTGTGTTATGTCACGGTTTTATTAGATTTCTCTAAAAATCGTTGAGCTTTAAACGCTTTCGAAAGTGGGAGAGGGTATACAAAGCATCATCGGTTTGGAGGTTTCCATTATTCGTCTTGTTATTTGTGTACCATGTTCTCGTAGATCCTTCCGTATTTCTCTTGTCGTCAGCTTGTCTAGTTTGACATAAACTATTTTGTTCCTCTCGTTTTTACTTTCTCTACTGGTAAGTAGGGGAAGTATTGTATTCCACCCCAACATTCCATGTCGAGATTTCACCACAAATATATGTTTTGAGACCCCCTGAATCCAAAAAAAAAAAAAAAAAAAACATTTTTAGAAAAAGATCTGTGTGTGTGTGTGTGTGTGTGTGTGTGTGTGTGTGTGTGTGTGTATCTGTGTGCCTGTGGACAGCATAACTCAAAAACGAAAAGTCGGTTAAAAACCAAAGTTGGTATTTAAGTTCAATGTCTTTCAAGGATGCGACACGAAGATTTTAAAGAAAACAGTCTCACCCTAAACTACCCTTTAGATGGAACATTTTTCGAACATTTTTATTTTCTTGAAAATCGCTCCAACGATTTTGATTAAAATTTCATATGTTTGAGATATTTTGATGGCAAATGAAATGTATATTTTGAGTTTTCTAGCTATAGCCCCTGTAGTCGTATTTACTCTGGACGACTTTTGCATAACTCGTAAAACGTTAGAAATAGACCAAACCATACTATACTAAAAATGTAGATCTTGCTAAAATACACAATTTATGTCCCAATAAATTTTCTTGTAGAGTTAACCATTTCGGAGATATTCCTTGTTATGTGTGTGAGTTTCGGAAAACTTAAAAGTTTCCTGAAATGGAGCATCGTTGTTAATTTTGTATATGTTAAGTGTGTAAAGAGAACGGAATCTCAAAGCTTTAAAACATTCGACAATCGCACAAAGCCTACTGTGTTCTAATATTCCCTTTGTACCTACAAGGAAATAAGCAATAAGATAATTTCTACAAATGTTTATCTCAACTAACAGGAAGAAGATATAGGAATAAGATGTTGTGAGAAAGGTTAGTACAAGAGTAGAGAAAGTCATGTGAGTGCAACACATTTTTTATATATATATATATATATTTTTTTTTTTTTTTTTTTTTTTTTTTTTTTTTTTGCAATTATATGGAATAGTTTGGCTTGGTTTATTTATTCTTCGTAACATCGACATCCTAAAAAACTTCCTAACCCAAGGAATATTTTCTAATCCTAATACATCAAAAGTTCCTTTTTACTTTATCTACCAGTATATAATAGGTAATGTGCTCCAACCAAAATTAGATACCGAGATTTCACTAGAAATATACGTTTTGAGATCCCTGAATCCAACAAATAGAAAGTGTTTGAGTGTGACTGACTGACTGCGAGTGTATGTCAGTGAGGTGTGTCTGTGTGTGTGTTCTCGAGAGGGTCCGTGAGAGGGAGCGTGAGATGGTTCGTGAGAGGGTCCATGAGAGCGTCCGTTAGAGGGTCTTAGAGAGGGTTCGTGACAGAATTCGTGAGAGGTTTCGTAACATAGTCCCTGTGAGCCCGTGTGGGTTCGTGAGAGGGAAAACGAGAAGACCCACAGAGACCCTCTCAGGAACCGTCTCACGAACCCTCTCACGAGAATTCTCACGAAAGATTTCACGGACCCTCTCACAAACCCTCTCTCAAACCCCCTCACGAACCCTCTCATGAACCCTCACTGTAACCCTATCTCGAACACTCCTTGGAACACTTTCTCGAACCCTCTCACGGTTCCTCTCTCGAACCCTCTCTAGAGCCCTCTCTCGAACCCTCTAACGGACACTCTCAAGGACCTTGGGGCGCACCCACACGAACTTTCTCAGGAATTATTTCAGGAACCCTCTCACGGACCCTCTCACGGACCCTCTCACGGACCCTCTCACGGACCCTCTCACGAACCCTCTCACGGACCCTCTCATGAACCCGTTTTAGAACCCTCTCTCGAATCCACTCGTACCATCTCTCGGACCCTCTCTCGGACCCTGTTTCAAACCCTTTTTCGAACCCTCTCTCGAGCCCTCAAGTTCCCTCTCATAGACCCTCTCACGTACCTTCTCACGGACCCTCTCACAAAACCCTTCACGAACACTCTTACGAACCTCCTAATGGACCCTCTCACGAACCCTCCCACATACCCTCTCACGGAACTTCTCTCGAACCCTCTCTCGAAACTTCTCTCGAACCCTCTCATGGACCATCACGAACTCATACGGATCCTCTCACGGACGCCCTCACGAACCCACAGGTACACTCCTACCGACCCGCACACGAACCCTCTAACAAACCCTCTCACGAAAGCTCTCACGGACCATCTCACGGACCTTATCACGAACCCTCTCACGAACTTTCTCTCGAAACCTCTTTCGAACCCTCTCTCGAACCCTCTTAAGTATCCTCTCTCGAGCCATCTCACGAACTCCCTCTCGGAACCTCTCTATAGCCCTCTCACGAACCCTCTCACAAACCCTCTCACGAAACCTATCTCGAACCCTCTCACGAACCCTTTCTCGAAACCTCTCTCTCAAACCCTTTCGCGAACCCTCTCCCGAACCCGCTCACGAACCTTCTCTCGACCCTCTCTCAAGCCTTCTCTCGAAGTCTCTCAAACCCTCTTTCGAACCCTTTCACGGACTCTCACGGACTCTCACGGACCCTCGCGCGAACCCACACGGGCTTCCTAAGGGACCCTCTAAGGAACCCTCTCAGGGACCCTCACGAACACTCGCACAGAGCCTATCACGGACACTCTTACGAATCCTCTGACGAACACTCTCACGGAACCTGTCATGGACCCACTCACGAAGCCTCTAACGAACACTCCTAAATCCCCTCTCGAACATTCTCGAGAACGGTTTTACGGACCCTTCTCACGTACCCTCTCACGGACCCTTTCTCCAACCCTTTCTCGAAATCTATCTCGAACCCTCTCACGGAGCCTCTCACGAAGTCACACGGACCCCCTCACTAACTCAAACGGACCCAGTCACGGACCCTCAAACAAACCCTCTCACGGACCTTCTAACGAACCATACCACGAACACTCTTGAATCCTCTCTCGAACCCTCTCTAGAACCCTCTCACGATCACTCTCTTAAACCCTCTCTCGAAACCCCTCACGGACTCCCTCACGAACCCACACGGACTTTCTCAGGGACCCCCTAAGCGACCCCCACGGACCCTCAAGTACCCTCTCACGAACCTTCTCACTGACCCTCTCACATACCCTCTTACAGACATTCTCACGGACCCTCTCAAAACCCACTTACAAACCCTCTTACGTATCCTCTCACGAACCACGATCCCTGCCACAGCCACACCCACGTACCCTCTCATGAACCCTCTCACGAACCCCATCACGGACGCTCTCAAGAACTCACTCGGACCCTGTCACGGATCCCCTCACGAACCCACTCGAACCCACAGGAATCACGGAACCTCCAATGAACCCTCTCACGAACCCTCTCTGGAACCCTCTCTCGAACCCTCTCTCGAAACCTCCTTCAAATCTCTCTCGAACCCATACTGGAAGTCCCTCTGGAACCCTCCCTCGAACCCTCACACGAACCCTCTCACGGAACCTCGCTTACCATCTCACGTACCGTTTCACGGAATCTCATTGAGCCTGTCAAGGACACTCACGAATCCTCACAACACTCTCACAGACCCTCTCACGAAACCTATCACGGAACCTCTCACGAACCCTCTAAAGAACCTTCTCACGGACCCTGTCACAAAACCTCCCACGGACCCTCTCACCAACCCTTTCTCGAACCCTCTCTCGGACCTCTCACGAAACCTATCACGGAACCTCTCTCGAGCCCTCTCTCGAACCCGCTATCGAACCCACTCTGACACCCTCTGCCGAAGCTCAAGTACCCTCTCGAACCCTTTCTCAAGTTATCTCTCGAACTCTCTCTTGAACACTCTCTCGTAACCCTCTCATGAAACCTCTCCCAAACCCTCTCACAAGCACTCTAACGTACCCTCTCACGAATCCTCTCAAGGACACTCTCACGTACCTTCTCACGAACCCTCCCACGAACCCACAGGGACCCTCTCTCGAACCCTCCCTCGGACCTTCTCTCGAAACCTCTGCCGAACCTCAAGTACCCTCTCGAACCCTCTTAAGAATCCTCTTTAGGATCCTCTCTCTAGCCCTCTCTCGTACACTCTCACATACCTTATCTCGAACCCTCTCCTGAATCCTCTCTCGAGTCCACTCTCGAACTCTCTCTCTAACCCTTTCGCGATCACCGTCAACAACCCTCTCACGAAACCTCACACGGACCTTCTCGCGAACTTCGCACGAACCCTCTCACCAAATCACTCTGTAACCCTCTCTCTAACCTGCTCACGACCACTCTCTCGGCGCTCTCTCCAACCCTCTCTCGAAGCCTCTCTCGAACCCTCTCACGGACTGCCTCACTGACCGTCGTACGCACCGACACGGACTTTCTCACGAATCCTATCAGGTTCCCTCTCAGGGACCCTCACGGACCCTCAAGCACCCTGTCAAGGGCCCTCTCACAAAGCCTCTCACGATACCTCTCACAAACACTCTCACGTACATCCTCATGGACCCTCTCACGAACCCCCTCACGGACCCTATCTAGAACCCCCTCTCACGGACCCCAACACAAACTCACACGGGCCCTCTCACGGACGACCTCACGAACACACAGGGGCCCTCCTGTGGAACCTCACACGAACCCTCTCACGAAAACTCTCACGCACCATCACAGGGAACTTATCACGAACCCTCTCACGAACCTTCTCTCGAAACCTGTTTCAAATCCTCTCTCGAAGCCTATCTTGAACCTTCTTAAGAACCCTCTCTCCAAACCTCTCTCGAGCCATCACTCGTGCTCCCTCCAGAACACTCTATCGAGCCCTCTCACGAAGCCTCTAACGAACTCTCTCACAAACCCTCGACGAAACCTCTCACGAACCCTCTCACGGACTTTCTCACGAAACCTCTCACGAACCCTTCCTGGAACGCTCCTTGGAAATCCCCTCGAACCCTCTCCCAAACCGTCTCACGAACCCTATCTCGAACCTCTCTCTTGAGCCCTCTCTCGAAGTCTCCCTCGAACCTCTCTCGAACCCCCTCCCCCACGGATTCCTACGAACCCTCGTGCGAACCCACACGGACTTTCTAAGCGACCTTCTCAGGAACCCTCTCAGGGACCCTCACGGACCCTCAAGTAGCCATTCACGGAACCTCTCACGGATTCTTTCACACACCCTCTCACGAACACTCTCGCGGACCCTCTAAAGGAACCTGTCATGAACCCTCCTAAGAACCCTCTCACGAACACTCTCAAGAACCCTCTCAGGGACCCTCTCTTGTAACCCTCTCACGTACCCTATCCAACTCTTTCTCGAACCCTCACTCGAACCCTCCCACGGACCCTGTCACGAACTCACACGAACCCTCTCACGGAGACCCCTCACGAACCCAAACGGACCCTCTCACGGACCCTCACTTAAAACCTCTCACGATAGCTCTGTCGGAACCTCTCACGGACCATCTGATGAACCCTCTCACGATCACTCTCTTTAACCCTCTCGCAACCCTCTCACGGACTCACTGACGAACCCACACGGACGTTCTCAGGGACTATCTCAGGAACCCTACGGACCTTCTGACGAACTCTATCAGGGACTCACTTACGGACATTCTCAGACTGTCTCACGAACCCTCTCACAAACCCTCTTACGTATCCTCTCACGAATAAACTCACGAACCGTCTTACGGACACTCTCACGTAGCTTCTCATGAACCCTCTCACAAACTCACCCGGACCCTGTCACGGACCCTGTAACGGACCCCCTCACGAACCCACACGAACCCACAGGGACCCTCTCACGGACCCTCCCATGAACCCTCTCACCAACCCTCTCTCGAAACCTCTCTCATACCATCTTACGAACCCTCTCACGGACTCTCTCACGAACTCTCTCCGGACCCTCTCACAAACCCTCCCACGGAAGCTCTCACGGACCATCTCACGGACCTTATCATGAACCCTCTCACGAACCCTCTCTCGAAACCCCTTTCGAACCCTCTTATGGACTCTCTCACGGACCCCCGCGCGAGCCCACATGAACTTTCATAGGGACCCTCTCAGGAACCCTCTCAGAGAACCTAACAGACCATCAAGTACCCATTCACGGACCCTCTCACGGACCCACTCACGAAACCTCTCACGGATTCTCTCACGGACCTTCTGACGAACCTTCTCACGAACCCTCCTACTAACCCTCTCACGAATCCTCTTACAGGCCCTCTCACGAATCCGCTCACGTACCCCATCACGGACACTCTCTCCAACAATTTCTCGAACCCTATCTGGAACCCTCTCACGAAACCGCAGAGTCCCTCTCACGGAGCCTCTTATGAAGCCTGTCACTGACCCTCTCACGGACCTGCTGACGAACCCTCTCACGAACACTCTTAAGAATCCTCTGTCGAACTCTCTCTTGAACCCTTTCTCGAACCCTCGCTTGAGCCCTCCCACGTACACTCTCACGTACCATCTCAGGAACCCCCTCAAGGATACTCTCATGAACCCTCTCTTCAACCCTCTCTCGAAACCTCACTCGAACCCTCTATCGAACGCTCTCTTGAACCCTCTCTTGAACCCCACTCGAACCCTCCTTCGAATCCTCACTCGAACTCTCTATCGAACCCTCTATTGAACCCTCTCTCGAATCGTCACTCGAACCCTTTATCGAACCCTCTATTGAACCCTCTCACGAATCCTCTCACAGACTCTCATGAACCCACACAGAGTTTCTCAGGAACACTCACGGACCCGCAAGTACCCTCTCACGTACCCTCTCACCAAGATTCTGACGGATCCTCTCACGATCTCCTCACGAACTCACACGAACCACAGGGACCCTCTCACATACCCCCGATGAACCGTCTCACAAAATCTCTCTCGAACCTTCTCTCGAACCCTTGCCGAAACCTCTCTCGTACCCTCTCTCGAACCCTCTCACGGACTCTCACGGACTTAGAATACAGGCTTTGTGCGATAGTCAGATCTTTTAAAACTTTGAGATTCTGTTCCCTTTGCACACTTAACATAAAACAATGAACAACGGTCCATTTCACAAAAGTTGTTTTCGGAAACTCAGACACATAACAAGGAATATCTCCGAAATGGTTCACCTTACAAGGAAATTTATTTGGACATAAATTGTGTAGTTTAGCAAGATCTACATTTTTGTATAGTATAATTTGGTCTATATGTAACGGTTTAACAGTTATGCAAATGTCGTCCAGAGTAAACACGACTACAGGGGCTATAGCCAGAAAATTTAAGATATACATTTCATTTGTCTAAAAATATCTCAAACATATGACATTTTAATCAAACTCGTTAGAGCCATTTTCCATAAAATCAAAATTTTCGAAAAATGTTCCATGTAAAGGTTAGTTTAGGTTAAGGCTATTTTCTTCGAAATCTTCGTGTTCCATCCTTGAAGGACATTAAACATAAATACCAACTTTGGTTTTTAACTGAACTGTCGTGAGCATACGATAGTGGTTCCGGGTGCATTCGAAGGCCACAATGTCATCGCATGTGCCCATATCCGTTTTAGGTGATGGACGGTGGGTTTAAATCCGAAGAGTGCCACCTGAGGGTTATGAAGCTGTTCTTCTTCTTCTTCTTTCTTCTTCTTCTTCTTCTTCCTCTTCCTCTTTCTCTTGCTCTTCCTCTTCCTCTTCTTCTTCCTCTTGGTCTTCTTCCTCTTCGTCTTCTTCCTCTTCTTCTTCTTCTTCCTCTTCTTCTTCTTCGTCTACATGGTTTAGGCTATGCAGCCCGTTCCGGCGAAGTCACCAGTGGAGTCCATCTTCTGCGAGGTCGGCCAACATCTCGTGCTCCTCTTAGATTACATAGAACGGTCCTCTTAGGTGTCCTTTTTTCACTCATCCTCATTAAATGTTCTGTCCATTTCTTGTTACTTGTTTTGATTTTGTCTTCTAATTTATATATATATATATTTAGTTCTTCTCTTATTGACTCACTTCTTAATCTGTCTGCTCTTGTGCATCCTTTTACGTTCCGCAGAAATAACATTTCCGCTGCCTGTATCCTACTACTATCCTTTGCCTTTATTATCCAACTTTCACTTCCATATAACAAAAATGGAACAGCCAATGTTTTATACAATTTAAGTTTAGAGACTTTTCTTGTTTTCTGACCTAAAGTTATTTTAATGGTTCCACATACAGCCTGGAATTTGTATATTTTGTTTTCTATGTCTTTATCTTCTTTGTATGTAATATCGCACCCTAAATACTTAAAGTGTGTTACTTGTTCCACTATTTTATTTTCCAAAACAATTTTAGTTCTTATTCCATATTTATCTATAAATGCCATTGTTTTTTATTTAGTTACTGATATTTTGCAGTTATATCTATTGGCCACCACTTGGAACTTATAAGCTAACATTTGTAGATCTCTTTCAGATTCTGCCATTAGTAACACATCATCTGCGACTAACAGGGCATTTATTCTACCCTTATTGTCAATTAATATTCCTTCCTTATTAAAATGTTTTTCCATTCAATTAGAATGTCGTCAATATAAATATTAAATAAAATAGGTGATAAAGCACATCCTTGTCTCACTCCTTGTTTTATTTTAAAAAACTTTTTGCTGTTTCTAGTTAGCAAGGGGTCTATACACACATTTGTCTCATAGTATAAGTTCTTAACAGTTTCTATTATTTGATTAGGGATACCTTTGTTTTCCAGGGTATTCCATAGTAGTTCTCTATTTACTCTATCAAAGGCGTTTTCTAAATCTATAAATAATATATGTGTCTCCTTATTTCTTTCTCTTCTTTTTTCTATGATTTGTTTTATAGAAAATACTCCATCTGTACAAGATCTCCCTTTTCGGAACCGTTCTGCTCTTCTCCTAATTTATTTTCAATTATTTTTTTGTATTCTTCTGGCTATTATTCTAGTATATATTTTATACGCACTATTTAGAAGGATAATACCTCTGTAATTTGATGGTTGATTTCGGTCTCCTTTTTTATAAATTGGTTTCACTTCTCCTTGTCGCCATGTAGTTGGTATGCTGTGTTTTTCCCAGCACATATTAAGAAGGTGTAAAAATCTTAATTTAGAAAACATATCAGCATATTTGATTAATTCAGAGTTTATCCAATCTGGGCCACTAGCCCTTCTATTATTTGTGTATTTTAGGGATTCTTCTTTACCTGAAGCTGTTCCTCCCAAAAATGCTGATCAATTGAAGAACCAGATCCGCACAATGATTGTGTGGCGGTTTTCCCCAATAAGGCCATGCATTTCTTGGCGATGTGCACTAAGCCGCAACCGCCATTGGATTTCCAAACGTAGTTGAGGCCGGCCCACCTTATATGTTTTTCCAGTCCACACAAAGTAACCAAGGAGTTGATCCAGTTTCTATGCGTCACGTTTTGAGATCGGCAGAATCTGTGCCACATACCAAATTTGGCTCCGACCATAAGTATGTAGGTACCAGATGCGTAGTAGCAAATTGAGGTTCCGGATCCCCTCAAGGGATAAGGAATGACGTAAACTATTAATTTTCTGCCTCCGGTTAACAGCAATAGTATCTTCCATATATGCGATAAAGCAGATACCAAGTATCCGTATAGTACTGACACATTACATCCCCAAGGTCTGCGGCGGTTTTGGCTAATGTCCTAACATTAGGATCTCAGATTTAGGTGCATTTAACACTGCACCGGACATCGTTGTATACCGCTCCAATCCATACTGAATGGCCACCATATCATGATTATCTGCCGCCACTACGGTCACATCATCAGCATAGGCTGTAAGTGTAAACCGTTCATTATATACGCTAACACTTCGCATGGTGTGTTGCAGCCTCTGGAATAAGTGTTTAATGCCAGTGACAACTGCCCCATTGATAGTGGGCAACCTTGACGTACTGATCGTTTTATTTCTACCGACCTGGAAAACCATCCATTCCACAAGACTCGAGACTGTGTTATGCCGTAGAGTCCCTGAATAGCATTGATTACCGGCACCGGAAATTTCGCAGAAGTTAAGAACTTCCATAGATATGACTGGCGCACCCTATCAAAAGCCTGTTGAAAGTGGAGATTGATCAAAACCACAGTTTTTGTTATCTGGGGAAATGGATTAACATGTCACGCAGTTCCACCATTGTGACACTAATATTCCTTTCCGATATTGCCGCTTGATTATAATGCAAGTCTTCGGCATAAGCACCTTTTAATCTGTTAGCCAGTACTTTTGCAAATGACTTATAGTCGGCGTTTAGCAGCATTAATGGACTGTAATCGTTCATGGTGGAGGTTTTCTGTGTCTTCGGCAACAGGGTGATAATTCCATCCGCATAGGTGGCGGGAAAAGAAGTTGTCTCCCACAATTCCACAAATACTTTTATCACTTCGTGATTGATCATTGGCCAGAACCTTCTATAAAATTCATATGTGAGCCCATCAGGACCTGGAGGTGTGTACCGACTGGCTTGTCGAATGGCCTCCAACACCTCTCGTTCTTTGATGGGGCTGGTGAGTGTTTCTGCGGTTTCCTGAATGATACCGGTGTCAAACAGTGAATACTCATCATGCCTATATGGTGTGTCTGCTTCTGTCCCCTCTTGAAACAAAGCCTGAAAACGATCCGCGATAAGCTGAGTTTCTGAAATATCTTCGGTTTGTTGTAGCTTCGATCTTCGTTCGGTTAGGACGATGGTTCCTTGACTTAACTTGTCTTCGTTTTTCTTAACCTCCACGACCTGTTTGGTTACCTTTGTCGCCCGAAGTATGTATTTTTCTAGTGAGTTATAGAGTTCTTGAGCGCCTGCTTTGCGATTGAGGTTGGCATGTGCAATAGTGTCTCGTAGATTTTCTTGGAATTTGTTGCTATCTATATTTTCCAGATTCTGTCTGTCTTGCTTAGGTGGTTGTTTTCTTCTCCTTGCTAGTTTCATTTTTGAACATTCCATTCTGTGATCTGTACTGAATTTCAGGTTAGTAATGACTTTTATATCTCTTATGGTGTTTTGGTTCTCACATAGAATGCAGTCGAATACATTCTTGGCATTATCATTTGGTGAGCACCAAGTCCATTTTCAATTGAGCCTTTTCTTGAGCTAGGTATTGGCAATTTGAAATTTGTGCTCGTGTTTGCACCATCTCTTTCGTTTCTCTCTGCATAACCATAACTACCTACGGATCTTAATACCCGTGGTCTTGTGGGCCAACTTTGTTATTGAAGTCACCTATAATGACGTTTAATGGAGATCTGCCGCTGTCTAGGGGTTTCTCAGGTTGCAGTAGAATTCTTCCATACTTTCTTCGCTGATAGCTTCTGTTGGTGCGTAAACCTAAAGCCTCTATTACTAATTTTGTGACAGAAATCCTTTCTGAAATTCCCAATATTTCTTGTACCACACGTTTGACTTGTTTCTTGATGATGAAACATACGCCCCTTTGACAGGAGGTTGTGTCTATGTCATAAAATGTGTCAGAACTTAGCAGATGTAATTCAAAAGCTTTTAATTTCAAGTGATAAAATTCAGAAACAGGTCAATCCTTCAACCTCAAAGTCGGCAAATAAATCATTATTAGCTTCCAGTAAATTTGTCAGTCAACTAATGTTATTTATCCTCATACACTGAAATATAAGTATTCACTTGGCACCCAGTAGCAGATACATCGGAGAACGAGATTGGAGACGCCGTCAAAGTTCTACTATACGAGGTACTTCAGGAGGTGAGCACTAGTGATACATAACGTTAAATTATTATTGGGGGTGGAAAATACGGGAAGGAGGCATTTGTGTCCTGCGTTTAGGGTATCTCGATGAAATGCTTAAGTTTTGAGGACAAGGAAGATGCTCATAGTAAGGGAGAATGATCCTGGCGGGATCTGAACCATTGTCCATAACCCAATGTCTTAGGCTACCCCACGTCGGCATTGCGATAAACGACTGCACTCAAAACAAATAATCCATTTTAATAAAGACATAAACTGGCAGATGCTGTTTCTTTCCTTATTTCGAAAATTTAACACTATACGATTTAAAGTATTAAAGGTCGCACTGAGGTTTGAATGTGTATCACCGGGTGCAGAGTGCTAACCACTACACCATGGTGTTTCATAGGGTCATTTTAGCCATATAAAACCTGGTTGCTATAATTTAGAGCATTTTGGAAGAGAAAAAAGAATTTCGAGGTCCCACCGAGAATCGAACTCGGATCGCTGGATTCAGAGTCCAGAGTGCTATCCATTACACCATGGGACCACATGAATAATTCAGAGTTTATAAATTCTTAATTACTCTCACCTATGTTCATATTAAAGAAGACTAACAGTAGATTAGATATCAGTTTATAAGCTATTATCACTTATTTTTATTTAATTTGTGAAAAGGAAGTACAGGGTGTCATTTTAAATTGTCCTATTTCTAGTTGTGAAACAGAAGAAAACATTCAAACTTTGGAAACATGGGCACCCTTCCAGTCTATTTGCTTTCATTATCTGTGAATAGATGTCACAGCATTCGCTTTCAGGGGTGAAGCCTCAGGGGAGACAGGGTAAACAGCGTCTACCCTAGAAACTCTGGGAAAGAAAGTTTATTTAACTTTTGCATTAAGCAGGTATTTGTATTTACCGCCTAGGAAGCTTTCATCTCTATTCCAGCATTTGCGCGACTCCACTACTGAGATGCGGTACCGCATTGCCTGTCGTTGACGTACGCCGATCTGTGTATTTTAGCATGCTTAGAGCATGGGGGAAATATGCGCACCATCTGACAGCGATTTGTGAACTACAATGGTTCCGTACATCCAGATTTCTCCGCCTAGTAGACGGTCGAGCCCCCGTCTACATTGGCTGTGATTGGCTGTTGTGGTAATGGAATGTTTTGGAGCCAAGAAACAAGCGCTCTTATTGGTTAGCTTTCAAGAGCATTTATATGGATTAATTTGAATTGAATGTAGATATATGAAGAGAAAATTCGAATTAACAATACACTGCTGTATAAATAGTAATTATTTAAAAGCTCTAAATAGCATAATAATCTGTTTATATCATGTATAAATGCAAACACGCGTTTGGGCGCCAGCTTAGGCAATGAGCGCTAAGAAGGGAAATTTCTTCCTATAAGAAAGGTCATTGTGCTCTGCACTTTTGTGGCTGTTAGTAATTATAGTGATCAGTATCAGTAAAAATCAGGAGTGACTATGAAAAGTGTGCTGCGAAATTATACTGTGTGTGTGTGTGTATGCGTGTGTGTGTGTGTGTGTGTGTGTGTGCGCGCGCGCGCGTGTGTGTGTGTGTGATTTTATCACTCACGTTAGAGCAAATGATAAGGGTAAATGATTTGTAGAAACAACCTGGTTTAACTTTATCGCAGCAGGACGGTAAATTTGTGCGTAAATTCCAAAACAGTGGGTATGACAAATGCGAGTGGTTGTGTGGAAGCGGCGAGGGAAAAGGTCAAAGGATTGTATGTTATTTTTTGCTTGATGTTTGATGGTAAGAGTGAAAAATCTTGGAACAAAACTGGTGTAAATACAGTGAAAAATTTTCAAAAGAAGGCCAAGAAGCACTCGGCATCTCAGAGCCATATTAACTCTGCAGAAAAATGTGATATGCTAGGGTGATGCCGCATAGATGATGCTGTTTCGGTGGGACATAAGTTGCAAGCCATTAGGCACAATAGAACGGTATCAAAAACAGGCAAATTGTAGGGCGATTAGTAGATGTTGTTTGCCATTTGGGATACAGGAATTGCCATTTAGGGGTCATCGAGAAAGCCAAAAGTTATTTTTGTAAAGGCAATTACTTGGCCATTTTTGGTTTATTGACTTCAGAGGAGTCTTTCATGAGAGATAATTTAGAATCGCAAACTGTTTTTAAGGGCTGCTCTAGCCACTAAGCCAACTTGCCAGTACGAATTTATAAATTTGATAAGCGGAAGATCCGTGGTTCAAATCCCGGCTATGGCATTGAATTTTTCATTTCTGGTTCCACCTCTTAAACATTGCCAGGTTTGTGTGTTTAAAAACACCGGCATTAAGTTTTTTGGCATAAATAAATAATAAAAGTAGGTATTATTAATAAATGTTAAAACATTTATTATGGAACGTGAATTAGAAGACATTACATTCTCATTTGAACGTCTTTGTAAATAGCTAAACGGCTGTATATTATGCCAAGAAACATAAACGTTTTCCTTTCTTTAGATGATAATTCTACCTGCACATAAGTGGTGTACCGTTATGCATGCACAACCTTACAACCCCTCTGACAGCAAAGACGTCTCATACGGTCATGTCATTGACCTTCATGTGGCGTTGCTAACTTAAATTAGTGGTGACCAGTCACACTATCGGAAAGAAAAAGTTAGTTTATCCCGAAGCTAGACGATGGTGAAGCATGAGGACAATATGAATCTGTTTACCCTTTTACTTACTTCACGCTTCGCCACTGTTCACTATTAGCGTCTATTTTTCATTTTTACTATCGTTTTATACTTAAGGTGAAACTTTGGTTCGTGGTATCAAATATGGACTCGGGTATTTAATTTAGCGGCTGAAGTAAATCAGTAAAACCCCGTCATATTGGTCTGCCCACGGGATTTGAACCTGCAACCTCCCCATTGGGGGCCACAGATGTTGCCGCCCGAGCCATCCCGCTCGGTGAAGCTATAGTGTTTGGTCAATCAGACCACAAAGTTTATAACTGAACTACAGGAATTCGCAAAACTTATGGGATATCTTATAAGTTAAAAGAGACTAACCCTACTAATTGTGTTAGTTTTCTGTTAGTTTGTGTTAGTTAGATTTGGATTCGAGAGGTCTTGGTTTCGATTCATGGGGCCGAGCACTCTATAACCATTGGCTTCTCGTGGTTTCCCCAAGGTTGACAAGGGAATACTGTCGTAGTTCCTCTTCTACCAGAATTCAGTTTCCCTTATTTGAAAATATTCACTTTCTGTTTCATATTTCAGACAGGCTTAACCCTGCAGGGGCCCCTTACTGAAATATTACAGGGTTGGTCGCGCTGTTACCATTTTAAACACCTAGACAATCCCTGAGATTTCCGTAATTATTCCGGTTGAGGTATATAACTTAGCTAGCGATAGAGATTATACTCGTACTTATTTTCAATAAGAACATCTTATCTTCTGACATCATATTTTGTCCTTTGATGCTTTTATTACCTGAAAGGTTAAACAATTGATCGTTGTTAGTTTTCCGATCTCACAAGCAATTCTCGGGATTTATGTAATATTATTCTGCTAGAGATGACAAAGTTGCGGCGGCAGGAACAAAAGAGGTATCGAGAACGTTCTTGAGACCTCCAGCTGAGTCATCTCCGGTGCGCGGCTGTGAGTATGTAGAAGTCCAGAAAGGTCCATGTGGCGTCATCCCCAATATATAACGAATCCTGAGGAAAACATGAGTGAGTTTTAAAGTTACAGTTACAGACATGAGTCGGTGAGTGTGTTAGTGAGTGCAAGACAGCTGTGTGTGTGTCGTCATGAAAGATACGCCGTTGTGCAGTAAGAAGACTGTACGAGCGTCCTAGGAAACTGTAACATCGCAATTAGAGCATGAGAGACAGAGGAAATGAAGAAAGACACCGAAGGGACTGAACAAGGCTGTGAGAAGAACAGTTGTGAGTTGTGATAGCCCGAAAGATTGTAGACTGTGTTAAGGACCAGAAGAAAACTGTGTATTCAGTTTAAACTTCAGAACATAATAAAGTAACAAAAACTAACACGACCGGATTTGTGTCGCCTTTGTCGCAATATGTATTACAAAACGGATTACACATGTTTAAAAGTGCATCTTGCTTTTGTCCGTCACAAGGGAATTCACTGCTTCGATTTGACACAATAAACAATGCAATGATGTCTTTCTTGACATCTTTGCTCCCTGAAAATGTACAATGTTGGTCTTGGCACAAGTACACACTTCTGCGGTGTGGGGTAGCGTGACTTTCTTCACATTCAAAAGGTTTTGAGTTCATATCGCTGTTAGAGCAAGTTACCTGAAAAAGTGTTGTTACTTTTTGGGTATTCCCTTAATCTGTGGGATAACTAATATTTTGGACCCCGGGCTCATTCTGCCATTCCTGACTTTACCGTTACATCAAAAAACTTATAAACGAATGTCTAATATGCCTTTCTCTTTACCTGTACTACTTTTACAATATCTTATTCCTCTTTTTCATGTTAATCGAGATAAACATTTGCAGAGATTATCTTATTGGTAATTTTCTTGTTGGTGCAAGGGAAATATGGGAATATAGTAGACTTTGAGCGGTAGTCACACCTTTTAAAACAGGTTGCTGAATGAAGGCTTTTAAACCACGTTCTCTTTGCACGGCCAGGAAATAAAAAGGTGAATAATGACCTTACATTTGAGAAAAAAATTAAGTATTGCTACTATTACACAAGTAATAAGGTATATCTCAAGGTATTGTGCTTCAGTCCACAAAAAATGCATTTCGACATAACCTGTGTGTTTTTACGGGGTCCCTTACGGTTTACCAGCTATGAAAAGCTCATCAAGAGTGAACAGGGCATGTGGTATAGCCATAAAACTCAAAATATACATTTTGTTTACCATAAAAATATTTCTTTATATGGAATTTTAATCAGAATCCTTAGAATGTAATATGCATGAGCGCAATGTAAAATTTTGTCAGAAAGTGTGAGTCATTAGGGATAAGTCGGATAACACGAATTTGTTGGGCTGGTGTATTAAAGGGAAGTATTAGCTCAAGAGACCGCGCCGTGTCTGAGCGGTTAGACCGCTTGACTCTCACCAAAGCGACCCGGGTTCGATCCGAGGTATCCACATGTGGGCTGTGTGATGGACACACCGGCGCAGGAAGGGGTTTTCTGAGGGTGAAATGATGACGGTTTCCCCCGTGATCATTTCTCAATTACTCCATCACTACCTTTCCTACCCCCTTCCTGGTCCGCACACCAGGCTTCGGGCTGATTACCCATCCAGGTTCCTCTGTATGATCAACTCCGTTTAAGAAGACCGCATACATACTGGTCGAGAGGACTTGGGGTGCTGACCACCTCCCACTATCCACCACTGGACCCCGCTCGTGACACCTGTAGTTGGCAGAGTTGGTTGACCTAGCGGCCGGGCGGTAGGCCAAGGCTACACTCAAACGGTTGTAGTGCCACAGTACAGTACATTACCACAAGGTGTTCCTGGAGTTCGGTGTGTTCAGCTATCATAATTACATAAGTAACATAATTATTTATACATACATTTTACTTCTCTATAACTATTTAACACATTATAACTAATACCAAATATTGTTAATTGTGTTCTCTTTGTTCATTGCAATTTTTTCTTAACTCTCCTGAAAAACTGCCCCAAGTTCCTGACCTCCTTTCTAAAAATCCTCTTAAATGTTGTTCTACTATCCTCCTTCTCCCATTTCTGCCCCACAAATTCTTTCCTCCATAGGTCCATTCCTTGGCACTCAAAGACTGTGTGCTCCAGATCTTCCTTCCCTCCACAAATAGGACACTGATTCTGAGGGATACCCTTTCTTAGTCCTCTCAACCTCCAAACACCAGTTCTTAGCCATGCCATTGCCCCCCTTTGTACATTGTTTACCGTATCAACATATGTCTCCCTTACCCATGTTTCCTTCATTGATCTGTAATCTACCAGATACTCTTTTCCCCTATACCACCAAACAATATTTGGATTTCTATGTATTCAAACCTCTTTCTTATTATTTTCCAAAATTTGTTATGATTATTCCCCCTCTCCCCCAGTAATCCTCTATCCCATTTGCTTCTAGGTTCTTTCGGATACTACTCGTCTATCCAGGTTCCATAAGATTCTTTTCCTGGTACTCTACACACTGCCTGAATAAATTATTTTTATCTAAATTCAAAATTCTATACCAAAATTTCAGAGCTCTTTCTATAATCATATACTTCCTCTATACACTTCCCATCTCAATCTGTGATACTTCTCTTACCACCACTTCTCTTTAGCATTATTATTACGAAAGCACTCTGAAGCCGTGAAGTTTGAATATGTCAGATGTTAGGATATATATACGTCAATAATTATAATTTCAAGTGATGAAATTCTGAAACAGTTTAATTCTTCTACCTCAAAGTTGGAAAATCGATCATAATGGTATATTGTGTACTAAGAACCGTAATACTCGTACTTATCAGGTCTAGAATGCATATTGGGCCACAGGGTCAATTTTTCCCAAGCATTCAAGTTCTGACAAGTAACTTACGGTTCGTGGTAAGCCATTTACTTTTTGCAATACTTGGGAAAAAAAAAAAAAAAACGTAAAAAGCAATTATCGCTTTTCCATATTTTATTGGGCATTAAGAGAAAATGAATTCTCAATGTCAAGAAATGAAAAGCTACGTTTATTTGGTCTCAGATAGGCCTAATAATTTGTATATTTCATGTGAACGTCCAGGTTCCATCTCAAGATGTACTGAAGAAATAAAAGAAAGGAATCGCTTCTTAATGTTAACAACATGTCCAATTGCACATTTAAGTTTTCAATCAACAAATAATTCATACGTTTGTATATTTTATAAGGATTCATTAATGATTTATCTTTAGGTTACTATGCTGTTGTGTGTTACGTCATTCCCTACTGGTACCGTAAGTATTAATGACCGGTTTTAGCCTTGTTATGGGAATTGGTAAATGAGTTGTGAATTTAGCCTACACTAGCCAATATGTGTTAACAAAATATATTAACTTATGTATCAAGTATTGCAAAAACATACTTTTCAATGTTTAACATTAATTTTGCATCATTAAGGTTCACCATATTCAGCAAGTGTTTCTCAGTCATAATTGTTCAATGGCTTGATAACTTAGTTTACGTTTACTAGCAACTCCTTCCGAATTAACAGCAACGCGCTAATTACATCAAGATCAGCTAGTAGGAGAAACACTGTCTCCTACACCAACTTTACGATTTTATGAAAACTTCGAGGGGCACAAGACGTATGAAATCTTTTTGGTCAGTGCCCCTAATGGGGCGCTCTCGGGAGGGAGGGGTGAAATGAGAGGACGCTAAGGGTGGTCGGAACTGAGGAGTCATGACAGCAGAGGGCAGGGTCCATAACAGCTACAAATTCAAACTCCCGGTGGCGCCCTGTACAACAGGCTTCTTACTTATACCATAGGATCCCGGGATTTAGAGACCTCTCTCGATCCGTAAGACGAGGATTTACAGAGAGAAAATTCTCTGCCAAGCACGCCGGAACATCGCCGCCACCTAGAACCCTGTTACAGCCAACCAGTATGAAAGGTGAAGTGAAATGAGAAGTGAGCTGAAATGGAGGGACAGATATTATCCTTCGCAGGATTTGCCAAGTGAGATGGAAAAACCCGTGCTCAAGAACTTTGGTCACAGTAGTCGAAACCACCACCTCTCGAATGTGGGGTGACAGACGCTATCGGCTGAACCATCGGTTGCTATATCAGAGAGAGGACGTGCTCTTATAACAGTCTAGCTGCTCCTTTATGCGAGACGGTAAGCAAGTAGGAGAGTTTCTTCAGCTCATGAGGGCAATGACTAGGGAGCGAGCCGGTGTACAGGGAATGAAAAGTTGCGGAGTATGGACTATAGGAAGTGGAAGGGGTCAGTTTGCACATGATCACAGCGCACAGGAGGACAATATAGTCAATGCACGAACATTGTAGATAACGTTGTTACCTAACTTACTTTCAATGCTGTCACCATTTACAGTAAAATATTCACTCCCAAATTCTTGTACAAGTTCAGCAATACGTGAATATTTCGATTTTCATGCTGGAGGCATTTTACTCTATGTGAAGTTGGTGGATGCATTTGAGAAATTGTGCCAGACTTGGGGAAGAGTGGTGACAGCACTGCAATCGAGTATTTACCCTCTCTACTTACTGACACAATTTGAAGGACTGGCCGTTTCTCAGGAGTAGGCAGACAATAGCGGGAGGCGTGACTTGGTAGCTAACCGCTGTGAGACAGTGGAAGGGGTCAAAGCTAGATGTAGGGGAAGTGACTCGTTGAGTCAGTTCTGCCCATCTATGCACTATGCACTGTAGGCAGTGAGCCCAGTTGTGTTTTGTGTTCGTCTCATTTCTCGATAGCTGTATAAAGGTTCCAACCCTACTTATGACTCATTTCTCGATAGCTGTATAAAGGTTCCAACCCTACTTATGACTCATTTCTCGATAGCTGTATAAAGGTTCCAACCCTACTTATGACTGTTCAACTGAGAGAAGTGGTGCCGCGGTAAGGTGTGAGGCTCGCATAGGGAAAGTCCTGGATTTGACAAACCACTCTAGTTGATCGTGGTTTTCTCTGTTTGGCAAGGCGAATGCTGGAATGATTTCTCTTCTACCACGAATTTCCTATCATTTTGGTTCCCCCTTAATGTAAGCTTAATGACTATGTACGTCTGTCAGTGTCACGGATACCTGGTGTTTGGAAAGTTCTCAGCCCTGTCAGGTAGTAGCCTTCTCTGAGTCGCCTTCGGTAGGTCGAGTTCTCCTTGGCTCTGCCAGAGGGAAGGCTTCTCTGAGTAGCCCTCCGGTACCGACAGTTCATCAAGCTCGAAATCTTTAGGGGCCTCTGCCTCCTGCGACTCCTTCACTTCATACGATGTTCATCGTATGTTCCTCCTGCTGGGATTCAGCATAAAATATCGGCATTGGGGCGAGGTGCATTTTGTCCCCTCTGTTCTCTCATCATCGTCATTGTTCTGCTATAGTGACGGTACAGAAAACCGGGATTTTAAACTTGTCTGTATCCTCTGGAAGTCCTCACTTGGTCCAGGAAAACTGCAGTAAAAGTAAACATAAGCTAAGTGCCAGAAGGTGTGAGTTTACAAGAAGTGAAGTAAACATTGGTTGATGGGACTTATGCTTTAAGAGACAGAGATAGAAAAATTCAAATTTGCTGAGATTTCATAGAGAACGACGCACGTGTGCTTGTGTGTGGGTGTGCTTGTTTCCACACGTGCACAGCTCGCGCGTAAAAAGTAAATCTGAAAAAATAAGTGAATGGTCGAGTAAATACACATATCGTATATCAGTCACAACTTAAGTAAGCAAAGGAAGCTTTTCAAGCAATTCCTGTAACCCAAGTAAACCTTACTTTCTTTTATATCTTTGGTTTATTTTTACTTCCCCTAAGGGTTTCGAAAAATATATTGGTTCCTGAGATAGTATCATCAAAACTAAAACGCGCACCTTAAATTTTCTGTAAATTGTTGGTGAACTAATGAATTATGTTGAATTTTTGCATAAATACAATGATTTGGAAGATGAGAAAGAATGCTATGTCGAAAGCAAAAAGTACAATAAATTAATAGTGTATGTGATTTGTGTACAGCGATATATTTTGAAACTATATATTCCCTTTACCCCTAAACTATTCTATGTACTCTATTGAAAACTTTAACCCGTACTTAATAATTGTAATGTTATATAGCAGCTATGTTTAAAAATACCATTTTGTGAGCTAAACAAACAGCTAAGATGTGTAAAATTTATCTGGTTAACATGTATTAGGCCTTTGGATCTGTTCCAAGACCAATCAAATTGCTCTCTCCACCTCATTCAGGGTCGACCGATGTCTCTTCGTCCTAATGGTTTGTAAAATAGTGCTTGCCGTGGCAATCTAGAAGGCTCCACCCACTTCCAATTGCTCTGATATCTTTAATTTATTCCAGAATGTTTTCTTTCTCTAGTTCTTCTTTTATATCTAAATTAAGGAGTCGATATTTTCTAGTAATACCCAGGACCTTAAAAATCTTATTTGAGTTGCCTCCAGTCTCGATTTTTCCTTGATTTGAATTACGCATGTCTCATATGCATATTTTAATGAGGGTTTGTATAGTATTCAAGTTAATCTTAATTTAAGATCTTTCCTCATATTCCTGCGGGAATGCCTTTTTATGGACCCAGTGATTTGACGATATGTTTACATATCTTCTCCCATTTCTGCCTTTCTATCATTTACTGACATATTTGATATTTGCTCAATTATTTGTCCTCCTATTACGATTGTTACCCGAAATTGTCCTTTTTTCTATCATAGCCATCATTTTTCCTTTTCTGCGAAACTTACATATTATATTCATTTATCACATTCAATTTAAACACTGATTTCTGCATATTATTATTGTTGCTATTATTATTATTATTATTATTATTATTATTATTATTATTATTATTATTATTATTATTATTATTATTATTATTATTATTATTATTATTATTATTATTATTATTATTATTATTATTATTATTATTATTATTATTATTATTATTATTATTATTATTATTATTATTATTATTATTATTATTATTATTATTATTATTATTATTATTATTATTATTATTATTATTATTATTATTATTATTATTATTATTATTATTATTATTATTATTATTATTATTGTTATTGTTGTTGTTATTGGTGTAATTATTATTTTCATTTTATTACAGCGCGACAGCACATGAAGCGAAAAATTCCACAAGCACGACTCCCGACCTCACCCCGACATGCATTCGGCAGCGATAAAGGGTTTTGAGCCCCTACAGCAAGGTACTGCGGTTAACTTTGCCAATTTACCAACCGTAAATTGCTCCTCATATTTCTCACAACGATGAGTTGATCTATTGGTATATTCATGTACCGAAAAATTTACAACGCCATGGGGGTCCCCAAAAGCAAGCCATTAAGTTCCAATCCTTTCTTTCAGGCCTTTTTTTTTTTTTTTTTTTTTTTTTTTTTGAATTAACGTCCTCCAACATTGTGTCATATCGGACGAATGAATGAAATGAAATGGGTGAAATGATTCAGATTTTAAGGCCAATGATTACATTGTGCGAGTTAAGTACAATTCAACTAGATTTAGAGGAAGCTCAAATCGAAATTTGGAACTTTAACTTTATAGATATGGTGTGATCTCCTTTTGCAGTTTGAAAAATATTTGGAGCATTAAAATTTTTAAAACATTTTGCCAGTTTGAAGGTTTACCTATTTGTTCCATCTACTGGTATTTTGGAAAACATGATAATATATGTTTTATGGTTTGAATGCCAGCTAAAATACAGGGCCATTATAAAATATTTACATGCTGAATCCTAAATGATATTATGCCAATATCCACATTGCTGTATTTGAAGGTGTTTCTATGCAATCTTATGATTAACATGGATTGCTTTTAAGTGACACTTTCTATGATGAAAGTTCGATAATTTTTCATGTCAATTTTTTAAATACATATGATCTTATATCTTCCTTTCCCTTATCCCGCTCCATGTGAACGGCGCAATGCCTTTGAGGATATCCCTCTTCGACAGTGCTCGGAACTGTAGTTCCAGGTTTGGTCCCGGAAGTACGTATGTGTGCCCCGGGGAAAATGACATTCACCCAGTTCTAAGGTTGATACCTCAGTTGCTTGCGGTGGTGACTGTACCATGTCCCGCGGTCGCAACTTCACTAATGAAAGTAATCCCGGGGCTAATCTCCATTGAAATTGAAATTTACATGAAAACCCCCGGGAGTTTTACTCTGAGTTAGGAAGTGAACAGACCGGTGGAGTCAGGCAGGCATCACGGCAGTGACGTCAAGAAATTACGTTCCCTGTGCGCTTGGTCTAGTCAAACCTAGGCTTCCTCGCCTCGCCCACCCTCCTATCTTGCCTGCGTCTGTCGTCCTGCAGTAGCGGCGGATGCTGTGGTTTTGTCTCCCCTGCAGGCAGGCAACCTTCATTACACAGCATGGCCACACCACCATCATGCCTGTCGACAACGCAGCTATCTGCATTATCTTGGCCAGGAAAAGAAAATAACGTAAGGCAGACCACATCCTCTTATTTCTGCGCTTAAATTACTGACTTACTTCCCTCAAATCATACCCATTCATTTCTAACATTTATATACAATTGCTTAAACAGAATGCAGTCAATTTGGGTCATCGTTCCTTATTCGTTGAAAGCAGAAAGATTTAATTCAATATGAGTTTTTCTTTCTAAAATGCTTGCATAAAAATAATGGCATTAATAAAAAATCTCCAGTATTAGCATGAGTGCTAATAGTTTCTTGGTAATTTAAATGAGTTCAGTGAATGCTGGTTGTCAGACCTATTTCGGGATTCGGTAAGATAATTACACTATTTCGATCTTCTCGTGTTGGTATAAGAGAAAACCAGTTTATATTCTCAAATAAATCCTACTTTGTGTTTAATATTCACAAATAACCTTTCTTCTAGAAAAAATACATTCATTATTAAAAGAACAATAGTTAAAAACACAGTTGTCAATTTTGAAATAGAGCGCTATTTTGATTATTAATCCACTATAATATTAATAAGTTGTTTTTCAGCGATTTACTGGATGCAGTTACTGAAAATGACTAAACAAGGAATGACCAGGTGATAATTTGTATATAATAATTTAAGGCCTCTACCTATGAAATAATAGACCTGAATGGAAAGGCTTCATTAAGGCCCTATGCCCCAGATAGTGCAACAACAGGACGTGATGATGATGATGATCACAACGACGCATAACAGTCAAATTTGGGCGTTAGTTGACGAATTCGCTGTTCCCAGGTAAAGGTGAATCCGTTGTTAAATTGTATTTTTGGTAATTTAAATACTGTTTTAGAAAGTTTATAACTATTGTTTATAACCATTCTGCCTTTATCAAATTTGTTATTCTATGTTGTAAAGCAAAAAGTTACTAATAAAACAACGAGCAAATAAAAGAGTTAGTTTACAACTTAAAACTGATTTTTACATTAGGTGGAAGTATTTTCAGTTTGATAGGCTAGTATGAACACAAATTTCATTTTTAAGGAACGATACTTATGAAACACTTTATTTAATTTAAGGATTTGTTTAGTTTATGAAAATGTGAGTGATAATCCCGAAAAAGTTTGAAACCAAGCCAGAGTTTAGCGTTTTTCATTACTTTACTGCATTACTTTAGGTCAGTTTAAGAATTATTATTAAGACCTAGCAATTTAAAAATATCAAATTAGCAATACATAACAATACAGTGAATATAAACATGGGCAGTATAAATAGATGCATATAAAATTAGCTGAGCAAAAGTAATAGAGTTCATTACGTTTTGTTATTTTGGGTTTCTGTTTTGTGGAAACCGTAGTGTGTATCACAAAAGGGCTATAGGGAGTGTTGGTAGTTCCAGCTTGTTTTATAAGTGACAGTCCAGTAGTTCATGTTTAAGAATAAGTGCCAAGTGGTGGACCATAAGTAAGGAGATAGGCATAAATTTGCAATGACCAATTAATTGTAAGCCGAGAAAAAACCAATTGGTATCTTTGTCGGGGTGTCTAGATAGGAAGTGATTACAAGCAACCTCTCAGCATCAACCAAAAGACTACCACCGTGTCCGATTCAAATTGTACAAGCATGAATACCACATTCAAATTGTTCATAAACTTGAAGATGCAGACTATGCCGAGATAAATTAGCCATGCATCGCCAAGAGTTTGAGCTCTCCGTTCGCCCCATTTGATCCCGATGGACTTTTGTGCCTGGTATTTTATCAAGTCCAACGTACATAAAGTGGAAATCAATGGTCTTGAACAATCGAAAAACCAAATTCTTGCCGCTGCGGAACAAATAACGCCAAATGTGTTAGTAAGGGTGTTTTGGGCTGCAGAAAATGGTACTTGTGCATAGGTTTACATGCTCATCACGTTGAAGTACATTAAATTTGTGTTGAAAAGGTATAACTGTATGTTCTTGTTTATATCTATGAAAAGTGTTTAAATGCAAAATGGCAAGTAACTTTATAAACACCCTGTATATAAATACAGAATAAATATGAAAGAAGTACTCGTAAGAGTGTGTCGGGTAATTTGTGTGGTTGTAATACGTCAATTGTTTTTCCAAGAGGCTACTCAGCTCAAGAAGAATTACAACTTGTGGTATCTTCGCAATGAAATTGTGTACCATTGGTATTTATAGTAACTCAGAAGGTTAGCAGATGACATAATGCCACAAATGCACGTAGCAATACTGGCTGAGATATTCCTTATCATGAGCTGCTTACACCGTAGCTCGAAGTGGTTGAAACATATGCGCCACGTAGGAAGAAACCTCAACTACATGTTCGGTCGCAAAGCAGGAGTCCATGCGCGCCCACTGCACCCTTGGGAGCTCGTTGTCTCTACACAGGAAGATGAGGTCATTGTCTGAACAAGCACTGACTGCCATTCTACCGTCACGCCTCGATTATTACGTCCATAAACTTTATGATGCGAGATGAGACAAGAACAACTATGTGTGCATGTGGCCGGGATTGCAGCAAAATGTAAATTCATTTACTGGTGCTTAGATACGTGAATAATTTCGCTTCCATTGGAGTTAATTATGACACGTATGTAAAACCAGTAAGTGCGTTTTCTAACTCGTTATTTTGCTACAACCCTACGCCGTAGTAATGCCGTTAAAATAAAAAAAAATATATATATTACCACGATTGTACAAGCACATTCAAAATAGAAGTTATCTTCAGACTTCCACCAGTGAGCTTCATCAATTCCTTTTTCACTTTCTGTACTACGTATAATAAGTAGAAGTATTGCATCTGACCCAAAAATTCGATATCAAGATTTCAACAGAAATATGTTTTGAGATCCTCTAAATCCAAAAAAGACCACTTTTAGAAAAAAGTGTGTGTGTGTGTGTGTGAGAGAGAGAGAGAGAGAGAGAGAGAGAGAGAGAGAGAGAGAGAGCGAGAGAGAGAGAGACAGAGAGAGAGAGAGAACATATCTGGAAGCTGAAGTCAGATAAACCCCAAACTTGGTATTTACATTCGGTATGTTCCACAGATGCAATTTGAGCATTTTCAAGAAAATTTCCCCTCAACTGAAACTGCTCTTTTGCCTGAACCGTTTTTAAAAATGTGTGGTTCCCTCAAAAATGGCTTTAAGCGTTTAGATTGAAATGCCATGTTGTATTTGGATGATAAATAAAACCCAGATGCTTAATAGCCCGCCTTTGTGGTCTGGTGTTAGCGTGACTGCGTCACATCCAAGAGGTCCCGAGTTCGAATCAGTACTTTATGGAGTTACGTGCCTGATCTATAAATGCTATGTGGTCCTGTATTACAATTTATTCTAAAAGTTTTGATCACACTAGTTTTGGTAGTCTGCAATTTTCGTTGGCTGGTTGGCTGTTATAGCGCAGTCTTCAACTAAGGGCATTTATTCGTATATTAGGGATTAAAATAGGCGTTTACATAAGTGTAGCGGAAGTTTCTGAAATTGTTAGGGTAGCTTGTCAGTCTTTGATAGATTCGAAACCCAAGTATACCAGGTTTTGCCGTAACCATACTAAGGTACTCCTCGATAATAAAGTTATTCGAAATCATATGGAAATTTGTTGATAATGTATAATATATATCTCGCCTCTTCAGTAACTCAATGTTACAGTATTTTAGGCCTTCAAGTGTACCTATTTTGAGTGGAGGACCCCAAAAACTTACCATGTTGATAATTCTTCTTCTTTACCTGATTACCCTCCGCTTATGTGGAACTTACACCCCCTAGGACTTGCAAGCCAGTGCCTAGGGTCAGACGCCTATGGATCGGACAGAATGAGGACCTAGAAGCGGGTGGTTAGCCAAGCGCCATGCATGAGAGTGAGGAAGAAGATGATAGGCAAAATGGATGATTTGAAAGGTGGTAATGGAGCAATTGGTGGAGCGAGTGGTGGGGGAAACGGGAGAACCCGAAGAAAACCTGCCCTGACGCCAATTCGTCCACCACGAATACCACATGTGGGTCACTGGGATCGAACCCGGACCGCCTAGGTGATAGGCAAACGGTCTAGTCGCATGGCCAAGGGGCCACCCCGTTTTGTAATTAAGTACCAAAGTATCCTAAGGTATTCGTTTTCAACAAAACGGGATTCAAATCCAGTGATATAGATACTGAACCCTTTGAATCCTCAGTTAAGACTTTTAAGAACACCCACAACACATTTTACCTGTATATACTTTTCATTTATTTATTTATTTATTTATTTATTTATTTATTTATTTATTTATTTATTTATTTATTTATTTATTTATTTATTTATTTATTTATTTATTTATTTATTTATTTATTTATTTATTTATTTATTTATTTATTTATTTATTTATTTATTTATTTATTTATTTATTTATTTATTTATTTATTTATTTATTTATTTATTTATTTATTTATTTATTTATTTATTTATTTATTTATTTATTTATTTATTTATTTATTTATTTATTTATTTATTTATTTATTTATTTATTTATTTATTTATTTATTTATTTATTTATTTATTTATTTATTTATTTATTTATTTATTTATTTATTTATTTATTTATTTATTTATTTATTTATTTATTTATTTATTTATTTATTTATTTATTTATTTATTTATTTATTTATTCACTTATTCACTTATTCACTTATTCACTTATTCACTTATTCATTTATTCACTTATTCACTTATTCATTTATTCATTTATTCATTTATTCATTTATTCATTTATTCATTTATTCATTTATTCATTTATTCATTCATTCATTCATTCATTCATTCATTCATTCATTCATTCATTCATTCATTCATTCATTCATTCATTCATTCATTCATTCATTCATTCATTCATTCATTCATTCATTCATTCATTCATTCATTCATTCATTCATTCATTCATTCATTCATTCATTCATTCATTCATTCATTCATTCATTCATTCATTCATTCATTCATTCATTCATTCATTCATTCATTCATTCATTCATTCATTCATTCATTCATTCATTCATTCATTCATTCATTCATTCATTCATTCATTCATTCATTCATTCATTCATTCATTCATTCATTCATTCATTCATTCATTCATTCATTCATTCATTCATTCATTCATTCATTCATTCATTCATTCATTCATTCATTCATTCATTCATTCATTCATTCATTCATTCATTCATTCATTCATTCATTCATTCATTCATTCATTCATTCATTCATTCATTCATTCATTCATTCATTTATTCATTTATTCATTTATTCATTTATTCATTTATTCATTTATTCATTTATTCATTTATTCATTTATTCATTTATTCCTTTATTCCTTTATTCCTTTATTCCTTTATTCGTTTATTCGTTTATTCGTTTATTCGTTTATTCGTTTATTCGTTTATTCGTTTATTCGTTTATTCGTTTATTCGTTTATTCGTTTATTCGTTTATTCGTTTATTCGTTTATTCGTTTATTCGTTTATTCGTTTATTCGTTTATTCGTTTATTCGTTTATTCGTTTATTCGTTTATTCGTTTATTCGTTTATTCGTTTATTCGTTTATTCGTTTATTCGTTTATTCGTTTATTCGTTTATTCGTTTATTCGTTTATTCGTTTATTCGTTTATTCGTTTATTCGTTTATTCGTTTATTCGTTTATTCGTTTATTCGTTTATTCGTTTATTCGTTTATTCGTTTATTCGTTTATTCGTTTATTCGTTTATTCGTTTATTCGTTTATTCGTTTATTCGTTTATTCGTTTATTCGTTTATTCGTTTATTCGTTTATTCATTTATTCATTTGTTCATTTGTTCATTTGTTCATTTGTTCATTTATTCATTTATTCATTTATTCATTTATTTATTTATTTATTTATTTATTTTTATTTTTTTAAGGCAAAATGCCCTTGAGTACACTGCTCATACGAGCTACACAGGTGTAGTGTACAAATTATAGTAAGATTCTTAGATGATACCTCTTATATCAGTTAGTCTTAAACACGAATATGCACCTAAGCATAGCTAGAAATAGTTTGTCATTAAAATGTTTTTAGTTAGTTTTTTTTTTTTTTTTAAGCGATATACGCCATATTTTTAACTTCTTTTGGTGAGGAGTAATACAAGGTTATAGCTGTGTGTTATATACTCTTAACTTCATATGTTTCGTTTATTTGTTGTATTGTATTGGTATATCCTCTGGTGTTAATACTGGATATATCCTTATTACTAGATACTTGAATGTTAGCCTCGATCTCTCTGTTATGTTTTTAAATTTCAAAATATAAAGCAACCAGGGGTTGTAAATACTATTCAAATGGAGGATTTTATACCTCTTAATGTATTTTAATGTACAGATAACAGAAACTACAATTTTCTTATCGAGCAATTCCATATCACAGTAGTTTCGTGTATTTACTTAATGCAAATCATCCAGTTTATATTACATTACATGGGCGATTGAATTAATTAAAATATATCACTATTAAGCAGCAGATGTGAATACATTTATTTATTAATCTGCGGACAAGAACTATTTTCCTAATCATATCATGTTGCTTATGATTTAAAAATATAAGTCGTTAATATTAAGCCAAAATAAGTGATATTGTATACCCTTTGTACTGTTTGATTTTAAATTTTTACAGCATTTAATGAAATTGGAGCTCAAGGTTCTTAATGAGGGTACATATACCTACTCCACCCAGCTTTAGATCCGTACTTTATATCCCTCCGCGTATCAGCTGCGACTAACACAAACACCACGTGGACTCATGCCTCATGTTTATGGTGCAACAGAACGATATTTACTTGGGTGTTTCAGGAATAGCACTCCTATCACGTTACATTCAAGTAGTCTTTACCAGACATACCTATACGTCTTGAAAACTCACAGATAATCGCTGATATTTAAGGTACTACATTTTAGGGTGTGCTTTGGTTTCGACGCATCGCTGGTTAGTCTTGACGGCTCTTATTTACAGCAAGTGCGGATCTTAGGGTGGAGCAAATATAATTTTATCAACGTAAATAGGAAAGGGATACCAAATCAGAAGGATTAAGCCTATCTTACAAAGCTTTTTAGAATCAAGACATGTAACAGGAAACAAGTAATACTGAAATGATTTATTCGGAAGTATTCGAACTCAGGATATCTGGGCTTACTATAAGCTCACTAATTACGAACCACAGATTAAAACTGGTCATACACGATACCAAGCGGATTTAACTTCATTTGTGCCTGTGTGGTGTGTGTAGGTGAATTTGTCCTGGGTTCGAAATGACCATATAATTTTATCTACCAGGAATTCCGTAATTCGTAAATTGACAGTTTAGATTAAGACTCTTACAATCACTTGTCATGTCACACGCAGTTTTTCAATTTGAAAAATTTGTTTTCTCTCCTAACCAATACCAACGCAACAATGTTTTGGATTTATGTGCTGTTAGACAACGAAACTTTGAAGCCTGTTTAGCCGAATACTTTACCATAGCTATAAGTGTCAGTAAACAGTTTCGAAGATGAATGCTGCTGAGTTGGTGACATAAATGCTTGTGTTCTGTAAACCCTTCTTCCCTGGCCCTTCCTGGAAGTTTCTTCCCGGGCCGAAAGCGTCGCCCCGTCGACCTCGCCCTGGGTAGCGCAAATACTTCGATCGTGCGCCAGGTGACTATCTCTGTAACGGTTACGGACTTCTGCGCGTCTCTGGGCTTCGTCGGCGCCACTCTGACAAGCTCTTGGTCTCAATTCACCTCAGCCCTTCCCCTGGCAGTTGGTAGCCCTCAATAGACCCTTGTCGGGTCACAGTGGGTCCAGGTGTCCCCCTTCGAATCCTACAATAACAGTCACTCTCATGTTGCTTCCGAAATAGTTTTACAGTAATCTTACACACATAGAATTGTTTATTTCGTGATAATGTGCAAGGATTTGTTTCTCAATGTCTACATGCAGTCATTAAAACTTTTACAATACGCAAAGAGATGTGAAGAGTGTCGTGTATTTGTTAGTAAGGTGTCAATAAATATCGTAATGAGTGAATGTAATTTCGAAATTACTTGTCAATTTCACATACCTCATATTCCTTGTGTGGCTTGAATAAAATCGATATCCAACATGGTTCTTTTTTCTGGTAAATTTGCCACAGTTGGCTCTCAGTTTGCACGGCATACGTAGTCATTTCCTTAAATTTGGTGTTTAAGATATTAGTAATTGGTGTGTGATATTTGGATACATTTTGGCCTCGGATATAAAAATTGATTTCAAGTCCGGATAACAGCAAAGATTAATAAAACATTGGAAAACTCGAGCACTTTGTGGACTGAAATTTATATGGAATTCCTTCATAAGAAATAACTTAAAGTCATATGTAGGTATTCTGCATTATATTAAACACTCTATTATAACTCTAGCACCTTTTTGAACTACGCCTCTGATTGCATTGAAGGTGCGCATATTTGGGCTAGGGCTCTCTAAAGTTAATTCAACTAAACGCATCTCTTTACTTCTTTTTGTAATGTTATATAAGAAGTCCTATATAAGCTATAAGGAGATATTTGTTTGTGGTACATTTATTGTTACTGCTTCTTCATTGGTATGTTTTATGACGATCTTTGTTAACTCTTTATAAGGAATTTTTCAAAGAATTTTCCATCAATTTTCACTTTACCTTCAGTTTTAGTCCTTCAATTATACTAACCATTCTCCCTATTGACATAGACAGGTTCGGGTGGAAGGTTCCGCCCCATAGAAAAACAGTTTCTTCCTTACAGCATATCCACCGTATACGTTGCATACCTTCATCGCACCTGGGCTGCAAACTCGGAGGATGAAAGGAAATGAGATATTGGAAAATTCATGGCAGTATGTAATTCACACCAGCATTCTTCTACAGACCTGGGGTAATCACAATGAAATCCCGAGGTAAGGGTGGCCGGTAATAGAATCTGCAATCTCCCGTCTCCCGCTAGTTATGCATAACTAATATTATTAGAGTGACAATCCCATTACAGTTGTTTATGAGGTAAAGTACACTGTTCAAACTGAAGAGAACATTAAAACTTCAGAATATCTTTTTGGCATTCCTGTGCGTATAACTAAGTCATCATTATACAAATATAAAATTACCGCAAAAGTTACACTGGCAGCAAGCAGACAAAATCCTTTAAAGGGAAATGAACTTACATGGCAGCATTGCGCAGCCTTCTTTTCAAAGCATGGCCGTATTAAGGATAACTTACCCTGTACACGTGTTTCTAGAACTGTAAAACTACCGTAGGTTACCGCCAATGTAACCCCGTGACACAGCAGTCCAAACGGGCCAAGGCCTGCCGCCCTACCGCTGCGTCCCCCACCTCTGCCCACCATAGGCGTCATGAGTGGAGGTGGGATGTGGTCAGAACCCCAGTCCCTCCCTTCTCGACCAGGAGCCGCTACTTTTCAATTAAGTAGGTCCACAACTGTCCCCTCAGGGATCTAATGATGCTGAACACACACCGGACTAAGTCTCCCAGCGGGAGAAAATCCCCACGCCGGCACCGGGAATCGAACCCGGGTCTCCCGCTTGGTGAGCAGTAGCGCTACCACCACACTAAGAATACGAGACCGTGTAAGCTACCGCAGATTAGCAAAGTAAATGTAAACAACGGTAGTTTTCCTAGTACAATAAAATTGATCAGATAAGAACCTACCCGCATTACCTGTCCGTTAGATGTGTTGCATACTTATCGGGCGTTACCTCGTATCGCTCGTGTTGTTTACGTTTTTATCATGTCTTACAAGATTCCTTTACAAATCCCAGCCGTTGAATTTTGAACCTTCTCGAACCTGAGAGAGGGTATATAAAGGGCTGCTTAACCTACGGAACATTTGAGTCTTCAAAAAACATTTGGAAGCTCTTTGTAGTATACAACATATCATATCAAAAACATTGACAGTGATCACAAGTAATGTTATTTTGAACGGAGAGATACAATTTTTATTTTGATCACAGTGAGAAAAGGCATGATATCAGCTGCTAGCGACCATTATGCTTGAAATTCTCATTTAATTTCTTAATTCGTAGTATTTTGTATTATGTTTCTTTCCCTACCATCTTCATTTCCATCTGTAAGACGGTAATTTATATACAGTTTTCCCGCTGTTCGTGTGCCTCGCATAGAAACATCCTTCATCTCATGAGAAAACGGAATCCGTTCTTGATAAAAAGCCCAAAGTAAATAACCGTGTTCTCACAGAGGAAAAAATCGATTACATCCGAGGGAAGCTAGAACGGAATGTATAGAAATCTCAAAGAGAGCTGGCATAGAAGTTAGGAACTTCGTATCTAAACATCCGCTTTGCATGCCGCTAAACTTTTAGAATGAACACCTTATTTGAACTGTAGTAGTGATAATGAGAATGAAATGGCTTTCTAAAATAGGGTGTTGGTTAATAATGATCATATCAATGATCAGCTTTTAATCCTTTTGTTTTACTGGAGTAATTTGGTTTTATTTACAGCGCTATGAGGAACTAATGCAAAATTTTCCTAAAATGTGTGGTAGATATGTGCCACCCTCAAAGAAACCATTTACATTTTCTCTGGCGAAGGGTTTTTGTTTTTACATTAAAGTCCTTCAGCGTAATGTGATAAGGTACAACGAATGAATGAAATGGGTGAAATGATGCACAAATAACCTCGAGGTTCACAGAGGTTAAAGTTACCCGACATTCGTCTTCTCAGGTTAAGGGAAAACCTCGGAAAATAGACCTAAGCGAATAACTCACCCTAAGGAGATTTCGAACTCGCGACTTGTTTGGACGTGATGCAGGCGCGCTACCACCACGCTACAGAGGTGGGCTTTCAGAGTGTATGTGATTATAATTTGCTTAAGACATCTATGCGTTTCAATTTTACTGGCCAAGAATATCGGACTCCGCTGGCAAACATCATGCTTGCCGGTGCTAAGAAAATTCCCGTTATACCGGCCGCGTGTCTATAACCCTAGTTCACTAATTGTAATTTATCATAGGAAGTATATTTCTGCAAACGTACAACCTTATGTCAAATTTTAGAGTTATTCAAAGGTGCAAATAGTATCTTATTATGTATGCCCATGTTTTAAGCTACTATAATCCACATTGAATAATAGAAGGTGACGAAACGAAGACCGACAAGATTCCCACAGTTCATACTTTCCATTTAGCAAACTTTATTTTGCTATATTGTGCTTGAAACTTAAGAAGATCTACTTTACTTCGGTGCAGCTACAAATATACAGTCCCTGGAAGAAGTGAGCTCCAGAACGTTCAATGGGATTGCCTCGAAGAAGACAACCAGTTCTCTCGCATATACACTAGGAGCAGAAAGGGGAGGCAAGTAACACCACCTGTAAGCCGATATTAACCTCCCTCCTTCTTGCCCCCTCGCACCTCTCCGCTTCCTGGGAACAGCAGATAATTAATGAGCAGTTTCAAAGAGGCCCTTTTCATTATACAGCCTTCCTCCTCCCCCATCGTTCCCTCTCCTCAAGACTTTGACTGCTCTTTCTTCTTCATCAGCGCCATCATCGTTATCACATACTTTGTAATTAATAACACTTTTTATGTGCCACTTCCTTCCCTCCCCTCACTCTCTGCTCTTAGACTTTCCGTACAGTCGTTTCACGTTTCTTGGCGTGCCTCACTTCCTTTGGTTACTTCGCAGCACAAAGGATTCCATCGAAGATTAATCTTCCGAACATATGTAACTCAGGATCCTACATAACCTAAAATCTGGTGTTCGAATTCACTTGAATTTTTCCAGCCACTGTCGCTGATGTTTATACAGGTTCTACAAACTATCCTTATAGAAGCTCATTTTTCTATCTACTTCTTGTTAATGCTGTTCAATCTTTGCATAAATAGCTTCATTAAGCATTTCCTTGTACGTGCAAAGAACGCTAAAGAACATTTCACTGCACCTTGCGTCTCGTCACGGTATTTATCCTTATAGAAGCCTTGACTATTTCATTGATTACTTTAGGCCACGGTGCAAAGACGTGCCTTTTACTAAATAACCTTAAGCAATAACTAAAACAAAGGACACAGAATGGCATAGAAACGAAATACGAATACATGTTTGCGCTTTCGATCGTATTGGGTAAAAGAGAAACAGGTAAAATGAGTGCATTCAGTTTGTCATACACAGCTCTTATGATTACTAGCCATATCTTATAGATCAGTACAGGGACACGCCTTTGAAGGGGTTATAATATAAGGGGAAATCTTGATGAGCGCAATGTGTACAAGATATATAGATATTCCTCTAGTTCTACTTAATATTGCTGTTTCTCTTTGGTTTCAATTATCGGTTTTAAGCACCTATGTAATACAAGTTTTCCTCACCAGTATGCATATATGATATGTTTTGTGTTTGTGTGTGTATTTGAGTGTGTGTGCGTGTGTGTGTGTGTGTGTGTGTGTGTGTGTGTGTGTGATTATAAATATGTATCCTGGATCGTTATCAGAAAAAAGTAAAGGTATCAACCTCCCCTGTTTCCCCCTTATTGCTGTGTTATCAAGCCACCACGCTCTGCAATAGTTAAGGTGAAGAACGTGCCACAAAGAATCCTAGGAAGCGATACTAAATCGGCCGAAGATTAACTCAGGCGTGTTTTTTTTTTCCTTTCCCCTGCAAGGAGAATACAGGTGACAGAATCTATAATCAGATATTTAAAAACAACGTATATGGCCCAGAAATTCTACATTCTTTCCATAACATTGCGACAAACAACTCAACAGTAAAAGTACTCTAAAAATTACAAAATATTGACACATTTAAACACGATATTTGTTAATGACCGATGACACTAAAAGATTCTTTGAAATATTAAATCATGTGTCTTAAGGAAATCTGCATTCTTGTGTTGTATGTTATTCTTTGTTATGGTTTGCCATTTACACCAACTTATGCAAAATTCCCTGTGATTGAGGGGCGCTTCACAGGCTATTCCCAGAAAATTCAAAATTTGCGTTTCATTTGCCATCTAAATATCTTAAACATGCGATATTCTAACCAAACTTTTTGTAAATGAGTAAACCCAAACTTTTGGCAAGTCTACGATGTAAATGGTACTTTGGGGTGTAGGACTGCTTTGAAAATATTTGTCTTGTATCTTTGGAATATGCTAAACCTAAATGCCAAGTTTGGTGTTTACCGGACGTTTTGTTTTTGAGTTATGACTTTTTTTCAGGGAGAAAAACACTCTAAAATTCACTCTTTCTCTCTTTCCCATACACACACTCGCACACAAACGAGTATTTTTCTAATAATGTTTTCTTTTTCTGAATTCAGGATGACTCAAAAGTGTTTTTCGTATGCATTCTCGAAATCAATTTTTTTGTGGAATACAGTATCTTCTAAGATAGGATGTAGAAAAAGCAAAATTTTCCAAAAACTGGGCAAGCAATGGGATACCAAGTTTAAGAAAACAGACTGTCCGTGATAGATACCAATTTGATTCCCGAACTGTAGAACATGCTTTTAATATACACTCTCCATCTTCTTCTTCATTCTTTAACTCAGAGTGGCAAGATGAAAACTCTTAGAAAACAGCTTATTAGTAAATCTAAATGAAACTGTGTGGGAAGTGTCTCTGAGCATCTGTCTTGTTGCTTGTTTTCTTGTCCGTTAATTGCTGTTTGCAAGTAAGCTCTTGAACATTCGTAGAAATGTTGCTTAAATTTTATTCATATTTTTTGTAACTAAGTTCTCTATAATCCACGTAAAATGTAGAAGAATATTGCCGTTCATCCAAAAATTCAATGAACATACTGTACTTGTAATTCGTATTTTGAGGCTTCTGATTCGAAAAAAAAAATATTTTTAGAAAACTTGTTCTTGTGAGCGTGCGTTTTGTGTGTGCGTGAGTGTGTGTGTGTGTGTGAGAGAGAGATACAGTGAGAGAGAAAGAGAGAGAGTTAGAACAGCATAACGAAAAACGAAAAATCAAACACATACCAAACTTGATATTTAAGTCCAGGCTCTTCTAAAGATCTAACATAGTGGTTTTTAAAAATGGTCTCACAAGGAAAACCGTCCTTTCTACGGAAAAGCTTTCGATATTTTTCACTGAAAAATGGCTCTAAATGGCTCTAAAGATTTAGGCCAAAATACCATGTAGTTCATACTGGGTGATCAGTAGGGGTAGAACAGGTCTTGCGGCTTTTAGCCGGGCGGCTGTGTTGCAAAATGCGAAATGTTTGGAAATGAGAAAGGTCAACCGTGGTAGATGAAAAACTACCCCGGCATTCACCTATCGAATAAGGGAAATCACAAAAAACTCAAGGTCATAGTGGGCGGTCAAGGGGAATGGAACCCTGGACCTCTGGAATGTGAGTTTACCACGGAGCTATCTTGCTGGAAGGGTAAACCTTATTTTCTGTTCTAATTATGTTAAAGGAATTTGTAGAAATTAACTATTTCAACACCGGCAAGCTTTGAGGGTAGATAGACTTACAAATGTAACACAAGGGAGAAAAGAAAAACGTGGTCTAATCATTATAATACCATTTTCATGGTGCATTTTGTGACAGGGCTAGAAACTGATAACGCTGTTGTGTTTGCAGCTTGCATGTTTCCCACTTGCGTATTTCCTGGTTGTTCCAGCACTGTCTTAAATATTTCCGCGATAGCTGTTCTATTATTCCAAAAAATAATAGTAAACTGAATACACATGGTCCTCGTAATTTCTTTATTGTAAGATAATACCGACATTATAAGGTACCATTTGTGTGTGTGTGTTGGATTTAATATCTATAAACGCAAACAATCGTCCCTATGATACGGCTAAAATCTATCGTGACATTTTGTGGTGCTTACGGATTTAATTCTCAACGGAAACGACTTTGTTCCATAATCAGCATGCATCCCATGTGTCATGTGGAGTTC
>CM060962.1:173443817-173451317 GCA_030765045.1 Tenodera sinensis | reverse complement strand
CGAGATTTTATCATTTTCCATATTGGAGAAGCTTTGGTCCATTCTTAGCAAAGTGTGCCTAGTACTTATTTGATCAGTATACTACCAACTTCATTTACTCCTCTGCTGGACTGAGATTTTAAAACGAAGTTAAACCTCGAATACTCAAGCTTTATGCAAAATTGTAGGGGAATAAGTACAAATGTGGTATCTTAATATCTACCCACTTTGGTGTTTTAGCTGTTTTTTCTCTTGGTCTAATAGCTTTCCCACATACAAAACACATAATTTACTACCTGATGTTTTTTGCATGGTCGTAACTGCGCCGCGAAATGAACAACGCCTGTGAGATAGACTAACCACTTTGCTTCCTACTCAGTGCGTGACCCACTGGCATAGATAATGTGAGGTCGTTGACCCTGTACAAAACTTTCAAGCTCAATTTCGATATAGTATTCGTCACCGTGTTACAGCACTCGTTTTACACCTTGCATCTTGATTTATGTGACACGCCTATTTGAAGGTACTAACCAATCTGAAAACATACTACTCTTAATAAGTAAAATAACTAGTCCTTAAATGAAACAAATATTATATTTTACTCAATTAACAGTACAGGTATCTGCACTTATATCTACAACAACCTGCATATAAGTATGCACATATCATATATTTGATTTGGGGAAAATGACCTTTTACCTATTACTTTCACTGAAAAGTACTTGTTGTTCTTGTAGAATGCACAAATTTGAACAAAGGTGGTCCATGGTTGTGGAATACAATATTTCTTTGTGCCTGTTGTATCGTCAGTTAATACAAATGATGTTCATGAGATACATGTAGATCAAATGTGTTGTACAATGGCAAGTGCGTTAGAAAATCAGTTTTACAGTAAACTTCTGTTTAATCAGCAACTTCTGTGATTTAGTTGTGCAGCGAGATAGTATTCCATTGAAGAATTATATTGAAAGGCAGTAGGCAGGAAACGTTTAGGAAGCGCGAGCTGGCAGGAAGAAAAGTAATTGATTGTTATCATACCAAAGGTGAAACCAGCTGAAGATATCACAAGGCCCATTAGCTGCTTCCTTGAAGGCACTTGTTAACGCGTTTAACTTCGTAGGCGACTCCGACCTGGATTTCCGCCTAGGACATGGATATTTTTATCGATATAGATGTGTTAGTGACTTGTTTACAAACACAGTTTCTCAGAGCGTCTAACTCCACAGTTACAGCAGAAAAATTCCTCATATGTCGGGGTTTATACAACCCTGATTATCCAAAACGTTTATCACTTTTATTAACAAATATAACTGTGATGTATGTTTCTGTAACAAAATTTTAATTATCAAAGTAACATAGAGAATTTTAATAAGTATTCATTTGCCCCTCCCTATCAGAAATCGCTTAACTTTTCCCCATTGTGTAGCTCTACTTTCATTTACGCTCTGCTGTAAGCATTCCTCTTTTCTTCTTTATATAACGCTGTCCCATATAACAAGGAAGTAGAAGACAAAAAGAGAAAATAAAAGGTTAGGAGGAAATTAATTCTCTTGGCTGCTTGTCAATCACCCACCCCTGGGGTTCACGTTAGAAACAACAGATTCGGAAAGTGGAACAGCAGCTTTCTGTAGAACAACGGGGTAGAAAAAGACAGGGAAGGTAGAATACAGGTTGCTAAGGAAACCTACTAATTGCTGCTCGATTGTTTTGCTAATAATTAATTCTAATGAGTAACTTGGCGTGGCAGACAATGTAATGAATCTGCTTTCATCGTTTTGCAAATTTTTCCAATACTGCTATATCGACTTCACGCTTGATGTCAGACATGCCGTTTTCGTGAACTCTAAAGAGAATTTACCTTCTGATAACAATTTTCACAAATTAGAAAGGTTATACCAAAAGGTACTGAATATAAACATGTTATCGACAAATAGCGTTTGTTGGAGAGTTGTGGCAAGGTGTAGAATATCTAATAGATGAGGACTGCGACGACCGGTTCTGTGAGGTTTGGACTGCTTGAATGCTACTCAATGAACGCTGGTATGAGTAGAGCAACCGAGAACGATGACTGCATGGTAACGCGCCAGGCTTGAAATTGGAGATCTTAGGTTAAATTCCTGGGGTCGGCTACTCTGACCATGAGCTTTTCGTGGTCTTCTCGGGCAAATGCGAGGGTAACTTCATACCACGAGCTTCCTCTCCACTTTCATGATTTCGTTGGGCTTAGAGCTGAGCATTGTCGGTTGTTGTCAGATATGGAACAGATACTTCCTCCTTGAAAGCAGTTCTCGGTGCTGCCAGATATCAGTCTTCACTGAGCCTCCTTCGGTGGGTCAAGTTAGCCCCAGTTCTGCCAGAAGAAGCTTGTCTGGGCAGCCCACCTGTGTAGCTTCTCGTCCACTTCATCCGTTCCTCCTGAGAGGGGGTGGGGGTAGACATAAACGATCTGCGTTGGGTCGAGGTACGGAGTGTCCCTTTCGTTACTTAGTCATTCATTAATGAATAGTGCAGTTACGTAAACATGCAGCTAAACCTGTGTTCTCAGATCTCACACTTCTAGAACAGAAATGCCACCATGGTGTGTTGACATGACGATGTGTTGTATAGGCGATTTAGTTGCGGAAGTACAACGTACAAACATGATAGTGAATTGTTCTTTTACAATGCCAAGTGCAGGCTTAATTTGGAAAGGTAGAACAAGGCTGCAAGATTCAATATCACAGCCAGAATTTGAGCCTTCGGATCTTTAATTTCTTGTACCACTGCTGAGGCCGTTGAGCTAAATATAGTGGCATACCTGCGCCATAATGAATCTTCCAATTAATTCACATTTTCCGGTAAATCACAAGGCGTGCTAAAATTCAGTGGATAACATGCTAAACTACAAATGAGGTGTTTCCAGGTTCAATTCCAGGCTAGAGAGTGGGGATTTTTCTTTTCCCTTATCCTCCCCAGGGTCTGTAAGTATGAATGAGAGCGTGAATACGCGTGTAAATGTAATGTAACCAGAAGTAACCCAAAGGTTAATACCACTGTAAAGTGAGCATACACCATTACCGAAGAGCAATTATTCCTAAGGTAAAAAGTCGCCGATATGACACGGGACGATCAATCAATGGTAATTACTGATTACATATGGTAAAAACTAAACGTAACCCCAATGCGCAACAGCCCATCCGGGCCGACCGCTGCTTCCCCCAACTCTGCCCACCACAGGCGTCATGATTGGGCTGCAGTAGAGCCTGAAGGTGGGACATGGTCAGCGTCCCGGTCCCTTCCGGCCAGTTATGCGGTCTTCTCGAACACGGGCAGCTACTTTTCAATCAAATAACTCCTCATTTCGCCCCTGAAGGACCTAACGAAGCTGAGTGCACCCCAGGCCAGCATTCCCAGTGGGAGAAAATCCTCACTGGGAATTGAACCCGGGCCGCCCGCTTTGTAGGCAGAAGCGCTACCATCGCGCTAACGAGACGACCAATGATAAAAAGTTACGAAACAAATTCCATGTAAACGTTCATTTGGGATGGGGGATGTTGAAAATCTTAGTGTAGTATATTCGGAAGATGCCCATATTCCAAATCAAGTTTGGTAGCTAGTCGGGATTTTAGTTTTCAGTTATACTGTTCACAGACGTAAACAAACACACAGGCACAAGCATACATACATTCATTTGTTTCTAAAACTTGTTCTTCTGTAATTTATGGGAGCTTAAAACTCATATTTCCGCCAAAATCTCGGTATCAGACTTTTCGGTATTATATAAATACCTCTTTTACTTACTATATGGAAGCAGTAGAGGAAGTGAAGGCCACAAAATGGTAAAAATAGAAAAATAAGTGATAAGTAAACATGAAAATATTTGTATAGCGAAGTATTTGCTCATTCACAACTTAATGTATTACTAAAAATCTGGAATACACTTCATGCAGCTTCCGTAACTAGTTTATGGAATAATCCTGCAATACATGTTTGGCAGTTTCATCATAGCTAGCACCCAAATTTTCGCCGCTTATGCCAAATCAAAGCTCCATCCCTTGGGAGCTTACTACACGCCACACAGATAAGATGGAGAAGTTGCCTAAGTAACTGCAGTTTGCCGCATGCATTAACTGACTACATATTAGGGTACAGAAGCTGCCTGATGTTCATGACTGTGCAATATCTTCTTCACTTCAAGGATTAGGTTCATATTGAACCTATTCCGGTGCCCATTTCGTTCTTGGTCTCCCAACATCTCGTTTGCCTTTTGCTTTATATTCCATTGCTAAATTTGGCAGTCTGTAGTTCGGCACCCTTTGTAGATGTTCACACCATTTTCTGTTGTTTCTATTTAGCTTCTCCAGCAATGGTTCCACCCCAAGTTTCTCCCGAATATTTGTGTACTTCTTTTAATCTAGTATTGTACATTCTAGTGTACTACTCATGAATCTCATTTTGGCTGCCCGGACTTTTGATTTATCTTGATTTATGTTTTTGTGTCATGGGGCCCTAATGACCAAGTTGTCGACGGGCTCTTAAACCCAACACACTCACTCACTCACTTTTTGTGTCATTGTTCTGGCTTCACTTCCATAAGTTAGTGTGGCCACAGCAACCATATTAAATAATTTTATCCGTGTATCTTTTCGCGTTTTGTTTTTAAGGATCTATGGATTGTACAACAAACACTTAGATAACTATTAAGTTTTTATCCAGATCTATATCTCTGTCCTATGAAAGATAACATCATAGATACTTAAAGTATTTAACCTACTCTATGATTATATAATCAATTACTATTTTAGTCCTTACTGGTTGTTTTCCTTTAAATAGCACTGTTTTAGTTTTTCTAGCTGAAATTTTAAAACAATATTCTTTTGCTATTTAATTTAAGATATAACAGTGTAATGTATGGAATATATTGAATAGGTACAACAACAGAGACAGGCTAACTCAATAATCCTTTACTACCACATTCTATGAGCTACGGCCAAACACGTACTGGATCCTCTTCTTTGCAAATTATTTTACTTACAAGCAGAAGTTTGTAGAAATTATGACCTTTTCCAGTTTTCACTTCATTAAGATCTCATTGTCAGTCTATTAATGTCATCTAGTATTTTTGGCAGTTCATCTTCGCCACATGGTGCCGTTATGAAATCTTCCTTCTGTTTCAGTAGCTGGGGAGTTGAACACAAGGCCTCTCTAATCTCTCGGAGTAACAGCACTCACTATACGTCACAACTATTGTCGTAATTACACTTGGATAACACACTGAATCACCAGCACTTGATGTCCCACACACTAAGTCACTAATGTATTCACTCTCGAGAACTCTGGTTTATAAAACTAAAAAAATAAATGATGATGATAACAATAATAATAATAATAATAATAATAATAATAATAATAATAATAATAATAATAATAATAATAATAATAATAATAATAATAATAATAATAATAATAATAATAATAATAATAATAATAATAATAATAATAATAATAATAATAATGATAATAATGATAATAATGATAATAATGATAATAATGATGATAATGATAATAATAATGATGATAATGATAATAATAATGATGATGATGATAATAATGATGATAATGATGATAATAATGATGTAATAATAATGATAATAATGATGATAGTAGTAGTAATAATAATAATAATAATAATAATAATAATAATAATAATAATAATAATAATAATAATAATAATAATAATAATAATAATAATAATAATGATAATGATAATGATAATGATAATAATAATAATAATAATAATAATAATAATAATAATAATAATAATAATAATAATAATAATAATAATAATAATAATAATAATAATAATAATAATAATAATAATAATAATAATAATAATAATAATAATAATAATAATAATAATAATAATAATAATAATAATAATAATAATAATAATAATAATAATAATAATAATAATAATAATAATAATAATAATAATAATAATAATAATAATAATAATAATAATAATAATAATAATAATAATAATAATAATAATAATAATAATAATAATAATAATAATAATAATAATAATAATAATAATAATGATAATGATAATGATAATAATACAACAACATTAATAAGAAACGAACAAGTTCCAGTTAACCATTACGTCCCCTCATTCTTCCACTTTACAATCTGCAATTCAAATGTTAAACGATAGCAACATATACAGGAGTGAGTTTATTCCCTGAAAAATAAAGATCCTGTAACTAAAGAGACCGTTTCGGTTTTTACACTGTTATTGTCTATTATCACGGACTGCACACGCTAGTTCAACTGCCTCTCATTTCACGTCTTTGCTAAGATACGCCACTGACTAGAATTGCGCCGCGGAGTTCTGCAACTGTTTAACGCACGAAGGGTTATCTACTTACGCCGATGCTGGATGAAGTGGACCACCTAGTAAGGACCTATTCATTGGAATTTTCCACAGTGTTCTGGAATGTTTAGGAGACAGGAGGAAAGAAGGTTCCACAACAATCCCATCATCTGCCACTTGCGCTTTTAATGTTTGTTTATGCTAGGTGAGAGACTTGTCTTTACAACCAAGCAGTTGGCAGGTCGTTTGCTACTCATATAGGGAGTTGATATGAAAAGTGTGATTATAATTCACATTTGTAATGTTATTTTAAAACTTCGCTGCAGGCAAGCAGGTTCTCCCGTATGTAGGTAAAAACCACTATTTTATTCTTCCTTGGACCGACTTAACGGATATATTGGAACTTGTGGAAACTTTCATATAATAGAAATACCCGGAAAATGTAACTGGTTGCTTGAAGTTATGTACATTATTTTAAAATATGAGAAAGAGTCAGTTTTTCTTGGGCTTGAATGTTACACTAAAATGTGCCTGGATTTACATAAAACTTGGTGCTGCAAAGACAATTCAATTATTCAATTTGAGAGCTCTATTACCCGATTACTGAAAGCCTATTTTCTGAGCTACACTCAGTATTTAACTTGGATTTCCATTTTCCATTAATTATCCGTTAGCTTGTTTCCAGGCTATGTAAGTAATTTTTCACTGCACAATTTGTTCATTTTTGCGGTCTTTCGCTACATGGAAATTTGATTGCTTCTGTACCACATGAGAAAGGAATTAAAAAAAAAATTAACATCAGAAAGGATAAAATAAATGGTTCAGCCTCAATATTCTCTATACACGACATAAGTTTGATTAAAGACAATCCACTATTTAATAGAAATGAGTTGGGGCGCAATGAAAGGTACGAACGTATTTTTATTACTTAATTCAAATTTAAAAGCTTTAATCATATTCCTACTCTTGCTGAAATATATCTGGTAGACACATAATACACTTATCTTATTATAAATGTTCAAAACTAAATAAGAACTTATAATTAATGTACTGAACATGTACTAAGTTTGGCGTTTATTCGACTTTCCTTTTTTAGCTATGATGTTCATAAGAACACACACATTATCTTTTTATAAAAATGCTGTTCTTTTAATCAAGAATTCTCA